>CM076582.1:263042182-263618781 GCA_034641835.2 Pinus albicaulis | reverse complement strand
TACAGTAATCAACAATGTTGAAATCAGCAAAACATGAGCAATTAAGAATTCATGCTTATAAATAATCCAGAAAAAAACATCGAGAATAATCTCATGTGAAAACAGAGTACAATTAAGCAAATTCTGTTTCAATCCTTTATGTAAACTATTCAGAAACGGATATGATGATAGCATAAACTAATATAAAATTTAAACACAAGGGTTGGAAAACTTATTGAACCGAAGTCCAACACATGAATCCTGCAACAAGTCCAGTGCTTCAAAACGTCATCCAGTAAGCCACAAGTAAATTTGTCCAAAAGCTTTTTATTCCGAAAACCTCAATGTTACAGCAGAGTAATAGAATCCACCCTTCAAAACTCTCTTTGAGGACTTATTTATACAAAAATAATCCTAACAATCTTACTCTATCATAGCCAATAATTCAGGCTGATTTAAAGCATATTTACAAACAAACAAAAGACACATGGTCTCGTAAATAGAATAATGAATAACGGCTGATGTGCTGTTCCTTTCTTCATGGACATGCTAAGGATAAGTGCTCAAAATAGGGCTCTGTGCTGTCCTTTGCGTATTCCTTTGACTTGTTGAATACTTTTTCTTCTCACGGATACTCTTTAATCTTTCATCTGATACTCTTTCATCTGCATTTCTGTTTTTTACCATTTACTCAATAGTAAAGATAAACTTTTATCCTGACAACATATTTTTACAAAATTTCCAGCATTTCCTTCCACCACTGATCATCTGGTATCATTGTTCTTCTGAGCTTCCTTAAAGTTTCATCGGCTTCAGTAAGTTTATAAAAAGTGGGCTCGTTCGGAAATAGATATTTTAATTCATGCTCCAGATGGAATAGATTCCTCACTTTTTCATAAATACTTTTCCCGGTTGGTATTACAGGTTCTGATGAGCTAGTAGAACCTATATTAGTAGAACCTATCGCTGTATTTTTAGCATGAGCTTGGATTCTTTTCTCATAGGTTTCTAAGTCTACTATTTGATCCTCTGTGAGCATGGGACTTGGCAAATCACTTTTCAGCAGAGCTTGAAACTTTTCTCTGAAAACGTTGATGTCGACCAAAATATCAGTACACTTTCTTTCTAGATTTTGCATGAAAGTTCTCTTGGTGAAAATCCTCTTTGCTTCCAAAACTACACCTGTTCTGTCATCAATTCCTAACAATGCTAGTTGTTGTTTTGTTCTGGAATTCAAAAATTGAATGAGCTGCTGGGCCAGCTCTGGCTTGCCTCTTAATTCATGTCTAGTTTTATTTATTTCCTCTTGAGCTATCTTGACTAACTCATTCTGCTCAAAAATAGCTTGGATGGAAGGCCAAATATCTCTTATTAAGTTAATGATGTTGTCCCAAAGAATATCATTTATTTCGTTCAGAGGCTTTTCCAGTGAAAGATCTTTTTGCAAAGCCTCAACCAATTTCTCCAATCTTTTTATTTCCCCGAGGTTGTCAGCAGCTGTCTTTTTGGATGTGTCATATTTTCCCTCCAATTTTGTTAATTGTAATTTTGTTTCTTGGAGTTCTGTGACCTTTAGCTGCAAACTCTCCATTTGTTTAATTAAATCCTCAGAATTCAAATTAGAAATGTTCACCTGAGATGGTTGTTCCTGCTGTCCTGTAGCTGTTGTTGAAGTCTGCTTGATATTTTCCTGTTCCTGCAATGCTTTTTCCAACTCCTTCTCTGTTTCATTTAGTCGCTCTGTCAAATTCAAGAGCAACTCCATCATTTCTTCTTGTGAATTTCCTTTTATAACTTCTTGTGTCTGAGGGTGCCTCGAGGTTGGTAATTTAAGCTGTTTTCTGAGTGCAGCTATATCATCCTATTTCTTTTTTATCAGTGCCTCAATACCTTTAGTGTCTTTGGGATTGTGACCCAAACCAATGATGATCTCTTCTAGAGATTTTATTCTATTGTCCTTGGCCTGTGAGGAGGCCCTCTCAATCTTTAATTGTGCAGTAGTATTATTCAAGGAATCTTGCAGTGTTAAAGCTGCCATGGATTTGTTGGTGAGAGTAGAATAAACCATTTCCCCTGTTTGTCTATGAAGCTCTATCTGATCCAAGGGATGGATATCCTTTGCTAACACTTCAAAATTTGTTCTGATGTAATCTGTTGCTGAAGTTGGCTTTGGCACCTTAGCTTTGAAGTGGCTCATTTGCATTTTACCTTGTGAAAGATCAAATGCTGACATCAACCTTTGCTGATTATGAGGAGCCATCTTCATATACTGATCGTAGACCTTCATTTTTAATGGTTCATTCCTTGTTTTGATATCAATGAAGGTTTTCTTTATGTCTCCAGTATCTGTCTTGGGCGGTCTGAAAGAAGATACTTCAGTGCTTAGTTGCTTTTGTATCCCTTTCTGGCTTATATTTGTTTCACTTGCAGTACCTGATTGCTGACTATCTTCCCTGCCATCATCAAATATTTCATCTATGATCTCTACATCTGGAGGTAGATCAGATTTATGTTTTTTAGCTTGATAGACTTGTGGGGCTCCTTTTGAAGGTGAGGTATCTGGAGCTGACCTCTTTTTCCCTATTTCCACATTCAGTGGAGTTTGCATCTCTGGAGCTTGGATTTGCTTTGCTGGTGTTTGAGAAGCTTTAGATTGTTCTGGTGTTTTGGAACTCTGTGATTTTTCCGCCATGACCAGGGTTTCAATGACCTGAACTATAGGTTCTTTTCCTTTACCTTTAGGCTCTGCTGCTACTGATGGTCTGTCTTCCTGTATAGCTTGTTGTAGAGTGGCTGTTGAAGATGTGCCAATATAGGGTACCTGCATTTGATCATATGCTTCTAGGTCAAATTTCTTCTCAACATCTTTCATAAGTTTATTCAATTTGTCATCTCCACTTCCCTCTTCAACAAGTGTTCCTTTAACCCATTCATCTTGATTTGCATACTGTTCTATGTCAGGAATTCTGTGATGTATATAAGGAGATGACTAATTTTTTAACCTTCTTTCACAAATGAAACCAAAGGGGTCATAAGGGACCCAACGGAAAGATGTCTGGAATTTTCTCTCTAATATAAGTTCTGCATCTCTCTCAGCTTCTCTAGAATTGAAAATGAAAGGACCTAACTGGCTTTTGATCCTTAACTGTGCTTTCTTCTTTACATTGTAGAAATGGATTACATCTGAGTTATTCATCTGTCTAAAGTATTCCAAAGCAAAAATTCTCATTGGTACATATCTGGGTAACTTGAATGGATGTAATTCACATCCATAAATCCTGATGACTGTATGGTTTTGGTACAAGTACCAATCCCCAGCTTTGTAACTCTTTGACAATTGCAGGGTCTTTCTTATCTCAGTACTAAGCCTGGGGGGAGAAACTCCTGTTAACAAGGTTGTAGCAGGATGTACAAACTGATCAATGAATTCTGAATAAGAGTAGGGAGAATCAGAGGACAAATGAATGATGGGGGACCAAAAAATAACAGACCCGGGATTACCTTTAGCATCAAGTTTCTGAACAGGGAAAGGGAATTTGTCTGAGTGATAGAAAATTATGAGATGATAGATAACTGAGGAGTACTTGAAAACCTTTTCATCATCTAGCCTTAAAAATTGATCATGGATTTTGTTGGCAATGAAGGAAGCATAATCATACTTAATCTCAGGAGGCTTCCCAGGGGTAAAGATAGATAGCAAAGCCAGAGTTATCTCATCTACATACTCACCGGTATTGAATCCTAAGACAAAGGATATTACATTCACAATAAGCCTTCCCAATTGATTGAAAAAGTAAAAACCATAGGGGGGAGTCCCTTTTGGCTGATGCTCAGGTAACATGAAATACTGACACATTGCTTTCAATTTCTCTGGAGTTAACAGTCTGGTTTTCTCAATCAACGCTTCCATGGATAGAGGTGCTAATTCTTGTTCTGGCTCAAATTGTAACATAGCATTGATAGCCTGAGGTGTGATAGGGAACAGAACACTTTGATCAGGAGCTAATACAACTCTTTGTGCAGGATCATAATTTGCATGACAATAATGAATGATTTCAGGGAAAACGTGAACTGTAGGAATAAAATACCTTGGGAGATTGGATTCCCACAACCCTATAAGATCTTGCCCCTTTGAGTGTTCGTCTCTGCAGCGACAGAAGCTCAAACGGGGACTTTCATCAAAATGCAGGTCTTTTATTTGGAAATCTTCATCTATGAGAGGTAAATAGTCCAAATCTCGGTGAGGAGCATTCAAAGGAGTGACATTTAGAGCAGTTGGGGCCTCCATTTTGGTTGTTGTGGATTCAAAATGAAGGTTTTAGTTTTCTTGCAGACCGGACGGGATATCTGACAAAAGAGGAAATTGGAACAAATTGCAGGTTTGGGAAGCAAATTCACAGGTTTTAAATCTTCAATGAGGACTCAGAGAGGACTTTTGACCACTTTTTCAGAGAAAAAACACAGGAAACTAAGCTTAACTTGCAGTCGGGGAGCGGAATGATAAATACCTATTTTTTAATGGAAACTGGTTCTTCAACAGGTAATGAACAATGGCGGGGACGTTCTTCAATACTGGCGCAGCGGAATTTCTGAGTAATTTGGTGTATTTGCAGTGAAATTTGAAAATTGCAGCGGGAGTTTAGTCTCTTTCGGAAACTAAAAATGACTGAAAAAACGCGAAAAATGGCTTAAAAACAAGTCAAAAGGGTTTTTATCGTTTTCGAGGCGATGACGTCATTAGGGCGTACGGGGTGACGTAAGGGAGTGGGGTCGGCGGTATGCGGTAGGCGGTAAGCGGTAAGCCCGCACCGCTTTTGGACGAGGGCGGTAAAAAACGCGATGGCAGCGATTCCACAGGACGCTTGCCACGTGGAATGCTGAATAGTCAAAAACCGCCCACTCCCCGCTGGCTAAATAACTCACACGGGATGGGCAGCGGGATTGATCGGGACCGTTGATCAACGGAGGGATGATCTGACGGCTGAAAAGGATGGGAACTTGTGCGGCTTCAAAGGTGGGCCAGTCGGGGTTTTAAAAAGGTTTTAACGTGTAATCTAATCACCCCGGGGAGAAGTTAATAGGCGGGAATGGTTGTTAATTAGTCGAAATGACTAATTAACCCCGTGAATTTATGAAATGGATCGTGGCGGAGTTTGGCCATGTGGAATGCCACGTGGACAGAACACGGTGGCATAAACTTCCGCGGAGTTTATTAATATGTTTTGATATTAAACACACTTGTCGCATGTCTAAAGGTTTTTGTATATTTTTTATTATACGATGAATAAATTAATATAATCAATTCATCATAGGGGCGGAATGTATATATAAGGCTATAGTTTTTACCAAAGGGCTTTATAAAGCGGGGTATTTATTTTAAATGTGCGGGACTATATATACTTTGGTAAAACATTATAATAAGAGGGTTTTGGGGATATTTATTAGAAAAGGGAGTTATATACATAGGAAAAGGGATTTCACTAGGGGATTAATATAATAAAGTTAAATGTTAATATGATAAAGGACAAGGAAAATCAAAACACCTTTGTACATCTAAGAAAGTGAAAACTTATGAAGTAAATTGCACATTTTATCTTCAACACTTAAACTTAGAATAACAAGTTGTTTTGAGGAATTTTGTGGAATGTTGCATCAGTTTCCTAAGTAAAATAGGATTTTACTTAGGAAAAGTTAAAGATGGAAGATAACAATGATGAATTATTTGAAGTGCTTAGGTCTTTTTTGATCATTAGGCCGAGGGTCCGGTCCCTCCAGAAGTCAAGGAAATGCCTTGAGCCCCTTTGATCTCAAATTACCTTAGTACTTTTGGGGAAATTAGTAAAACTCTTGAGGGGAAAAAATGATGAGGGAGGTTAATGAATTTGACTTTGCTTGCCGTGATTTTCCAGTGCATTTCCTGCTTTAGTACTTGTGATGAAAGTAAATGATTAACCAACATGTAGCAGCATTATTCATCAGATAACACTTTGCAGCACCATCTACCTACCCTATCTACTTAACACTACCATTTTGTCTTCTTTATTAGGGTGCATTTAGACTTGCAAACCCTGATCAATCTTTTCTTTTTACATGATGAATCTATCTATTTCTACCCGTATTACATCCAAGGGCTCAGATTAAACTGTTGAGCACCTTTTATTCACTCTACCTAACTACTTATCTGCCAAGATTAAACTGTTTGGCTAGATATTTATTCTCTAATATATAACATGAAATTGAAATATGACTAAGCCAAGTTTAAACAGTTTGACTTATTCATGAATTGTGGCAAAAGTTCACAAGCTGCACACAATTGTTTTATTACAACAGATGAAAAAAGTAGTGGCATTTAGACTTGCACACTTTCCTTGGCCTTTCTTTTTTGATGGGTTCATTTCTTTTACTTTTTTTGGCCAGTTTTATTCTTTTTACCCTTTGATTTTTCTTTTAGGGTATACCCTCTTTACATTTTTTAAATTTTTTGATTTTTTTTTGGTTTTTTAAGAATATGGAACACCTTTGCTCAAGAAAGAAGGTTTGAACATATTCCCCACTTCCATCACGACAATCATGAAAGATGAAACCTATTGATATAGGAGGCTAACACTGGCTCCACTTGGGGATGGCTTTTCCTTGTGGAAAGTCAAGAACAGTAGATCAGATGCCTCAGAATGTCTTCAAACTGAAAGTATGGAATTTTCCTTCTTCTGGTAGCTTTATTTTACATATGACAGTAAAACTTTTGGAACTTAGGGCCTTAACTTCGGGCTTCAATTCCAAGAAGTCACCATCCAATCCAAACTGCAGTAACAAAAATAAAACAAGCAAACAATATATTATGTACAAGTTAGAAACATTTAAACATTCTAGTAAATTGGATCAAAATAATGCTTAAGCATTCGACCATTGACTAGTCCTTCTTCAACTTCTGAATTGTCCAAGTCCTTCAAAAAGTAAGTGTTGTTTCCCTGCAAGGCATGAATGATATAAGGCCCTTTCCACAAGAAATCAAACTTCCCATGTTTCCCTTTTTCTTCTCTTCTAGAATCCCATCTTAGGACCTTGTCTCCTAACTGAAAATCCTCTGCTTTAGTCCTTTTATCAAACATTTTCTTTAGTTTTTCCTGTAAGACTTGTGATCTTTGGTATACCTCTTCTCTGGTTTGTTGCAGGTGGATTGTCTGATTAATTCTTCTTTGAATGTCATTTGGCTCCACTTGAGCCTCTTGAAGTAATTTCATCACTGGGATTCCTAACGATGATGGGAATCTTGCTTCTAGACCATAAACTAACTCATATGGACTAGTCCCAATGGATTTCTTGGTTGTAAGTCTGTCTGCCCATAACGCATAGGTCAGTTTCTTATGCCAGTTCTTTTTATTTTCCTCCAACAATTTCTTAATGATATTGATCAAACTCTTATTGGAGGATTCTGCTAGTCCATTACCCCGGGGGTAATAGGCTGTGGAATGGCCTAAAGTAATATGATATTTATGGCAGAAACTAATCATTTTCTTTGATTTAAATGCAGCAGCATTGTCTGTTATAATCTTTTCTGGACACCCAAATCTTGAAAGTATGTTGGTTTCAAGAAACCCTATGATTACAGAATCATTGGACTGTCTACATGGGATGGCTTCAATCCATTTGGTGAAATAGTCTGTAGCAGTTAAAATCCATCTATGTTGTCCTGAAGACGGGGGGTGAATTTCTCCAATAAAATCTAATCCCCATTGTTGAAAGGGTTTTTCCGTGGAAACTGGTTTTAAAGGCAGAGGTAACAACTTTCTTTTACCCTCAAATATTCGACATTTGTGACAGCTTGTTACAAATTTCTTTACATCAGAAAATAATGTTGGCCAGTAAAAACCAGCCCTTAAGATCTTGTCTGCAGTGGACTTCCAGTAGAGATGTCCTCCACAATCCCCTGCATGAAATTCATTAAGCACTTTATCAGCTTCATCTTTTAAGAGACAATTCAATAAAATTCCTTCATGATTCTTCCAAAATAAAGTGCTATCTAAAATACAATATTTCAAAGATGTCATCTTTAAAAATCTTTGCTTAGTTCTCGACAACCCTGGAGGAGCTTGCAGGTTTAATAGAACATGAATTATATCAGTATACCAGGGTGAATCTAAGAAAGCTTGACTGATCTGGGGAGTCGCCATCTCCTTCTCGTTATCCAGTTCATTGATATCTAAGGCTTGGCAATTGGTTTCTGTCATAAGTTGTGCTAAGCCTTGGCCTTTTATTAGTTTGGTTGGCTTGATCTCAATATCATATTCCAAAATGGTAGCTATCCACTTACCTCGTTTACCTTCAATGCCATCTTGAGTCAAAATATCTTTAACTACTGCATTGGGCACATATGCTATCACATGAGAATATAATATGTAAACTCTGAAATCTTTGATTGCTTTTACCAATGAAAAAGCCTGTTTTTCCATAATATTGTACTTTAGAGGTGCATCCCTCAGTGCTTTACTAAAAAATGCTATTGGCTTTTCACACCCTTGGTCATCTTTTTGAAGTAAAACAACTGCAACAGTATGTTCAGAAGCAAATGAAAAAATAATAAAGTCTCTATCAAATTTAGGACTGGTCAGAACTGGTTTCCTTGTTAAAGCCATTTTAATTTCCTCGAATGATTGTTTGGCTTCTACAGTCCAGTCAATGCTTGAATCTTTCCTCAACATGTTAGTCAGTAATCTAAGTAACTCTGCTAGACTAGAAATAAATCTTCTCAAGAAGTTGATTTTTCCTATAAATGCTTGCAATTCTTTTATGTTTCGGGGGTGGGGTATTTGCAAAATTGCTTGAATTCTTTCAGGATCAATCCTAATGCCATCTTTAGAAATGATATGTCCTAAAAGCTTTCCTTCTTCCAAACCAAACAATGACTTCTTAGGGTTTAAAGAAATTCCATATTTTCTGCACTTCATAAATACTTGCCTTAGGTGATCTAAATGTTCTTGATCTGTTTTAGAGAAAACAGTCAAATCATCTAAGTAAATAACCAGAAAATCATGTATCTCTTTAGCAAAAGCAATGTCCATTGCTCTTTGAAATGTAGCTCCTGCATTCTTGAGCCCAAATGGCATTTTGACATATTTGAACGTACCCCATGGTGTGGTAAATGCTGTTTTATCCTGATCATCAGGATGAACCAGAATCTGGTTGTACCCTGAAAATCCATCCAGTAGTGATATTCTCGAAGATCCCACTACCCTTTGCAAAATGTGATCCATTTTCGGCAGAGGATAGTTGTCTTTTAAAGAAACTTTATTCAAATTCCTTAAATCAACACACAGTCTGATTTCTCCTGTCTTTTTTCTTGTTGGTACCAAGTTAGAAACCCATTCTGAAAATCTGATAGGAGCTATAATCCCTGCTTCAAACATTCTTTTGATTTCCTTTTCAATTGAGGGTAATAAAACAGGATTAATTCTCCTAAGCTTTTGTTTGAAAGGTTTCTGGTCTGGTTTCAAAGGTATAGTATGTTGAATGATGGAAGTATCATAAGATTTGAGGTCTTCATAACTCCAGGCAAAGACATCCTGGAATTCTTTTAATAGTTCAACATATTTTACCTTCTGATCTTTTGGAAGAGATTTAGACAACTTAACAATTTTTGGATGTTCTGGTGTTCCTAAGTTGCATTCTTCCATATCGGCTTTAACAGGTTCCATTTTAGGTCTGAATGGAATATCATTTGAGTCGAATAGATCTTCCAAAGGTGTTAATCCTTTGGGTAATTGATTATCTTTTAAATTGATGATTTCTGTCTCATCTATGATCTCATCAAATTCCATTTGTTTCAAATTTTGCATGTCTTTTTCAGTGAATGTGGTTGGATGCAGCATATGAATTGCATTTTCTCTTGAAATTTCCATTTTTTGTTTTTTTTCTTGATCAAATTTATCAGCAGTCATGTCTTCATCTATATTACAGTTAGAAAACTCATTCTGAAGTGTCAAAAAACTATTGATTTGATGGTTATTCACAAATACTTGCCAATTCAAAATATTGTCGGGTATTGCAGGCCTGTGTCTTATCTCAGCTGAAAACTGATGATTAGGATCAAAAGGCAACTTACATGTACTAGCAAACATTGCTAAACTGTGAGCATGCAAGTTTTGTTTCCTGGGAATCTTGGCAAGTTGAGCTTGTAGAAATGTGTTGAGAATCTCAACAACTGTCTCTCGGTATTGTTTCAGTCTTATGTCCTTTGTTGCACATTCTCCTTTAATTTGTTGGATAATTAGTTCAGAATCGCCTATGATTGATACCCTAATGCCTCCTAACTTCTTGACATGTTTAAGCCCCAATAAAAGAGCTTCATACTCTGCCATGTTGTTAGTGCATTTGAAATTTAACCTATAAGCATGACCCTCCGCATGATTGTTCTCTACATTGTGTAACCAAATTCCAGCTCCTGCACCTAGTCTGTTTACTGAGCCATCAAACTCTAAATGCCATAGAATTTCATGTTCGTAATCTTCATCAATTGTTTTAATAGATTTTCTGACAAGAGCTAGTTGTTTAGTTGTTTCAGGTTTTTCTTGGTCATCTGGTGTTTCTTTGTTTTCAGATATTTCTTCAATTTTGACAGTGGTTTTGTTTATGATTTCCATTTCAGGAGCTTCTATTTTAGTAGGAAGATCTGACTCAGCATTGTATAGAATAAAAGAATCCATGTCAGAATGTACAGAATAAACAGGGAAGTTTTCAGGCTTCTCTTGGCTACTCACTAAGTACTTCATCAAAGTTTCTCTATGTAATCTTTTAGGCTGACCAAATACTGAAATAGTTGCATAAGACATGTCTAATTGAATAGATCCTCCAAGTTTAGCACCCCAAGACCTAGACAATAACATACCATATTTGGGTGGAATATCAGCAACTACTATGTCCATTAAAACAGACTTAGCAGGGTATTGGACCAAAGTAACACACAGATCTTTAATTAAACCTAAACATTTTACCTGACTGGAATCAAATGAAAACAAATCTTTGTATGGTCTAGTAATATCTAGATTCAATCTTTCCATTACTGCTTTTGGCATCAAATTGTGAGATGCTCCAGAATCAAGCATTGCATTATGGAGTATCTTGTCGTGAATATTCAGGCTTACATAAAATGGAGGAGTTCCTCCACTTTCTGGTTTGCCATTAACCTCAGGGCCAAAAAGAAGTTTGGGTTGATCATCAAGAATATTTACTGAATCATCCAATCCGGTAATGTTAATGTTTAAAGACTTGGAAATCTGATTCCTATAGACATCATGTTTAGCCAATTCTGATAAAGGAACAGCTATCTTGAGTTTGCCTATTTCAGCTTCTAGATTAAAGGGTTTTTCTGTTTGAGCTTTAGCGTTTTGCACAGTTGGATTTTCTCGGTTTACCGGATCTTCAATGTTTTTCTCTTTTTCATGAATGAAGTTTTGCTTTGAAGATGTTTCAGGACTAACTTCTACTGTTTCTTCTACAGTTCCTACTTGAGGAGATGTATTGGATTGCTGTTTGTCAATTGGTTGGTTGTCAGAGATATCTTCAATTATTGGATTTGAAAAACTAGGATTTATCCTAGGCAAAATTTGTATTTGGGGAATGTTTTGTACAGGGGAAGTATTTTGTACAGGGGGAATGTTTTGTTTTCCTTTGACATTTTGTTTTGTGGTTTTCTGTTTATTTTTCTCTGGTACATCTATCCGTCTACTTCTCAAGTTGTACTGCTTATGAACCTCGTAGATTGCTGTGTCATAGCCTTCTTTGAAATCAAAAGTCTCACCTGAATGAGTGTGTAATGTTTCAAGGATATGATTCTCTTGATCATCCTGAGATAGGAAGACTTCTGGTTCATCTTTGTCCTCATTGACATTGTTTATTTCTACATCTTCTGTAGGTTCTTCTGAGGTTGAACCTTCAACAAAGTTTTCTTGGAAAGGTGGTCTAATATTTTGATCAGGGACATTCTTTCCAATATTTTGGTTCAGATTCCTCCTAAAGTTTGGGTTTCTTGCAACATTCTGGTTATCAGTAGCAGACTTTCTTTCAATGGTTTCCACTCTATCACCTAATCTTTCCATACCTTTAATGATTACATCCAGCTTCTTTTCAAAATCTGAAGGTTCTTCCTTCATAGGCATTCTTCTCTCTGCCCTTTCTCTGGCTCGTTTTTCTATCAGATTTGCTTCTACGCTCACCACTATGCTCTGCATTTCCTCTAGTGTTTGTGGAGCCCTTTCCCTAAGAGAATAAGCTATTTCAGAGTCAAAACCGTCTGGAAATTTGACCAACACGTTATTAGGTGGGGGTCTTAGATTCAGAGGAACTGCATGATATGATTCATTAAATCTTATGATGTAATCTTGTACGGTTTCATTTGGTCTTCTTCTTAATTTTTCAAATTCTGATAGGATCTGGAGAGGATCCTTCTTTTTCTCCCATCTGTTCAAAAATGCCCTATACAAAGCTTCTAGGTCAGCAATACTGTTCGGGGCGAGAGCCCTAAACCAAGTTCTAACTTCTCCAGTAAGACTTTGTACGAAAATTCTCATACGGATATCATCGGTATCAATCTCATAAAACTCAAAGTAATCTGTCATCCTTTTGGTGTGTTGTTGAGCTGTGTAGGTACCTGATCCGTCAAAAGGTGTGATCTTACTTTGGTAGTCTGGTGTTAAAGCTGGAGGGTTGGCTGGTAATATTAAAGGGGCATATCGATTGGCCATTGGAAGATAAAGTGGAGTAACAAGAGTAGCCGGTCTAGTAGGAGGAGAAGGTGGTCTAAAGGGAGGAGATGGAGGTCTGACAGGTGGAGATGGAGGTCTGACAGGTGTTTGAAAAGTGGCTGAGCTAGGAGATGCTTCAGTTATTACAGAAATGTTTGAGCTTTCTTCAAAGGCTTGCTCAGATTGAATGGAGTTATGAAATTCTCTGTCGAGATGATGCGAAACAAATCTATATTGCAACTCTTCAAAGAACAAAGGATCTGGAATTAACCTAGATAATTCAGTCTCAGAGAAATTTACAAAAAAAGATGTTTCAAATTGTGCATCAAAAGGAATGTCATCAATATAAATAATTTTCACAGGACACGATGCAGATCTAGAAAGTGGTCTAGAACTACCTGTACTTTCGTGACTTCCTCTTTCAGAACTTTCTTGACTTCCTTGTCTTCTAAGAATCCTAGGAATCAGGTTTGGATTTTCAAAAATTGGTGGTGGATTGGGGTCAGGGTTTGACCTAGTATGTCGAATCCTTTCTGAAGCCAGTTTTCTTAGAATATGTGTTTTTGAATTTTGGGTTTTATTTGAAAAATAAATACAAATTCTACAAATTCTTTAAGAAATAATGATATGTGATTAAGATTTCCTCAAAGATCTGTTTAAACTAGAGAATCTGACTGAAAAATTTGAAACTAAGATTTCAACTTATAAGCTAAATCAGAGATAGACTGAAACAACATTTATTTACTTTTGCAATTGCATAGCAAAAGCAATTTCAAAGGCTTCCTGGCTGATTTTCAGACTCTGTCTGTAGATTATAAATCAAACAATAGTATCAATAAAATGATTCAGTTCCCCAGTATGGTCGCCACTATGTTATCACTCAGGTTTTCCTAGAAGTTGTGTAAGAGGAAATTATACCCGAGGTAACCACAAACCAATCTTTTAGATGCAGAATCTAGCCAATCTGCATCCAGAGAGGGCTCTCTCTTTATGATTTATCTTTGTTTTTGAATGATTTTAGGCTAGTTATAGATGCAAAGTTTGTTTTGGAAAATGGTGGAATCCACAAACTAAGGGCAAGGTTGAGGGTTTTCAGTCCATTGGGCTATGGAGTCTAAGGATGGCTTTACTGGATTTCTTTTCTAAACACAAGATGGTATTACAGGGCAAGATAGCTAGACAGCGAAACAATCCTTAAAATTTAAAGTGGATGAATGGTCTTGAAGGGATGAAAGGCAGCTAAGAATCTTTCACCATATTCAAGAGAAAGAAGAGAAATGATTACAAGCAAAGAGCAATGAAGGATTCTTTGTTACAGTAATCAACAATGTTTAAATCAGCAAAACATGAGCAATTAAGAATTCATGCTTATAACTAATCCAGAAGAAAACATCGAGAATAATCACATTTGAAAACATAGTACAATTAAGAAAATTCTGTTTCAATCCTTTATGTAAACTATTCAGAAACGGATATGATGATAGCATAAACTAATATAAAATTTTAAACACAAGGGTTGGAAAACTTATTGAACTGAAGTCCAACACATGAATCCTGCAACAAGTCCAGTGCTTCAAAACGTCATCCAGTAAGCCACAAGTAAATTTGTCCAAAAAGCTTTTTATTCCGAAAACCTCAATGTTACAGCAGAGTAATAGAATCCACCCTCAACACTCTCTTTGAGGGCTTATTTATACAAAAATAATCCTAACAATCTTACTCTATCATAGCCAATAATTCAGGCTGATTTAAAGCATATTTACAAACAAACAAAAGACACATGGTCTCGTAAATAGAATAATGAATAACGGCTGATGTGCTGTTCCTTTTTTCATGGACATGCTAAGGATAAGTGCTCAAAATAGGGCTCTGTGCTGTCCTTTACGTATTCCTTTGACTTGTTGAATACTCTTTCTTCTCACGGATACTCTTTGACCTTTCATCTGATACTCTTTCATCTGCATTTCTGTTTTTTACCATTTACTCAATAGTAAAGATAAACTTTTATCCTGACAACATTTTTTTACAAAATTTCCATCATTTCTTTCCACCACTGATCATCTGGTATCATTGTTCTTCTGAGCTTCCTTAAAGTTTCATCGGCTTCAGTAAGTTTATAAAAAGTGGGCTCGTTCGGAAATAGATATTTTAATTCATGCTCCAGATGAAATAGATTCCTCACTTTTTCATAAATACTTTTTCCGGTTGGTATTACAGGTTCTGATGAGCTAGTAGAACCTATATTAGTAGAACCTATCGCTGTATTTTTAGCATGAGCTTGGATTCTTTTCTCATAGGTTTCTAAGTCTACTATTTGATCCTCTGTGAGCATGGGACTTAGCAAATCACTGTCCAGCAGAGCTTGAAACTTTTCTCTGAAAACGTTGATGTCGACCAAAATATCAGTACACTTTCTTTCTAAATTTTGCATGAAAGTTCTCTTGGTGAAAATCCTCTTTGCTTCCAAAACTACACCTGTTCTGTCATCAATTCCTAACAATGCTAGCTGTTGTTTTGTTCTGGAATTCAAAAACTGAATGAGCTGCTGGGCCAGCTCTGGCTTGCCTCTTACTTCATGTCTAGTTTTATTTATTTCCTCTTGAGCTATCTTGACTAACTCATTCTGCTCAAAAATAGCTTGGATGGAAGGCCAAATATCTCTTATTAAGTTAATGATGCTGTCCCAAAGAATATCATTTATTTCGTTCAGAGGCTTTTCCAGTGAAAGATATTTTTGCAAAGCCTCAACCAATTTCTCCAATCTTTTTATTTCCCTGAGGTTGTCAGCAGCTGTCTTTTTGGATGTGTCATATTTTCCCTCCAGTTTTGTTAATTGTAATTTTGTTTCTTGGAGTTCTGTGACCTTTAGCTGTAAACTTTCCATTTGTTTAATTAAATCCTCAGAATTCAAATTAGAAATGTTTACCTGAGCTGGTTGTTCCTGCTGTCCTGTAGTTGTAGTACCTGTGGCTGAAGCCTGCTTGAGAATTTCCTGTTCCTGCAACGCTTTTTCCAACTCCTTCTCTGTTTCATTTAGTCGCTCTGTCAAATTCAAGAGAAACTCCATCATTTCTTCTTGTGAATTTCCTTTTATTACTTCCTGTGTCTGGGGGTGCCTTGAGGCTGGTATTTTCAGCTGTTTTCTCAGTGCAGCTATATCATCCTCTTTCTTTTTTATCAGTGCCTCAATACCTTTAGTGTCTTTGGGATTGTGACCCAAACCAATGATGATCTCTTCTAGAGACTTTATTATATTGTCCTTGGCCTGTGAGGAGGCCCTTTCAATCTTCAATGTTGCAGTAGTATTATAGTCGCTCTGTCAAGTTTAAGAGCAACTCCATCATTTCTTCTTGTGAATTTCCTTTTATTATTTCCTGTGTCTGGGGGTGCCTTGAG
Organism: Pinus albicaulis; assembly: GCA_034641835.2. Taxonomy (NCBI): domain Eukaryota; kingdom Viridiplantae; phylum Streptophyta; class Pinopsida; order Pinales; family Pinaceae; genus Pinus; species Pinus albicaulis. The sequence goes on along the minus strand of CM076582.1, from coordinate 263,602,669 downwards.
GCTGGTATTTTCAACTGTTTTCTGAGTGCAGCTATATCATCCTCTTTCTTTTTTATCAGTGCCTCAATACCTTTAGTGTCTTTGGGATTGTGACCCAAACCAATGATGATCTCTTCTAGAAACTTTATTCTATTGTCCTTGGCCTGTGAGGAGGCCCTTTCAATCTTCAATGTTGCAGTAGTATTATTCAAGGAATCTTGCAGCGTTAAAGCTGCCATGGCTTTGTTGGTGAGAGTAGAATAAACCATTTCCCCTGTTTGTCTATGAAGTTCTATCTGATCTAGGGGATGGATATCTTTTGCTAAAACTTCAAAATTTGATCTGATGTAATCTGCTGCTGAAGTTGGCTTTGGCACTTTTTCTTTGAAGTGGCTCATCAGCATTTGACCTTGTGAAAGATCAAATGCAGACATTAGCCTTTCTTGATTATGAGGAGCCATCTTCATATACTGATCGTATACCTTCCTTTTCAATGGATCATTCTTTGTTTTGATATCAATGAAGGTTCTTTTAATGTCTCCAGTATCTGTCTTTGGCGGTCTGAAAGAAGATACTTCAGTGCTTAATTGCTTTTGTATCCCTTTCTGGCTTATGTTTGTTTCACTTGCTGTACCTGTTTGCTGACTATCTTCCCTACCATCATCAAATATTTCATCTATAATCTCTACATCTGGAGGTGGATCAGACTTGTGTTTTTTAGCTTGATAAACTTGTGGGGCTCCTTTTGAAGGTGTGGTATCTGGAGCTGGCCTCTTTTTCCCTATTTCCACATTCAGTGGAGTTTGCATCTCTGGAACTTGGATTTGCGTTGCTGGTGTTTGAGAAGCCTGAGATTGTTCTGGTGCTTTGGAACTCTGTGATTTTTCTGCCATGACCAGGGTTTCAATGACCTGAACTATAGGTTCTTTTCCTTTACCTTTAGGCTCTGCTGCTACTGATGGGCTGTCTTCCTGTATAGCTTGTTGTAGAGTGGCTGTTGAAGATGTGCCAATATAGGGTACTTGTTTTTTAATGGAAACTGGTTCTTCAACAGGTAATGGACAATGGCAGGAACGTTCTTCAACACGGGCGCAGCGGAATTTCTGAGTAATTTGGTGTATTTGCAGTGAATTTTGAAATTTGCAGCGGGAACTTAGTCTCTTTCGACAACCAAAATAACTAAAAAAACGCGAAAATGGCTTAAAAACAAGTTAAAAGGGTTTTTGTCGTTTTTGAGGTGATGACGTCATTCGACGTACGGGGTGACGTAAGGGAGTGGGACCGGCGGTATTCGATAAGCGGTAAGCGGTGAGCCCGCACGCTTATGGAGGAAGGCGGTAAAAATCGCAATGGCGGCGATTCCACAGGCTGCTTGCCACGTGGAATGCTGAATAGTCAAACCCGCTCATTCCCCGCTGGCTAAAAAACTCACATGCGATGGGCAGCGGGATTGATCGGGACCGTTGATCAATGGAGGAATGATCTGACGGCTGGAGGAAAGGGAAACTTGTGCGGTTTGGAAAGTGGGCCCGTCGGGGTTTAAACAAGTTTTGACGTGTAATCTAATCACCCCGGGGAGAAGCTAATAGGCGAGAATGGTTGTTAATTAGTCCAAATGACTAATTAACCCCGTGAATTTATAAAATGAATTGCGGCGGGGTTTGGCCATGTGGAATGCCACGTGGAATGCTGAGTATGGTGGCGCGGGATTCAGTCGTAATCTTTTCTTGTTTTTGGTGTTAAACACATATGTTATGTGTTTAAAGCTTTTCTTCATATATTTTATTATACGATGAATAAATTAATATAATTAATTCATCATAGGGGCGGAATGTATATATAAGGTTAGAGTTTTACCAAAGGGCTTTATAAAGCGGGGTATTTAAATGTGCGGGACTATATATACTTTGGTAAAACATTATAATAAGAGGGTTTTGGGGATATTTATTAGAAAAGGGAGTTATATACATAGGAAAAAGGAATTTCACTAGGGAATTAATATAATAAAGTTAAATGTTAATATGATAAAGGACAAGGAAAATCAAAACACTTTTGTACATCTAAGAAAGTGAAAACTTATGAAGTAAATTGCACATTTTATCTTCAACACTTAAACTTAGAATAACAAGTTGTTTTGAGGACTTTTGTGGAATGTTGCATCAGTTTCCTAAGTAAAATAGGATTTTACTTAGGAAAAGTTAAAGATAGAAGATAACAATGATGAATTATTTGAAGTGCTCAGGTCTTTTTTGATCATTAGGCCGAGGGTCCGGTCCCTCCAGAAGTCAAGGAAATGCCTTGAGCCCCTTTGATCTCAAATTACCTTAGTACTTTTGGGGAAATTAGTAAAACTCTTGAGGGGGAAAAATGATGAGGGAGGTTAATGAATTTGACTTTGCTTGCTGTGATTTTCCAGTGTATTTCCTGCTTTCGTACTTGTGATGAAAGTAAATGATTAACCAACATGTAGCAGCACCATTCATCAGATAACACTTTTGTAGCACCATCTACCTACCCTATCTACTTAGCACTACCATTTTGTCTTCTTTATTAGGGTGCATTTAGACTTGCAAACCCTTTTCAATCTTTTTCTTTTTACATGATGAATCTATCTATTTCTACCATTATTACATCCAAGGGCTCAGATTAAACTGTTGAGCACCTTTTATTCACTCTACCTAGCTACTTATCTGCCAAGATTAAACTGTTTGGCTAGATATTTATTCTCTAATCTAAAACATGAAATTGAAATATGACTAAGCCAAGTTTAAACGGTTTGACTTATTCATGAATTGTGGCAAAAGTTTCACAAGCTGCACACAATTATTTTATTACAACAGATGAAAAAAGTAGTGGCATTTAGACTTGCACACTTTCCTTGGTCTATTTTTTGCTTGGGGTTCATTTCTTTCTCTTTTTGACCATTTTTATTCTTTTTACCTTTTGATTTTTCTTTTAGGGTATACCCTCTTTACATTTTTTTAAATTTTTTGATTTTTTGGTTTTTCAAGAATATGGAACACCTTTGCTCAAGTAAGAAGGTTTGAACATATTCCACACTTCCATCAAGACAATCATGAAAGATGAAACCTATTGATATAGGAGGCTAACACGGGCTCCACTTGGGGATGGCTTTTCCTTGTGGAAAGTCAAGAACAGTAGATCAGATGCCTCAGAATGTCTTCAAACTGAAAGTAAGGAATTTTCCTTCTTCTGGTAGCTTTATTTACATATGATAGTAAAACTTTTTTGGAACTTAGGGCCTTCACTTCGGGCTTCAATTCCAAGAAGTCACCATCCAATCTAAACTGATGCATTAGCTGTGGCTGAAAATCTTGAATTGAATATAGTCCTTTTTCTGCAACCTGAAATCTGATCTGAAACTAAAACAACACACAAAAATTTTCAAACCAACTTAATGAAAAACTAGCTGAAAATTGAAAACTAAAAAAAATGCTCAAAATTATGAGCTTATTAGCACTCATTTTCCTACTCTAATCTACTAAAAAACTTATTAAATCAGGTAATACAAAAATGCCAATGAAGCCAATCAAGTAGCTGTAAAAATAAATGGATAACTTGATTGCTTGTGATCAAAATTGGAAGTATGTTATGATCATGTGCCTTTATAATAAATGATATGATGTGTAAAGGCCACTTTTGATGTATTTGATCCTTATAGAGATAACATGTTTGCAGATTTGGGCTCAAAAGATTCTCCATATAATCTGATATAGGATCAATAAAAGCATGATGTATGTTATTTACTTCTAGGCCTTCAATGACTAATTGTTCAATTGAATTATGAATATTAGACCATGAACTTATTTCTTCAGTCTTGTGTTTGAAAGAATAACCATCTTCAATATGCAAGTCAAAAGATAGTACAATTTCCTCTTGCTTTGGAGAAGGAAGATTTTCAAAGAATTCTTTAGGATTTCGGAAATTGTATGACTCAATTTGAGAATGCAAAAGTTTGATTTCATTTTCATAATTTTCGCAAATTATATCAAGAAGCCATTTTTTAACTTGAGGAGAACATTTTCTTGATTTAAAAAGAAGAAAGAAATCTCTTAGAAAATCCTCATCAAACTGAAGTTTTGATAACTCATCCTTGAATTCATTTAAAATTTCATCAAATGAAAGATTTTCCACAAACCCTGTCATCCAGTATCACTATTAATGCTTTGGAATATGGATTATTTGGTTGTGGAATTTCTCTGAAACTTGAAGCTCTGGATCTCTGATCAACAGTGTCTTGATTGGAAAATGATATCAAAAGAGTCAGAAGAATGATGCTCAAATGTGCATGGAGATTTTATATTTTCAATTTTCAAAAGAGATAAATTAAAAACTACTCTAAGTTCTTCTCTAAAATACAATATACATTGGAAAACTCTATCAATTTAGAAAGAACATAATGTCTTGGATAACAATCCAAGTTGAAAGCCTGATCTTTCCATATTGTTCTTTGAGGTTCATTCCTCCAGTGGAGTCTTGATTCTGAAATTGATTTGGAGTCACCAGGTGGATGATTTTAACATTTGTGTGTCTGATCCATGTCCACCATCATAGATCAGATCTAAACCTGTAAAACAATTTTGAAGAAAAAGTTAGTTCTTCAAGAAACCAAATTTTGAATATTTTATGATTATTTTTTTTTTTATGAATTTTCAAAACAACTTCTATGATTTCTTTAAGAAATTTAAGATTTTTAATTAAAATTTTCTCAAAGATTTATTAAACTAGAGAGTCTGATTGAATGTTTGAAACTAAGGTTCAATGTATAAGCTAAATCAGAGATAGACTGAAGTAGCTTTTATTTACTTTTGCAATTGCAGAGCAAAAGCAATTTCAAAGGCTACCTGGTTGATCTTCAGACTCTGTCCATAGCTTATAAATCAAACAATAGTATCAATAAAATGATTCAGATCCCCAGTATGGTCGCCACTATGTTATCACTCAGGTTTTCCTAGAAGTGGTGTAAGAGGAAAGTATACCCGAGGTAACCACAAACCAACCTTTTAGATGCAGAATCTAGCCAATCTGCATCCAGAGAGGGCTCTCTCTTTATGATTTATCTTTGTTCTTTTAAGGTTTTAGGCTAGTTATAGATTCAAAGTTTGTTTTGAGAAAATGGTGGAATCCACAAACTAAGGGCAAGGTTGAGGGCTTTCAGTCCATTGGGCTATGGAGTCTAAGGATGGCTTTACTGGATTTCTTTTCTGAACACAAGATGGTATTACAGGGCAAGATAGCTAGACGGAGAACAATCCTTAAAATTTAAAGTGGATGGATGGTCTTGAAGGGATGAAAGGCAACTAAGAATATTTCACCATATTCAAGAGGAAGAAGGGAAATGATTACAAGCAAAGAGCAATGAAGGATTCTTTGTTACAGTAATCAACAATATTGAATCAGCAAAACATGAGCAATTAAGAATTCATGCTTATAAATAATCCAGAAGAAAACATCGAGAATAATCACATTTGAAAACAGAGTACAATTAAGCAAATTCTGTTTCAATCCTTTATGTAAACTATTAAGAAACGGATATGATGATAGCATAAACTAATATAAAATTTAAACACAAAGGTTGGAAAACTTATTGAACTGAAGTCCAACACATGAATCCTGCAACAAGTCCAGTGCTTCAAAACGTCATCCAGTAAGCCACAAGTAAATTTGTCCAAAAGATTTTTATTCCGAAAACCTCAATGTTACAGCAGAGTAATAGAATCCACCCTTCAAAACTCTATTTGAAGGCTTATTTATACAAAAATAATCTTAACAATATTACTCTATCCTAGCCAATAATTCAGGCCGACTTAAAGCGTATTTACAACAAACAAGAGACACATGGTCTCGAAAATAGAATAATGAGTAACGGCTGATGTGCTGTTCCTTTCTTCATGGACGTGCTAAGGATAAGTGCTCTAAATAGGGCTCTGTGTTGTCCTTTGCGTATTCCTTTGACTTGTTGAATACTTTTACTTCTCACGGATACTCTTTACTCTTTCATCTGATACTCTTTCATCTGATACTCTTTCATCTGCATTTCTGTTTTTACCATTTACTCAATAGTAAAGATAAACTTTTATCCTGACAACATTTTTTTCAAAATTTCCAGCATTTCCTTCCACCACTGATCATCTGGTATCATTGTTCTTCTGAGCTTCCTTAAAGTTTCATCGGCTTCAGTAAGTTTATAAAAAGTGGGCTCGTTTGGAAATAGATACTTTAACTCATGTTCCAGATGAAACAGATTTCTCACTTTTTCATAAATACTCTTCCCAGTTGGTACTGTAGGTTCTGATGAGCTAGTAGAACCTATACTAGTAGAACTTACAGCTGTATGTTTAGCATGAGCTTTGATTCTTTTCTCATAAGTTTCCAAGTCTACTATTTGATCCTCGGTGAGCATGGGACTTGGCAATTCACTGTCCAGCAGAGCTTGAAATTTTTCTCTGAAAACGTTGATGTCGACCAAAATATCATTACACTTTCTTTCTAGATTTTGCATGAAAGTTCTTTTTGTAAAAATTCTCTTTGCCTCCAAAACTACACCTGTTCTGTCATCAATTCCTAGCAATGCTAGTTGTTGTTTTGTTCTTGAATTCAAAAACTGAATGAGCTGCTGGGCTAGCTCTGGCTTACCTCTTAATTCATGTCTAGTTTTGTTTATTTCCTCCTGGGCTATCTTGACTAACTCATTCTGTTCAAAAATAGCTTGAATGGAAGGCCAAATATCTCTTATTAAATTAATGATGTTGTCCCAAAGAATATCATTTATTTCATTCAGAGGCTTTTCCAGTGTAAGATCTTTTTGCAAAGCCTCAACTAATTTTTCCAACCTTTTTATTTCTCTGAGGTTGTCAGCTACTGTCTTTTTGGATGTGTCATATTTTCCCTCCAATTTTGTTAATTGTAATTTTACTTCTTGGAGTTCTGTGACCTTTAACTGCAAACTCTCCATCTGTTTAATCAAATCATCAGAATTCAAATTAGAAATATTCACCTGAGATGATTGTTCCTGTTGTCCTGTAGTACCTGTTGCTGAAGCCTGTTTGAGAATTTCCTGTTCCTGCAATGCCTTTTCCAGCTCCTTCTTGGTTTCATTTAGTCTCTCTGTCAAATTTAAGAGCAACTCCATCATTTCTTCTTGTGAATTTCCTTTTATTACTTCCTGTGTCTGGGGGTGCCTTGAGGCTGGTATTTTCAACTGTTATCTCAGTGCAGCTATATCATCCTCTTTCTTTTTTATCAGTGCCTCAATACCTTTAGTGTCTTTGGGATTGTGTCCCAAACCAATAATGATCTCTTCCAGAGACTTTATTCTATTGTCCTTGGCCTGTGAGGAGGCCCTTTCAATTTTCAATGTTGCAGCAGTATTATTCAAGGAATCTTGTAGTGTTAAAGCTGCCATGGCTTTGTTGGTGAGAGTGGAATAAACCATTTCCCCTGTTTGCCTATGAAGCTCTATCTGATCCAAGGGCTGGATATCCTTTGCTAACACTTCAAAATTGGTTCTGATATAATCTGTTGCTGAAGTTGGCTTTGGCACTTTAGCTTTGAAGTGGCTCATTTGCATTTTACCTTGTGAAAGATCAAATGCTGACATCAACCTTTGCTGATTGTGAGGAGCCATTTTCATATACTGATCGTATACCTTCATTTTCAATGGTTCATTCTTTGTTTTGATATTAATGAAGGTTCTTTTAATGTCTCCAGTATCCATCTTTGGCGGTCTGAAAGAAGATACTTCAGTGCTTAGTTGTTTTTGTGAGGCTTTTCCTTTCTGGCTCATGGTGGTTTCACTTGATGTACCTGTTTGCTGACTATCTTCTCTGCCATCATCAAATACTTCATCTATAATCTCTACATCTGGAGGTAGATCAGATTTATGTTTTTTAGCTTGATAGACTTGTGGGGCTCCTTTTGAAGGTGTGGTATCTGGAGCTGACCTCTTTTTCCCTATTTCCACATTCAGTGGAGTTTGCATCTCTGGAGCTTGGATTTGCTTTGCTGGTGTTTGAGAAGCTTTAGATTGTTCTGGTGTTTTGGAACTCTGTGATTTTTCTGCCATGACCAGGGTTTCAATGACTTGAACTATAGGTTCTTTTCCTTTACCTTTAGGCTCTGCTGCTACTGATGGGCTGTCTTCCTGTATAGCTTGTTGTAGAGTGGCTGTTGAAGATGTGCCAATGTATGGTACCTGTTTTTTAATGGAAACTGGTTCTTCAACAGGTAATGGACAATGGCAGGAACGTTCTTCAACACGGGCGCAGCGGAATTTCTGAGTAATTTGCTGTATTTGCAGCGAATTTTGAAATTTGCAGCGGGAGCTTAGTCTCTTTCGAAAACCAAAATAACTGAAAAAAACGCGAAAAATGGCTTAAAAACAAGTCAAAAGGGTTTTTGTCGTTTTCGAGGTGATGACGTCATTCGACGTATGGGGTGACGTAAGGGAGTGGGGCCGACGGTATGTGGTAGGCGGTAAGCGGTAAGCCCGCACCGTTTATGGAGGAAGGCGGTAAAAATCGCAATGGCAGCGATTCCACAGGATGCTTGCCACGTGGAATGCTGAATAGTCAAAACCGCCCACTCCCCGCTGGCTAAATAACTCATACGGGATGGGCAGCGGGATTGATCGGGACCGTTGATCAACGGAGGAATGATCTGACAGCTGGAGGAAAGGGAAACTTGTGCGGTTTCAAAAGCGGGCCCATCGGGGTTTAAACAAGTTTTGACGTGTAATCTAATCACCCCGGGGAGAAGTTAATAGGCGGGAATGGTTGTTAATTAGTCCGAATGACTAATTAACCCCGTGAATTTATAAAATGAATTGCGGCGGGGTTTGGCCATGTGGAATGCCACGTGGAATGCTGAGTATGGTGGCGCAGGATTCCATCGTAGTCTTTTCTTGTTTTTGGTGTTAAACACATATGTTATGTGTTTAACGCTTTTCTTCATATATTTTATTATACGATGAATAAATTAATATAATTAATTCATCATAGGGGCGGAATGTATATATAAGGTTAGAGTTTTACCAAAGGGCTTTATAAAGCGGGGTATTCAAATGTGCGGGACTATATATACTTTGGTAAAACATTATAATAAGAGGGTTTTGGGGATATTTATTAGAAAAGGGAGTTATATACATAGGAAAAAGGGATTTCACTAGGGATTTAATATAATAGAGTTAGGTGTTAGCATGAAAAAGGACAAGGAAAATCAAAACATCTTTGTATATCTAAGAAAGTGAAAACTTATGAAGTAAATGGCACATTTTTATCTTCAACACTTAAACTTAGAATAACAAGTTGTTTTGAGGAATTTTATGGAATGTTGCATCAGTTTCCTAAGTAAAATAGGATTTTACTTAGGAAAAGTTAAAAATGGAAGATAATCAATGATGGATTATTTCAAGTGCTTAGGTTTTTTTGATCATTAGGCCGAGGGTCCGGTCCCTCCAGAAGTCAAGGAAATGCCTTGAGCCCCTTCGATCTCAAATTACCTTAGTACTTTTGGGGAAATTAGTAAAACTCTTGTGGGGAAAAAATGATGAGGGAGGTTAATGAATTTGACTTTGCTTGCTGTGATTTTCCAGTGTATTTCCTGCTTTAGTACTTGTGATGAAAGTAAATGATTAACCAACATGTAGCAGCACCATTCATCAGATAACACTTTTGTAGCACCATCTAGCTACCCTATCTACTTAGCACTACCATTTTGTCTTCTTTATTAGGGTGCATTTAGACTTGCAAACCCTTTTCAATCTTTTTCTTTTTACATGATGAATCTATCTATTTCTACCCTTATTACATCCAAGGGCTCAGATTAAACTGTTGAGCACCTTTTATTCACTCTACCTAGCTACTTATCTGCCAAGATTAAGCTGTTTGGCTAGATATTTATTCTCTAATCTAAAACATGAAATTGAAATATGACTAAGCCAAGTTTAAACAGTTTGACTTATTCATGAATTGTGGCAAAAGTTTCACAAGCTGCACACAATTATTTTATTACAATAGATGAAAAAAGTAGTGGCATTTAGACCTGCACACTTTCCTTGGTCTATTTTTGCTTGGGGTTCATTTCTTTCTCTTTTTTGACCATTTTTATTCTTTTTACCCTTTGATTTTTCTTTTAGGGTATACCCTCTTTACATTTTTAAATTTTTTGATTTTTTGGTTTTCAAGAATATGGAACACCTTTGCTCAAGTAAGAAGGTTTGAACATATTCCACACTTCCATCAAGACAATCATGAAAGATGAAACCTATTGATATAGGAGGCTAACAGGAGGCATTATTAACCTAAAGAAATGAAGCATGGTGTTTGAAAGTGGAAGTATGCATGTCATAGTACTCCTGGATCCCACAGAAGGTGCCCGATATACTGAGCCTATCCACATAAAGGAAGAATTAGATCATATCTATAAGATCACTGCACAAGATGAAGATCGAGTTAATCCCACGGATGAAGGGTTGCTCCATTGGGAAAAGGACAATGAATGCTTTTCTGACTCTGATGAAGAGCTAGAGAACTAGCAGAGCCAGCTGCATGAGGTTTCGGCACTTCGCAACCTTCAGACTGTCAAAATCTTCCATTGCATCTCTACCATGGAACGAACCTTGCCTTGCCAAGAGGCCACCGATGACTCTTCGAAGCCTACGAAGCCTAAGAGGTCCACGGAATGTACTTCCGAGGCACTACCACTAACTCTTTATGAAGCACATATGCAGGAACCTGTATGCCTTGCTCAAAAAAATTACTGGAGTAGGGTAATCCTGCGTATAGAGACCCCCTTAGCCAGATGGGCCCCAAAATTAGCCGACCCACGTGGTGACCTACTCGCTCAAGGGTGCACTCGGCCCTTGCCCAACCAGATTATGGACCTGTCTCCTATGGATGTCTGACGCAACTGTCCTGCACAAAATTGATCCTTCCACGATCGACATAACTGCCTCGAAAGGACTCCCAATCAAATTTAAGGCTCACCATGTGTCAATTGTCGGCCGAAGTACGAAAGGACCTCTAACACATCAGCCACACCCTGACATCACGATGACGCGACCTTGGATACAAATAATAATATTAGCTCATCCAAAGTTAATGCGAAAAGACACTTACAAACGCAGGCAAAGGGCTGTAGATTATCAATATCACCATTTATGATCAAGGGTACATGCCACATATGACCTACATTGCCATTAGGTAACTTCTATTGGGGCATGAATGGCTAGAAGAGGATGGCTCGGGCTATTTATTCAATTGTCAAGCAGTATTGGCTACCTACCTTATGTTTCCTTCTACTTATTTCTACGATTCATGTCGCTCGTCTCTCTGGTATGGACCCCAACGTATAGGAGGAATAGTTAAGAGGGTTGGAAGAAGTTGAGTGTAGAAATAGCAGTGCACGAAGGCCACTTGGAAGGATTAGCTGTGAATCGAGTTCAGCAAGAACTCTACGGTACCAAAACCTGCTATGACATCTCTGTCATTTCCAGGCCCTGCCCCCTAGAAGCAACATATGTTCACTCCCTCGCATTGTCACTTCTAAACTGAGTTCTGAGGACATACAATTTGACTTAGCATAGCTCTCTACTATATAACTACGAAGTCTATCTGCCAGCGTACTGCAACAAGTACACCGTTGTGGCCAAGAAAGACACAAGCAATATGACCTGACCCCGAAAGAATGCGCACAGCGAATTGCCGTGGTCACTAATGCCACACACACTATTCAGGAACAATTGGTACAGGGAGACCAATTGTTTGAAGAGGCTACGCAACTATGGACGAAAGCACTGCACCACCCCATGCTTCAGCACGCCCATAGGGAATTGACGTAGGTAGAAGATGCTCTAGAACGACTTCGGGCCTCCACACCTCCCCCCAGCTACACGCAATACCTGGCTACCATGCACTAGATTGAGGACCTTCGTCACTCCAAGAAGGTTGCGTATAAAAATTTGAAACCATGGATTGATGCTGCACTCCAGCTTGCACATGATGCGCAGTCCGCCATTGCACGTCTCCAACGGTTGTTGGAACGCGTTGGTCCGGATCTTGAGGGGTCTCCATCTCTAACAATGATCAACATTGCACAACGCGCAGCAGCTAGAAGAAAGGAAGTATTTCCACCCCTCCTTATCTCCCTAGCTACCTTACACATGTAGATTGAAGGCGCGCCACCAAAGTGACTCAGGACAAGTCACAAGATTGTGTTGGGGGACTGTTCGAACGAGGTCTCCTAAAAAGCTATGAAACTGGCCCATTTTGGTTATTTTTGTTATATTTAGTATAGCGCAAGGGTTTTCAGGTGGGTTAAAGCCCCGAAAATCATTGTAATGGGGCTAAAGAGTAAACTTGGGGTTCGAAAACCATGGGTTGTGGACCATAGGAATGTTAAAGCTAGATTTTTATAAATAGAGAGGAATTTCGGATTGTAAGAGGGAAGAATCAACTAAGCTATTGATGCGATCTGTTGTGTAAGCGATCTGTTGGGGTTTTTAGGGAGCAGACTCCTGTTGGCTGTGTGTGTGGAGATCCTAGTCCAGCTATGTGTGGACCCTGTTGCTGTGTGCGCAGGCTGGGAAGGGAATTGTAAGGGTAATGAATGAATGAATATGCAAGATTATTGGATCTGAATCTGTGAGTACTATTGAATGAATTGCTGATAGTTACTGTGCTATGCATTTCTCTGTCTTTGCACTATGAACGTCTGTATATTGAATGATTGGATCTATTCTGCTTTGGTTATATTATGCTATGGAATTATGTGTATAAAATTGAATCTAGATCTATTCTGTCTGGGTATGTAATGTTGTGATAAGCTTATGAAAATATTTAAATTATAGATCTAGTGCACGTGGATGCAATTGGACAAATACTTGACCCTGCACAGAGATAATCTGAATAGAAAACAACCCTTCTTTCCTTACCCTTCCTTTCTTAGGGTGCAGAAACCTAGTTCCAGCACCCACCCATACTACTTCGGGTGAGACTGTGACCTGCGCGAGCAGGTCACTGCTGAAAGGGCTAGTAGTATAGGGGTTTTTTGGAAAACCTTGCACACTGAACCTGGGTCAGGACCCCTCAAGACAACAACATGTAAATCAATAACACTCGCCAACAGAAGATCCAAATGTATCGGGTTTTCAAAGTTGGCCAACTCCCGCACCAAGGAAAGTGGTTCACCAGGGACCAAGTTTAGCAGAAGTTTCCTCATCTCATGGAGGAACTTAACGCAATGGGGAACATTGCTTCCTAAGGGGAGAACAATGATCCAGGTGGATATTGGTGGTCACCCACCTATTCCACTTGGAGCCCCACCATTGTCTCTTTTAATTTTTCAGTTTCGACACAACTTACTATTTTTAGCAGTTTTTCGGGTCCTGAACTTCCAGAGCCGTTTTGAGGCCCTAAATGACGTTTTTTGGGAAAACCAAGAGAAACATGGGTCCATGGACTAATGTTTCTCACTAAAAATTTTTATTCCTCAAATATATATTTCTAGCAAGGTACAGTTCACGTCAAACGAAGATTGTATGCCAAAGTTACATCCTCGGGAAGTTGAAACACCAATTTACTCAAACGAGGCCCATAGTTTTGGCGCTTCATCTCCTAGGGTCAGGGTTTTGGATGTTTAGGGTTTTCCCTTGTTTCTAAATAATAAATAGGCCCTCGAGCCTCATATTAACTCCATTCAAAGGCCTGTAGCCACCACATCTCTTCTCAGAGATAGCTACCAGCGCCCTAGCTAGTTTATTTCCATTCTGTTTGTAAGCAAATTTCAGCTCTTTGATATTAATGAAATGAAGTGTTATTTCCACTGCGTCTTTGTATTTATGGTTATATGCTTATTCTACTGCATTCCTGCATAATTATAGATCATCAAGGCACTTCAACTTCTACTTATGGTTATGTCAGTTTCTCGCGATTGTGATGAGTTCCCCAAACTAAGTTAGATATGGATATTCTCATATAATTCATTAGATGTAAACTCACTCCTGAATGATTTTCAACATTTTCAAGTTAATTCTCTTAATCCTTAAGATAGATTTTTTGATAAGTTTGATGATCCTTTTTTGGTTAATTATTCTCCATGCAAATATATTGTATTAAATCTGGAGTTGGAATGCATATCTTCCATGGATGAACATATATTTGAAACTTATCGTTATTATTGTAAAGAAATAAAGTATATTTGGCCAAAATATTTATTCCTGTTAAAGTTCCTCCACAATGATCAAGTCCTTATCTTTTTTTTCTATGTTTTGAGGCTAACCATTTTTGTTCTCGCACACTCTATCCTCTTTAGTGTTAGTGAATTATTGAGTTATTTTTTGAATCAAAATCCTCATCTTGAAAAAAAAAATCCCAAGATAATATAAATATTAAATATAATTCAACACATGTTAATATGTTGTAAGCCTTTTCTCGTTATTCTTTGTATCCTAACTTGTTTCTTGGATTTTCTATACCAGCTTTCAGTTTTAATCTTTCCATTTTTCATGTTGTGGGCTTATTTTGTGATTGTATACAAGGTAATGATCTTTTGCATGTATAATGTGAGGAGAATTATTCTATTAATAAAATAATTTATGAGGTCTCTCAAATCATCTCATATTTATCATAAAATAATGGAGAGTCTTATGTATTAATTGTTAGATTTGATCGGCTTGATAGTTTCAACAACTTTCATCCCATGAAGAATATTTCTATTGCTATATATAAAGATGTTTTTTTAATTTCATTTTTTGAACTCGTCAAGCCATTAAATTACTATGACTCATCTTCTAAATGTTTTTATACCTATCGAGAAGTGGAGGCACCTCAGCTTCCTGACAAGGTCTTTCAACGATATCAGGCCATGTTTTTTTCACAAGAATATCTCTATAAATTGAATGCATTGATTAGAATTTGATATTTCAAAGGGTTTAAAGAATATCAAATTGGTTATTTTTAATATCATGATCCAGTATATGAGTGGTTAGAAGAGTCATATTTATAAATCTTTGTTTTCAATAAGAGGTTTCAATCTTATCTTATGCTTGTTGTGAATGAGAGCACTGACTAGGAAATAGTTGGGAAATACCTTTAGAATATCCATGTTCATAATTTGATACATCAAGGTAAAATTACATCTTGGATAGACTGAGTTGTTATGGTACATAATTCTCCTTACAGGAAAAACCTTCAAAATTTTGTGCAAGATTTTTAGGTCAATATCTCTGCTCTTTTTTTTCACATTATAATGCATTGGCGCTAATTTCTCATATCTTTCTACTTGCATGTCGGGAAAAAATTAAATTTTTACATTTGAACTTTCATTTCACTTAGACATGACCTTCTATATATTTATATTATGATTAATATTAGTTTCATTTTAGTTTTATATCCTTATCCTTGCATTTTCATTTTCATTTTAGTCGTTATATTTTCCTTATTTCGTGTCTTCTTGTCTTGCTTGTTGTGGCATGTACCTTTTCTTTCACTCTTGCTAAATAATATTTTTTGTGAAATTTGTCTCGTTCAGCTCAAATGTAATGTGGAGAAAATCCAAAAGGGCATTGTGATGATCGACAAAGCTTGGTTAACTTTTGGTCCCCTTCCTTGTTTAGGCCTAAAATATCTTTAAGGTCAATGATGTCCAAATGAAAAATATGATTCATTCAAACATAAATATTTCAGTAGAACTATGATGCCCATATATATTCTAGGATTTTCATTCCAAGACTCATAATTTGAATTAAGTGATGTTTTACCTACCAATCCAATCAAGTAAAGGAGGGAAAGGAGAAAACAAAGAGAGAGCATATAAATTTCAAAGGTATATAAGAGCCTTTGAAGGAACGACCTCTTTTTCTTCCAAATAATTCAGGATGCCTTTACCACCTTGGAGATATAAATTTCTATAAAACTATAATGATCATATTGAAAATAAATAAAGGGTGAAAGAAGAGAAAGGCTTCTTGCACAGAGAGGTGAAGTAAGAAACTTCATTGGGGTATTGAATAGGCTCACTAGCAGCGAAGCAATGCTTGTGTTTCTTGAAGTGGATCCATCGGGGTACTAAACAAGCCTACAAGAAGTGGCACAACACCATATATGAAAAAAAATAAAAATCTTATCATTCTAAACTCTCGAATACATATTATCCTTCTCCCTAATCGAAACAAATGAGATATGGCAAGTTTTGTAAATGAGTTTGATCCGAGAAAGGGATAAGAGAGACTATATATATAATCAGGATAGTTAGTGAATATAAAGTGATATATATGGTGAATCAATACTTCTATAAGGCTAGACATCATGTTTAATGTAATACATAGATAAAGAAGCTTGGGTTCTTTCAGTGTGTCACCAAGTGTTGTCACAACGGAAAACACCCTCCAAATTTTTTCTACATTCAAAATTTAGAGCCTCTTCATAATTATGTCATACCTTATCTCAATCCATCAAGGTCATACTTCATCATTTTTCCTAATTATTTAATTATTCATTTAGGAATATTGAGTGTTGAACTACTTTCCTTCACCAACCTAGCTTTGATGTCTTCACAAGCACACTTCTTCCAAGCAGGAAAGCTAGCACATATCTTGTTGAGGGACAGTGATTTCATAGTACCTAGAGACCATTACTATGCAATCCTTGCCAATAAATATTCTTTGGTTTCCAATGATAGTCACTACACAACCCTTGCTCATAGTGATTGTGAAAGCGTTATTCATAGTGAATGTGCAACCTTTATTCACAGTGATTTCACAACCCTTATTCACAATGAATGCACAATCATTTCTCATAGCCACTACAGAGTTTTTTTCCATAGTGATTATGTAATTCTCACTCCCAATTATTGCACAGTTACTAGTGACAGTGTAAGGGAAACCTCTGCATATAGTGATTTCACACTCCTTTTTGAGAGTGAGAGTGTTCTTCTTCAAGTCGGTACTGTCGCACCTCTTAGTGGAAGTCAACTCACTCTTTAATTTTAGTTTCTTGACATGCATGAAGCATAATCACAAACTCTAACACTAATTACATGTTTTCTCCCCCTATATAAATAGTCCATTCCATAGTTCATTTTCATCGTCATCTTTCACTTTTGAGCACTGCACACTATTGGATTACAAGGAGCATTCTTGGTTACAAATGCACCATCTCCCGAGTGAGTTTCTAAACTATGGATTTTTCTTTTGTATGTGTCCCTTTTATTATCTCTTTCTCTTGCAAGTGTTTTTTTTTCTTTCCCTATCCTTTTAAGTGTTTCTTTTTCTTGTGTCTCTTTTGTTTTCTTTTGCTTTTGTATGTGTCGCTTCCACTCTTTCATGTTTTTCTTTCGCTTGTTTTCACACATCTTAAGAGCACCTTGGAGGCACCTTCTAGAGGAATCTCTATCATACTCTCTTGCACTAGTTGATCCTATCCATCATTAAATATATATTGGACACTTTCCCATGGCATTTCACGCTTTCACTTTGCAGTCAACACTTTTTTCGTGAAAGGTTATATCGTAAGTGTCACGCTTGGAGATAAGTATTGCTTTACTATTGTTTCACTATATATGTGTTTATTTTTTGTATTGAAAAACTTTTTTCATGTGTTGGATTGTATCAGTGTGTGTGACAATGTTTAAAACTTTTCGTATGCTCTTACTCTCACTATTTTGTCTCATTGATCCCACACTTAGTCAATTTTCGAGTTTTCTTGGTCCTCTCAAATTCTGTAATTGATGATTGATCCTTGAGCCTTCTTCAATTGTGCACTACACAATCAAAAGGCATAGAGGTGAGGTTCCTACCTCCTAGAACTGCACACTGCAAATTCATATAGGACAACCATCTTCAAATGTGCATTGTGCAATCCCAGAGCTCAGTTACTCCATTCTGCTGACTACACTTGATCAATTCAAAATCCTTGACCAAAATTTCCCAATGTTGCACACTACGCACTTCTAGTGGATATTCGGGTCATTGTTGGACCCTCCCATGCTCAATTTTTTAATTCTTAGGTCTTATCGCTCATGAACTATGCAATGTGAAATGGCAGTGCCAAATCATGACACTCTTGTCTCCTGAACTTGCCCAATGTGTAATGCCTTGAGCAGTCTTGCCTTCACTGTGCATTATGCACTTTCATTAAATAACCAAGCCACCCTTCAGCTTGTATAGTGATCAACTGTGCAATACTTCACTACCACATTTGGCCCAATTTGCGACGGCCAATTCTTCGCTATTCCAACACATAGGCATCGCAAGAGCGATCTTTTGAGGAGGGGAAAAATGTGGTTAGCCATTACGTCGCAATTCCAACACTTCAATAAAGTGTCGGAAGAGCGACACTATTTCCGACATTTCCAGAACGTCATCACTCTTCCGACGATATCCAAACTGTCACTCTTCCGACAAAAACACAACATCACTCTTCCAACGAAAACAAAACGTCACTCTACCGACGGAAAAAAATGTCACTCTACCGACGGAAAAAAATGCCGCTTCTCCAACAAAAATTAACCATCGCTCTTCCAACAGAGCCTAAATGTCGCTCTCACAACAAAAATTTAAAATCATTAAACTTCATTAAACTTTGCTCGTCCAACGTTTAAAGCGTCGCTCTTCCAATGGATTTAGCGACGCTCTTTCGATGTTATATAGAAACTCTCTTCCTACATTAATACCATCGCAAGTCCGACGTTAGCTCTTCCGACTTTTAAGGCGTCGCACTTCCAACGACTTTAGTGTTGCTCTTCCAACGGGTATAGAGACTCTCTTCCTACATTTACACCGTCACAATTCCGACATATATACAACCAACTAAAGTGTCGGTATTCCGACGGAAAGGAAATATTTTAAAAAAAATGTCATTATCACACTGTTATATGATAATTAATTATGCTTAAGAATATAAGGTGAATATTGAAACATGTTAGTTCCAACTTAATAAATATAAGTTCATTATTGGAACAATTCATGTTTTTGTAAATCTATATATACTTATGTGTTTCATAAGGGCGAGTAGAAAGTCCGATAGTCCCATAGGAAGACCAACACTATTAATAACTATAAGAAATACGAGTGGGTATAAAGACCCAACACTGGTAATAATTATAAGAAATACATGTGGGTATAAGACCCAACACTGGTAATAATTATAAGAAATACGAGTGGGTATAAGGACCCAATGGGAAATTTTGTAGAAGAATTTTAAATGCTAGACAAAAAACTGAAATCACTAAATAAACGTCATTGTAATGCCATTAAGAAGTGAAACAACAAGAAAGGAGAATAAAATTGTGTCAAAGTGATTATTTACATTAAAAATTAAACTATAATGTATGATAGAGGGCCGCATAATCTGCTGGTAATAAAAATTAGAAATTACTTAAATTCACCATGGGCTAAAATAGAGTACATTCAAAACCATTGAAATATCTACAAGTACCAATTACAAACCCTTGGAATAAGGGTTAAACAAAAAATATATTTAATTGAAGCAATAAGGCACAATACATCAATATAATAGACCATCGAGTATAGCCAGAAGGACATTAATTCAAAAATCACCAACGCAGAATAGTGATTTCAATGATTTCCTTCAATATAATAGACCATCGAGTATATTTAATTGAAGAAATAAGGCACAATACATCAATATATATATATATATTTATATTTATATGGTGAAATATATACGGGCGATGAAGAATCAAATTTTAGCCCCTTCCCCTGAATTTAAAGTTTGTTGCTAATTCAAAACCATACTTTAACATACAAATGCCCAATTAAATTTATTATAAGTTTCAAAACAGTGAGTACAGTTTATTTCCCCAAAAAATTATAACAAGTTACAATATTAACTCGTTCTGAAAATATACATACTTAAACCTCATTTTTCATCAACTGAACTGAAAAATCTATGTAAAGATCTATACAAGAATTCATAGAGAAACAAACTTGATTTGATTCAGGTGTCCTGGTAGAACTCTCACTGACACAATCAAAAATTTCAGTCCTTTATTCCAGAATAAAAGGTAACAAAGGAGAGGACCATAATTATGCCTAAGGATTAGGTGTAAGTATGAGTGCAGACACCCCCTCTCGCTTCCAACATCACAGGGTTACCCCCTTGCAACTAAAATCCATTCAATGGTTCCTGGTTTATAACAAACACTAGGTTCCCGATTTATAACAAAAAAATATCGATTCTTGATCATCAAAAGTGCCTCCACTTTAACAGAAAGCTTTCTACATAAGTGAAGCTCTCTCATTCAAATACAAAATAAGTACTTCCATTCAAAATCAAAATACTGACTGGTGCTCAACAAATAGAAAAGTAAGTACTATGATTTTGAGTGGAGAAAGTCCACAGTAATTGGAGCATTTTCCTGTGAATGAAAATTGATTAGATCAGGTGGTTTGTTGGTATGATATGAATGTATTTCAATGGAAAGTTCTGAAAAGCACAGTTTTAACTATAAATTTAATATAACCCCTTAGAATGCACATTTTCTCCAGACTTAAAAAATGGAACAATATATTTTAGTATCTACTTACCTTCAAGTATCGTTTTATCAACATTGTGGTGTTGGGGTTAAAGCCCTCAACTCGCTTCCCTTTAGTGCGAGACAAGTTTAGTTGAGCTCGTACACAAGATTCCAATGACTTGCCAAGCTCCATGCCCCATCGGTCAAAGGAATTAATGCCCCAAATGAAACCTTCAACTGCAATCCTGTGTTCATACATTTCTAACAACTGACCTACATTATATGTTTTCAATGATGGTAGTAAGATTCTTAGTGATGGTCGATTACTAGATAATGTCTTGTGTGCAACAACATGATCAGAAACTTTCTCATTCCTCAACTCCTTAGGAGTATTCCCACAAGCAAGAGTTTCCGGATGTGCAAAAAAGTTAGAAATGAGATCATCATGGTTACTCACAACTTCCCCTTGTAAATAAATGACCTGCTAAATCTTGATGATGCCAATAAAATCACAAGGAATTACACAACCCTGATGAATTAACTGGTAAAAGTTGTGCTGGCCATTTGTACCAGCTTCTCAAAAATCTATTTCACCAGCCTCAAAATTGAGGGGCACACCATTAATAGGAACACCCTTCCCATTACTTTCCATGCTAAACTATTGGATGTGAGGTGCAAACTTCTCCAGAGCATGATTTTATGGCAGGATAGCCCTAGCTAGATACCCAAGAAAGGAAACATTGCACACACTAAAGGTGTATCTTCTTCCAATGTTGTAGCTTTTAGGAATATGTTGAATTTTTTCAGGATTTCCTAATAAATGTTAGAAACCAACTTCTTGAGCCCAAGTAGCAGGGCACTAGAAGTGCATATGCCAGACAATCTTCAGCAGTTTCGGGTGATGTTCCTAATAATGGAAACAATGCTTTGGCTCAAACACCTGTTGCAATGGATACATCTGATGATGTCCAAATGATATATGGTGTTACTATTCCCAACAGAGCTGATAATGAATTGGATGCAATAGAATTTGTTTATGCAGAAATACTAGCAAAGAATAAAGGAATTTTTTCTGGTGAAACGACTATGAAGAACCTATGCTAGTGCAATTGCAAATTCATTGGCATTGTCAACCTTGGATTTTCAATGTGTTAGATTGTATTGGCAAGAATTTCGTGTAATAGTGAAATTGGTTGATGCAACAATTGACACATCCAAAAAACCCATCTAAAACCAGGATTAATGTATTACCTCCCCAGATTGAGGAGCCTAAATTTTGAAAATTTTGCTATCTCTCTTGAGCTTCTTGCTGCATTTATGTGGATGGATATATTCTTCATTATATTGTAAGTGCTTTTTAATGTTGTATTTATAATCTAATGAATGTATAATGCATGGAATCTTGTCTTATGCTTTGTAATGTGCCTTAATTAATGAAATTTTGGCAGAGCATTGAAGTTATTTGAAATTTTGCATGTGTTATTCAAGGATATGATAATGAATGAATGTTCCGAGAGGTTATTTTGCATATTGCATCCTTAAAATTCCATTAATTATTACCAAAAAAAGTATAAAATTCTAGAGTAGCCGTGTAGTTTCCCTATAGTTGTCTCATTAGGGCTACCGAAGCTGCCTCTAGGACTCCTTGAAGAGTGAAGTTATCAAATCATGATATTTTTTACTCTAGTTCTCCCAATAACTAGACACAGGTCCTAAATACTTGGCAGTCACCCATAACTCAACGAATCATCTTTCTTTTCAACTCTACTTTGCTTCTTTTCCTCATCCTTTTAAGGATAAGGAGGCCTCCCTAGGGCTTTAAACATAGTGAAAATAATTATAGAAAATTTAAAGAACTTAGAAATAAAATAAAATTATATGAAATTATTACTTCAGAAATCACCTAACAGTGATTTCAATAATTAAAGCATGGTTTTCCATTGGAAACATATCGATGGAATTAAGAAAATGGGATTGAAGATATTTATTTATCCCCATATATATTTTTGGAAATAAAGTGGAAATTATAAAAGTAGTAGAAAACCAAGAAATTAAAACCTGGAAATGAAGTAAAATTCTCTGAAAACATTAATTCAAAAATCACCAACGCAGAATAGTGATTTCAATTATTTCCTCCAAAGAATCTAAAAAATGAACCAAAAAATAAAATTAAAGTATTATAAATCAATTATCACTTGAATAGAGTAACAAGTCTAATGATTACTTAGATAGAGTAACAAAAAAATCCTTCAAGGATTCTTCAAATCAGCGAGCTTGTTTTGCAGTCAAACAGGGGCGAGTCTTTAAAAAGTATTATCACAGGAAGCAGACCTGAGGTGATAGGTTTCCTTCCTAAAACCAGGCAGGAACCTGTCACTTCAATGTTCCAACAAGATTTCTCAGGGGTGCATAAAGACTACTGTCAAACAAGAGGATAAAATAAAATAACTAAATAAACCATGAAAGAGGCATGTGTGTGCTATGTAATGAAGTTGAAGATAATCACATGCTTTATAGTCTAATGTAAAAATGTCATATTTAAATGCTCAATTAGACAAGAGGATGTGATTTTCCCTGGTTTATTGTTAGGGAGGAAGATGGAAGAAAATAGACCGTGAATCAAGGCTCTGTGCACTATCAAATCGAGATGAGGAGAATTCAATGCTTTACTACCTTATGCACAAATTCCATATTAAAATGCTCAATTAGAAAATGTGATGAGATTTTATCTGTTTTATTGTACATTCAAGGCGAAGATGGAAGAAAATAGACTGGGTTTATGTGTGTTATCTAATGAAGTTGAGGAGAATCACATGCTTTACAGCCTTGTCCATGAATGTTTGACTGAAACTCTGAATTAGATAAGAATATGATTTTTATAACATATACTTTCAAGCACAAAATGGAAGGAAATAGAGGGTAGGGCTGCAACAAATTAGAGGTACCACTTCTTTATTGTTGCTTTCATATTGGTATAAATATCAACATATGTTGGAAATTATATGCTATGGTAAACCAACCCAGATAACACAAAATATAAATGAAGAGCTTTAAAATTGTCTTATGAAAAATTGTTCTAGAACTAGTGCAAATTCAATTTCTAGCCTATATACATCAGCAGGAGAATTTCTAGCCTATTCTAGAATCTGGATATTGATATGCAAGACCTACCTCTACATTCCATGTGAATTTTAAAATCTAGTTTTAGATGGACTTAGTGAAAATGTAATGTTAAGGTTATGTACCTGGAGTGTCAATTTCTGGAATAACACAGACGCCACGGTTTCACCCAAATTTGATGATTCACTCGACATTCTTGTTTAATATCACATTTCTGGTATCCATTAATAGCAAGAGAGGGCTCTAATTTAATTCGAGGGGGAAGGCCTGTGAATCGGTTATGTGCCAATGGAGGACATTAAGCTTGTTATAGCTCATGGCCCTTATGGTCCGTAGAATGTCCCTGAAGGGATAGAAGTTCCTAGTTGTGTCTAGGACAAGACCCCCATGAGGGTATAGAGGATAGTTGATGATCTTCACCTGGCGTTGTAATACAAGAGGGTAAATAGAAGTGGCATTGTACCGGCCAACGAGCTGCAAGAATGTCTCCAGGCCTCGGATGGCTCCCCATGGTGTCTCGGCCGAAATATTGGTGACTTTGCCCACTAGAATGGTCAAGGTGTATGATTCATCCATGCCATGCTGAAGATCTGCCTGCAGGTCCCACACGAAAACATCCAATTTCTCCAAAGAAGAAACGGTAGAAGAAATGGTTGTGTTATATGAGGACGAGGGGAGAATTGGGAACCAATGCTCTGAGTGGATTAGGCGATCGTAGTGAGAAACGGAGCTTCGGAGGTATCTGTGATTTTCATAAACAATTTTGAAAGTCGGAGAGAGGGGAGTCCAAATTGCGTCTCCCCAAACAGTGGAAATTGGTTTTGGCCATGGGTACTGTTCCTCTTGGCTAACCGCTACTACTGTTGAAGAATGAAAATGGGAGAGGGAAAACACCCACAAGAAGATGATTCGTATGCATCTGCCACTGCCCACTATCTTCATTTTCGTCTCCTACTCCTGATTATGATATATATACAGAGCCACCCAAAAAACCAAAGAGATTGATATCAATGGGAATCTGTGTTTATGATCAAAACACACATTGGATTATAGATTTGACTATGTAGCTGTGGGGCTACCATCAAAATTGGGAGATAGAGATAACAAATGGCAGAAGTTATTGAAAATTGTATACATGGAAGGAAGGTATTGCAGTGGTTGTTACAGGCATGCAGCAGGGGCGGCACTCAATTAGGGCATTTTCAGGTTGAATATTTCTTCTTCCTCACTACCTCCCTCGAAGATTTTGATCATGCTTTGAAAAAACTAGAGATATCAGTCTCTAATCCGAATCGGTTTGAAGATACAGAATATTAGGGCACAAGGTTTTCTCTGCACTACAGTTAAAATGTCTAGGAGCAAGGAATAAGGCATTTCCATATTTCTCCCTAACCCTTAATACTATGGGAGACAACTGTTATTACTCGCATGCTGGTGGAGCTCCATTCTTATTTATATATATACCCGAAATCCTAAGCAACAGTACTGCGAACTAAAAATCAAAGAACATCACATGAACAATAGTTAATCAAATTTGCTGCCTGAAAGAGATGGAAATATCATGTATGAAGAAAGACTTTCCTTGATATCAGAATAAAACTAAAACTGGAAATATCATTTAAACGAGCCCAGTTCATCTGCGGCACTAAAAACCCTTAAACCCTGAAGTATTATAAACTATCACTGGAAGGCATTATGCATAGAATCAGAAGCACTGTAATAATTTTATGAGTACCTGTTGCCAAGGAATTCCATCATGCATCCTAGGAAAGCTGACTTCATCCACATCCTTTCAACTTGCTTGTGGCCGCCCAAAGTCTGCAAATTCCCCAAACCCTACAAATATTATGTAACCACCTGGAGTTACCCATCTAATCAGAATAGAAAGAAAATATAGTGGCTAGAAAAGAATGACGGTAATAAGAGACATCTGAGTGCATTACCTATTCCTACTATGATGAGTTACTGTAGGTTGTTGAAGTCATCATAGAAGTACTCCAGTGGAAGGAGGAGTTAAGATACCAGAAAACTAAAGGGGACCCTGTCTTGTAAACCCTCATAGAAAGATAGCAAAATTTAGGCAAAATTTTACATGGGCTTCGCAGTAATGATTTTCAGAAATAGGGAAGGCCATGACTGAGCTGCTGAAACAAACCGCAAAAGCAACCCTCCAGTACCAGCTCCAGAACCCTTGACATCCAACTGAGTGGAATAACGCGAAATGCCAAAAGAGATGGCCCGAAAGAAACCCTTATTATTCATAGGCCTCTCTGCACCATAGGATTAGATGTTACAAGATCAACGGTGTCAAAGAAACCAAGTGGTTGTGGTCAGAGGTTCGAAGCAAGAATTGACTCTGCAGAAAAAAAAAACTTTTCAAAATATTAAATGAAAAAACAAACTTTTTAAAAGATTAAATGAACAAAAAATAAAAGAAAAAAAATGAATTTAAAATGGTTTTCACAATAAAATTTTGAAGTGAGAAATAGAAAATTAAATAATTTATAAATATCAAGATTGATAAATAGTAATTTATAAATATTAAGATTCATAAATATTTAATTAGTCATCCCCAAGGGTTAAAAAGGGCTAGAATGGCTCTTATCCATAAAATTGACAATTAAGATAACTCTATGCTCTATGTTCAAATGACAGGTGAAGGTGGATTTACCATACTTAAGCTTCTTAGTAGTCTCTTATGAAGTACAACATGTCATAGTGATAATTTTTTATTCCATTAAATCATTCTAGCTGTAGAGCAGAGTCAGAGTTCTAGGAGTAGTATCAAAGGAATTCAACATTGCGAATGTGATAGAAGTGAATAATTTCGTGGAAGGGTGAAGTCTGCCCAACTTGGTCATAAAAACCAAGTGCATCCTTCATAGAGGAAAAAAAATAAACATGCAAATTTCATCATATAACGGGTTTAGGCAGGCACCCCAAAACAAAACAACACGGTGCGCTTGACAGAACAAAGGCACAAGCGAGAAAATGACAAACGAGCTGCACGAACGTGCACAAGGCACTCGTGTGGTCACAACTTAGCAAATTTGATACGATCACCCTCAATAGGAAACAACCCGACCCGACCCGAACGCGTTTGAGTGGGCACTCTTACACGGTGCGCTCGACCGAACAATGGCACAAGGGAGAAAAAGGAAAACAGGCCACACGAACGTGTACAAGGCACACATGTGGGCAAAACTTAGAAAATTTGATACAGCCACCCTCAACCGAAATGACCCGACTTAAACGCGTTTGGGCAGTCGCCCTCAACCGAAACAACCTGACCCGAATGCATTTGGGCAGGCGCCGTCAACCGAAACGACCTAACCTGAATGGGTTTGGGCAAGCGCCCTAAAGAAAAATGGCAAACGGGCCGCACAAACGTGCACAAGGCACCCATGCGGTCACAACTTAGTAAGTTTGATACGACCACCCTCAAACGAAACGACTTGACCCGAATGGGTTTGGGCGGGCACCCTTAAACGAAACGACACGGTTCCCCTGACCGAATAAAGGCACAAGCAAGAAAATGACAAACGGGTCGCACGAACATGCACAAAGCACTCGTGCGGTCACAACTTAGCAAGTTTGAAACAGCCACCCTCAAACGAAATGACCTGACCCGACCCTAACGCATTTTGGCGGGTGCCTTGATCACACGGAACACTTGATTGAACGAAGGCACAAGAGAGCAAATGGAAAATAGCCTGGACGAAAATGCATAAGGCACCAATGTGGTCACAACTTAGAAAATTTGATACGGCCACCCTCCACCGAAACAACCCGACCCAAACACGTTTAGGCAGGCACCCTCAACCGAAACGACCCGAACCGAATGGGTTTGGGCAGGCGCCCTCAAACGAAATGGAAAAAGGGTCACAAAAATGTGCACAAGGCACCTATGTAGTCACAATTCATCAAATTTGATACAGTCTCCCTCAAACGAAACGACCTGACCCGAACAGGTTTGGGTGGGCGCCCTTAAACGAAACGACACGATGCACCGGACTGAACATCGAAGGCACAAGTGAGAAAATGAAAAAAAGGCTGCACGAACATGCACAAGGCACTCATGTGGTCACAAATTAGAAAATTTGACACGGTCGCCCTCAAATAAAATGACCCGACCTGACCCGAACGCATTTGGGTGGGTGCCCTGATCACACGGCGCGCCCGACCAAATGAAGGCACAAAAGAGCAAACAGAAACCGAGTTGCACGAACATGCACAAGGCACCAATGCTGTCACAACTTAGCAAATTTGATATGCACACCCTCAACCGAAATGACTCGGCCAAAACATGTTTGGGCAGGCACCCTCAACCGAAACGACCCGACCCGAACGCATTTGGGCAGGCGCCCTCAACCGAAATGACCCGACACGAATTGATTTCGGTGGGTGCCCTCAAACGAAATGGAAAATGGGCTACACAAACACGGAAAAGGCACCCATGTAGTCACAACTTAGCAAATTTGATATGGCCACCCTCAAACGAAACGACCCGACCTGAACAGGTTTAGGCCGGCGCCTTCAAACAAAATGACACAACGCGCCCGACCGAACGAAGACACAAGTGATCAAATGAAAAATAGGCTACACGAACGTACACAAGGCACTCGTGCGGTCACAACTTAGCAAATTTGATACAACCGCCCTCAAACGAAATGACTCGACCTGACCTGAACGCGTTTGGGCAGGTGACTTGATCACACGACGCACCCGGCTGAACAAAGGCACAAGAGAGAAAACAAAAAACAGGCTGCACAAATGTGCACAAGGCACTAATGTGGTCATAACTTAGCAAATTTGATATGGCCACACCCAACCGAAATAACCCAACCAAAATGCGTTTGGGCGGGTGCCCTGATCAACCGAAATGACTTGACCCAAACGCGTTTGGGCAGGCGCCCTCAACCAAAACGACCCGACCCGAATGGGTTTGGGCAGGCACCCTCAAATGAAATGGCAAATGGGCCGCATGAATGTGCACAAGGCACCCATGCAGTCATAACTTAGAAAATTTGATACGACCGCCCTCAAACGAAACGACCTGACACGAAAGGGTTTAGGCGAGCACCCTCAAATGAAATGACCTGACCCGAACGTGTTTGGGCGGGTGCCCTAAAATGAAATGACAAAGCTGCAAGAAAATGGCCATCCGGACAAAATTATTATGGCCTTGTTGGAAAATTCCTAAAGAAATGCACTTTTAATGTTTTCTAACAATTTCAACAATTTTGGCACTGCAATAATCAGACAAAAATAATTACATTTATGATAATGCAAATTAAATAAAGATGAATGAGCCTCTCTTGGTTTCAAGAATAATTTATTCTGTACTAAACAGGGCCAATCATGTGAAGGTGGAAGCTCATATGGCCCCTACCATCCCCCTCACATCACTCTCATTTTCCCAATAGCCAATCTATGAAATAGAATATGAACAAACCAAAAATCAATTAAGGTCATAAACAAAATTTTCAATATGTGTTTGTATAAATACATAATTTTAGTTTAGCCTGTACAATAGTAAGGAGATTATTTATTGGTTTGAAATAATAAACAAAATGCAATAAACCCACATAATTAGTAAATTATTTAAAGACAATAATTCCTACATATTAAAATATAAAGTTATAAAATACCAGCTCATACTCGAACATAACATCTGTATCAATATTCTTCTTCTGTATCTTCTTAAAATTCATCCAACTGATCGAAATATATACCAACATCTGATTGAGAAATTGTGTTGAAATGATCGACCATGTCATCATCATCATCAATTATTTCATTTTCAATAATATCCTCATCGACATCATCATCAATAATTGTTGCCTTGTCTCCTATGCCTGGTTCATCTTCTAATATATCTTCTTCATCTGTCAATGCATCTTCCTGCTCATCTACCACTACATCATATTCTTCTTGATCAATATCATCTTCTTCCTCTATATTATACTCTACTGTCCTTCCTCTTGGATCATATCTAATAGCAAACGACTGTTCGTTCTCACCTGGAACCTCTGAGTAAAATACTTGTTCGCATTGTCTTGGAAAAACATAGCGATCTTTTCCTGCTTCAAACTACGATGTTTTAACCATTGGAAATCCATTGTCATGTTGAATAAGAGTTCTATCATCATCACGTACATTCATTCGTAGCCTATACCATTTGACGTCGAACAAAACTATTTTGAAGGAATTAAAGTCACACTCAACTATATCATCTAAAAACCAATAATATTTATTTTCAGATTCTCGAGGATTTCTGTCACTCTTGGAGAAAACATTAGTGACCTGGAATACTGCAGTTATCCCACTATCAGAAGTTTTCCTGTTATCATCCAACTTTTTAATGTGAAATTTACGACCATTGCACCACATAGCCTTGTGGTGTTTCAACTGCAATATGCCAAACATGAAAAAGATGAATTTTCAATTAATAATTAATCATATAATTTACATAGCCTGAAAATTATCTGAAAAATCAAACTTTTTGTCACATTATAAATATAATGTAAAATAAGTAATGAATAAAACAGGTGAATTAATTGCTTAACTTTCCATCTTTCAAACCATATGCTAAATCAATTTCCCTGTCTATA
This sequence comes from Pinus albicaulis, assembly GCA_034641835.2. Lineage (NCBI taxonomy): Eukaryota > Viridiplantae > Streptophyta > Pinopsida > Pinales > Pinaceae > Pinus > Pinus albicaulis. The sequence goes on along the minus strand of CM076582.1, from coordinate 263,572,460 downwards.
ACGTTTCCATCTCCACTATGATACGCTTATCTAACCAATTCAGATAGTAGTTGCCATGATAACCTATAGTCGTTAGATGCTTTACATGTTTCAATCCATTCACTCATCCACTCAAGATTTTTTGCAATTTATAAAAGTAGTGCCTCATAATCTTGAGCACCTGAATAAAAAAACAATAATTCACCAATATTAAATATAACTTATAACCATGGTAAATTATATTAATTAATAAATGATGAAAGAATAAGACCTAAATGAATATGATCATATACATGATGTAAAAAAATGAAACATTATATGTATTATACATAATAAATCTTTTACCTCTCACTTTCTTCATTCTACGTTTTCCCAACAGGTGCTCCACTTCAAATTTTTTGATGGATTTCACATCCCAAATGCAATCCATCACATTCATAGCTGGCGCAGCTAATATAGGAATATAATGACTAATATAAACCATGGATTCATATACCACATATCCCTCCACCATATAACCCTCAGGTTGTGCTCTTTGTCTAACCAAAGCCTTCAAGGATTTCAAGTGCCTCTCCACCATCCACATTGACCTTGTGTGTATTGGTCCACACATTTCAATCTCCTCAACTTGCTGTATCAAGTAGTGTTCTTGTGCATTGAAAAATGTTGGAGGTAGATACTTTTTCATTTCACACATTAGCCGAGGAATTTCTCTCTTCCAATACTTTATTTCATCTTGATGGATTTCTTTCAATGACAACCATCTGCAAATCACTACGCAAGGTTATTTAAATGAGACATAATATATATTTCATTAAAATTAAATTAACACATCATGTCATTAATTACAAAAAGAAATTATAGCGATATTTTGCATATAAATCAAAACTACTTACCTCATGTATTTACTAAGACCATATATAACTTGTTTGACATTGTTTTCGAAGACGTTTGGGAGAGATACAGGTAGAACATACTATAAAAATAAAAAATGAATCATTGTTGGTTTCCAAATTAAACAGAAAAAAGGAAAATTTAAAAGATGTATTCAATCAATAACATACAAAAATGTATACCCAAAAAATTACCGTAACAAAGGTATGCCAATCATGTGTTTTCACCCCACTAAAGTCACATTTCTTCGTTAAGATATTATTTATGTTTGAAGCAAAACCTATTGGAAATTTAACTCTTCTAACGACCTCTTTTACATCATTGCTTTGCTTTTCTGTTAATAACCATGGAATATTATTATAATTTCAACCTCCATTTTTATTTGATATGTCGATCACACTTTTCATTGCATGATTCGATTTCTCAATGTCAGCACAATTTTTGTCAATGTTATCTCTATCATGTGCACCATCTATGATTCGCCATAACGTTTTTGTCACATTCTTCCCGATATGCATTGTATCAAAAAAATGAGCTATTATTAGGTCCTCATAGTAGGGAAACCTCGCGAATTGAGAAGGATAACATTTCATTCCAGGTGGAATTACAATATTAGTACCTTCACCGCGACGATGACCTTGATATCAAAGAATAAAATAAATTAGAAAAATAATTATAAAATACAATAAAATAAATTCATTAGTTAAAAAAAAAATTCCAAACATTACATAAACAACTAATATAATATATATATATATATATATATATATATATATATATATATATAGACAATTTATGTACCAGCTACTTGACGATTATTAATTCTATTATATTCCAACTTCCACAACTGAGGTGTCATTCTTCGTGGTTTTAATCCAGTTTCTTCTTTATCATTGAAAATATGTTTTTCAGTAGTAAGATACTTATGGTTCCTAGAGAGGAAGTGCCTAAAATCATCAAACATCATCTTTCCTAAGTCTAGCGAATGACGATACTTCATCTTAGGGCCATAAACTAGACATGCAAATCTACCCTTTTTTTGAAGACCTGCAATAGATGGATCAATAACAATTATACTATGAGATCATTTTCAAAACGTGCAATATGGTATATCTAATTTCGATAATTATGTATTATATTAAAGTGCAACGAAATATTACATACCACAAACATGTGTTAGTCCTGGGGCATCATGAATTTTCCATACAAGCATTCCACGACATTGAAATCTCTTCTGCTTGATTGGTTTAGTGATGTCATACATAGTGATGCCATGGCATAACTTTATTAGCTCATCGATAAGAGGCTCATATATACATTCATATCTTTGACCTGGTACTTACCTAATTTTTCAAAATTACGGTACATAACAATTACTACCATGATATATGTATATATAAGTAAGTAAATAAATAAAATATATTATGCAAACAACGAGAGAAATGGAAATGTTACATTCGAAAAAATAATGTATCAAATACCTGGAGTAATCATAGTCAACATTATGTGCTCCCACTTTATTGACATCCAAGGAGGAATGTTATTGTTGATAATGAAAATAGGCCACACTGAGTAAGTAGATCTAAGCTCTCCGAATGGATTAACACCATCAGCTGCCAATGAAAGCCTGACATTACAAGGTTCATTTTTAAAATATACATATTTTTCCTCGATTTCCCTAAATGCAGAACCATCTGTAGGCATTCGAAGAACACCATCTCCACTTCTATTATTTGAATGGTAATCCATAAACTGTGCTATGCTCTTACACTTGAACATTTGCTGCAAATGTGGAGTTATGGGAATATGACGAAGAACCTTTTGAGGCACCATTTTTGTTAGTTGATCTGTTCGATATCTACTTGTACCACATTTTAGACATTCTGTTTTTGACACATGTTCTCTGTAATATATAATATCATCTTTAGGACATGCATCTATTGTGTTATATTCCATTCCAAATTCTTTCATAATAGCACGTATATCTTGATATGTTCGAGGAAAAGTATTTGGCGATGGTAACAAATATTCACCCAACAATCTACAACATAAAAAAAACTAGTTAATGTAAAGATTATTAATCATATATATATATATATATATATATATATATATATATATATACAAGTATTGAATTATTATTTTACACATTTATTACAACTAAAAAAAGGGAAAATAATCAACATTTACATATATGTGATCGTATATACATATTGCATACCTTAGGATCTGTGTCACACATATGTTCGACAAGTTATTCATAACCTTTAAGTTCACCAGCAACAATGTAGCTGAGAGAAGAGTTGCATTTGAGTGTTCAAAAAGTCGTTCACTTGACATTTCAATCATAGGTACATCATAAATACCGTCACTATCTCCACCATCATCATCTGACTCACCATACAAGTCTTGGAGCATTTGATTTTTCCCATCATTAATATGAACTATCTCATTATTGTCATCATGGTATACCTCCATGGGATCATTAAAATTATCCTCATCATTCGCTTCATGTTCTTCAACTTGTACAACATCATTTCCAATACTAATATTTGCTGCAATATTCTCTTGTCTAGTGCAACATCATCTAATCTGCTACTATTTAGTTGTGGAAGCTAGTTGATCATCTGCAAAAAGTTGGGGGGCCACTGTGCCTTTATGAAAATTACAAACAATCATTAAACATTAGTGCGTATATAAAAAAATATTAAAAAAATATAAAATTTTACAATATAATAAAAATGAAGATAGATAATTAATTACCACGGGACGATAGTCATTCGATCCACCATCAATGTGCCCATATTTCCTACAATGCATTGTTGTTATTTCTATTAAAACTCTAACATTATTTCTCATAAAACATTTTTTGCAAAGGCAATAAACTCTACCATCACCCCTTTCACCCTTTTGAATTTTTTTTCCACCTCTAATGTTTTCTTCCATTGATGCGAATTATCATATAACGAAAATAATAATTATATTTAGCAATGATCTCTGTCAATGGTGTAGAAAACCCAAGACATGTTGAACTCAATGGGAGCTCAATAAGCAAAAAGAAATTAAAAGTGATCAAAGTTTGACCATGATAAAAGGATCAAAGGTAAATAATGAATGGAAAACAATGATCTTATTTATAGAAAAATAAATATTGAGTTATCCTTGATAATGGTGCATAGTAAAATATTATTAACCAAGATCTAGATCTAATAGCTTGGAATATTTTATGGCTAAACTAGCCGTTAGGATAACGGCTAGCTTGACTTTGAAAATTAAAATCGAATAATAACGGCATGTTTTATTTAATTAAGTAATTAATTAATTTTTTAATTAATTGTGATAATATATATATATATTATTTTACTTATTTATTTATTTTTATTTTTATTTTTTTTAGAATTGGCTAAACTAGTCGTTACGATAACGGCTAGTTTAATTTTGAAAATTAACAGCATAACTTCCAACATGATCCTCATAAAACTAACTTAACCCATATTGGTCTACTGTCAAGTTTGATATTTCAATAATTTTTTAGATGATTTTCATGAAATTATTAGAGTTTTTGTTTAGCTAGTTTAAATTTGACTTGAGATTTCATGTGAACCTCATGAAATTAATTTACCAAAAAAGAAATTAGACAAAATTCTAATGTAATTAATTTTATTCACCAATCTAATAAATTATTTCAAGACTATATAAAAAATATATATTTAAAATATAATTGTTAATATATTTGAAATGCAGTGTGAATTCTATAATAATTTTAGATATTTATTTTTCAAAAAATTTATTCTATTTTATATTTATATATAAAAGTAAGTTAAAAATCTATTTAAAAAATATATTTGAATGTGAAATTATTAATGTGATGTTTATTTTGAAACTATATTATAACATTATATGTAAAAATAAATTTATATTTATATATTAATGAGAAAAAACATATTTAAATGTGAGATTATATTAATATAATTTTAATTTTAAATTAAAATATGAGCTAATTATATGTATGTGTTTGAATTATAGTTTAAACAATATGGAGTATTTTTAGATACATAATTTTTTATATATATTTTTACATATAAATAATTTAAAACCATATACAAAAATGTTTGAATGAAATATTAATGCATTAACGAAATTTTCTCCAAACGGTTGCAATATATATATTCGTATTTAATCCAAACCTTATTATATAATTATACACATTATATATATTAACCCAAAGTTCCAAGGTTTAATTATGGTCGCAATTCATATTCCAAAGTATACCATAGAGTGGAAAAACATTACAATGATGGTGTTAGCTATTGTAAAGTACGGACATGTGATTTATTGGAGGCACATTCCAATTAAACTTTGGATATAATGGTATGGCACTTATATTATCAAATCCGATGGCATATGTCAAAACGTATGGTAAGGTTTGGCTACCAACGCATATTTTAGAAACGTTGAAAATGCGACATTTCTAAAAAATGCGTCGATATTGCAACGGTTTGGAGCAAAACGTCGCATTTCTGACATTTTCTCTAAAGCGTCGCAATACCGACACATATTTTAGAAACGTCGTAATACCGACGAATATTTTAGAACGTCGCATTTCCGACGACATTCATAAACGTCACAAAAGCGACGATGTCCCTAAACGTCGGTATAGCGATGGTTGTTGGCGGGATTTGAAAAATTGATAAACTTTGGCGAAATTTCTGACAATACGAAAAAAGTGTCGGAACTAAAGTATTAGAATTTTGACCAAATGTACTAGTGCTTGGACCCCTCTCTTCAATCACTACGAACTACATAGTCATTGTGATCAAGCATGCCTTCCATACCTCCTAAACCTACAGAATGCGCAAAAGCATGCATCCCCTTTCCTTGACACTGCACACTGCATACTCACAGTGCCTAGACCATCACTCCCTACCTCTTGCCACTGCACACTATGCTCAATAAGCCCTCTCTCCTCAACCCTTGCATACAGTCTCATCACAGTTAGTATCATAGGAGCAAAAAAGGATATAATGGGTGATTTTGGGACTGATGTTGTCTTTTCATGAGTAAACTTTGTCTGTAGGTGTTATCATCCTATCATAGGAAGATGATGATCAAGTAGATCAGAAAGGAGAGTTTCAAATTGTGGAGATGAGACACAAAGGTTCTATCATGAAGGAGTAAAGGAATATTGGAACAAGATAAAGAGATGGAAACTCATGCCGACTTAGAAGTTTCTAGTACTTATCTAGACCCTTTGGAGGGTAAAAATGAAGTACAAGAAAAGATATATCATGAATAATTTGAAGTCATAGCAGTAATGAGAAGAACTTGGCATTGATATAATGAAGTATTATGTCACTATCGCCAATTCATGGCCTCTCAAAGTGTCACCACAAGAATTGTATGTTGTTAATGTATTTTTCCACAATCTGTGGAATTTAATGATTGCATTTTTTAAAAATGAGAAAATGAAAAATGTGTGGAATCCCATGGGTCCCACATGGAATCTGAAAAGTCACTAGGAAGTTCTAAAGTCATGTAGAAACTCATAGGTCACATACGAACTCAAAAAGTCACATGGGAGCTCAAGAGTCATGAGGGGAGGTCAATAGTCACAAGGGAGGTGGAGAGTCACCTCATTTGTTATAAATATACCCTCATAGCTCAACAAAATAAAATTTTCACCTTGACTTCTCTAGCTTGGAATAGGAGAGAATATCATTCTTTGGAGGAGAAAGCAGTGACTTGATGTTCCATTATTGGGGCTAGTGTTGCATCGATGTAATTGTGTATCTTGGAACTTCCACTTAATATTTGAAGCTTTTAGAGTTGACACACTTTCATCCATGTATCATGGATGTTGTAATACTACTTTTTTCATGTTTGTTGTATATGTTTGTGCTCATACATACTAGATAAAATGAACTATTTCGCTGACTTTAGTATATATATTGTTGAATGTGTGTTGTTACTAGATTTTATGATTGTTGTTTCCATTTGAACTATTTTGTAGGTTAACTAACAATTATTTCTATGCTCTTTTGTGTCTTTACTAGAATAGTACTATTACTTTTATCTTAAAGACTCACTATTTCTACCCTATTCATGGAAGAACCTTATATAAATTACAATTTTATGCTTTAAACTATTAACTTACGTGATTTTTTCAAAGGTTGTATGCACAATCTCTTATGTTGATAATTGCAGGCAAGGAAAATCTCTAAGAATAATGGTGGTCGATCATATCATTCATATGGGGCTCCTAATCCAAATGGTGTTAGGTTTAATTAAGACTTCATATCGGGGACTGTCGGAGACCCCCTGCTGTTGGAAATCTCTAGCACCATCAACACATTGACACATGTCACACTAGCTAGAATTAAGGGATAAGCACCAAGGTGAGGAACAAGGAACCAACCTCTATAATTTTGTAGTGTTCATGTTCAAGTGGAATAATAAGGGATTTAAAAACCATATTTTCTTCTTGGGAAGCATCCTATCCCAAGGAATCTTTCTCCAAAGCCACTTTCAAGCATGTTTATTGATAAACAACATCATTTATGAGTCAGCTAAAACACCTATAGAATCATAGGAAACCTTTACATCCTAACAAGGCATCAAGGGAGGGGTCTTTCTACTCCCATATAGGAATATAAAAATCTCAAAATAAATTATTTTCTAGAATCATTTAACATATATGGAGAGACTTTTATAAACATCATATGCTTGCAATATTTTTTTCTTTATTTGAAGATATATTTCATAAATATTCGAAAGGGTTGGAAAGAAGGTAGGAGATTCATTGATAGAGGAAGATCCATATATTTAGCTATTGTCATTGACATTTTGAAACCTATAACTAGGTTGTTATAGGTCAATTTTGTCATCATTCCCAATGACCTGGTAAAACTGGACATCATCCCAGGACCAATGAATTAGGGTCTATCATCCCCTATCATTTTAGTTGCTACATGCCTTAAGACAAGAACAAACCATTCATGACTTCCATTGCAAGGTTTCCAAGGTTTGAAGTATATTTTATATCACTTATGAGCTCACCAAATCAGCCTATCAAGGTACTAACTACTTTTCATATGCAGCTCCCTCCATACAAGGGTGCTCTCTAAAGCACTTCCCGACATTCAAGAGTGCATTGGTCAAATGGGATCGAAATTTTCATTGTTATGGAATCTCCACATGGCCAGTGCCTTCTAGAAGAGTCCATATGTGTCAAAATTAAAATCCATGTGTCCATCTAACACCTCTGACCTTGGGAACTTGTCTTGCTTATTATTAGAAATTCATTGATTGAGAAACTACCATCAGTTTCCCTATAAATTAAGCACAGGTCCTAGTGTTAGGGAATGAAGAAATTTGGTAGAGAAATGTTGTTGGATTCTCAATTGAGGGAGTGATAGGAGTGATATGTTGTTTGTGAGATGTTGGTTGTAATGAGGCTGGGATGATGCTAGAGCTGGTGACATCAAATAAATCGTTGGTTCTAACCTCCCCCTTCTATCCATTAATAAATATTGCTGCTCATTTTCCCATATATGTATATGTTTATGTTTCTATTTTTCATACGATAGATTCTTAACTGATATATATGTTTCATGTTCAATTGATTTAACCAATTAAGATAAATAGGAATCTGTATATTGCAATCTCTTTGTTGTTTAGTGTTTATACTTGCAAGAAGTACTCTGACTATCTAAGTTGGATTGGAAGCTACAACAAAAGCGACAAAAGGAGAATAGGAAGTGCTTGGATCACAAGTAAGTTTCTCTATATTTATATGTGTCTATTTTCTCTCAGAGAAAGTGTCTGAAAAGTCTTTGATCTATTGTTCTAAATTCATAGCACCACATTTAGGGAACATGTTTTATCCATAATTCATAATTACGCATAAAAAATTGGCGACTCCACTGGGGAGTTTCATTTTCATTCCTAGTGTTTTTGCCTCTACTTATCCACCCAGTAACATCTACTATCAATTATTAGACTTTTGAATCAAATAATTGCATTAGAAGTGTGTTCTGTAGCTCGAATTTTGAATTTCTGTTGCGCCCAATGCATTGTTGGTCAAGACAAAGTGTTTTGCATAGCATTGCCTCCCACTCAAGGGTACTTTGTAATGCACTGTCTCCCTTTAGAGACTACGTTGCCCCCTTAGCCAACAAAATTACCTTTGAATTTTTCATTTCCATCATACTCAGCCTTTTGTTTGCTATGTTTTTAATTGTCTGATACCTCATAGAGACCAGTGAATTTTCCTAATTCTTCCTCCTTTGAAAAGCAAGTTTGTTCAATGTCTCTTTAAGTGTTTTTCTTTATCATTGACAAATAAAATTCAAAGTATTCTATTTCTGCATTAGATCCATTTGTTTTCGTAAAGGAAATTGTCATTAAATTCTTCATTTCCTGTAGGAAAAAATTTCATTCCATTCTTCATTTCTCCTAAAATAGAAATATTTGTTCAATTCATCATTTCTCAAAGAAGAAAGCATTTCTTTTTTGTTTATTTGATGCATATAGTTTCCTTTTTGCATTCACATTAAGGGGACTGAAAAGAAAAACCTATATTTTCATATAGTGAATTGTGTGTTTTTCATAGGAACAAATTAGGAAAGATTCATATTAGTTTGTGCTCTTTGTTGTTTTCTCTCAAAAATGATTTCTCTTTCCCTTTAGTAGCTAGAATTATCATTGAAAAAGATAAAATTTAAAATTTTGCTTATCATTTTAGTTTTCATTTTAGGAATTTCCATCACATCATCGCGTTGAATCTTGAAATACAAATTGATAAACAAGATCAACTTAAAATTTACATCAATTTACCTAAAAAATCATTGGAACCATAACAGTACCATTTAAAAGGTGTAGGCTAGAGACATGTTTCGGCATCATAAAACGTAGCAGCTCTCGTTAATTTTATATGATATATTCCGAGTGTGGCACCTCAATCCACATACATAAGTATATCGTAGCTCATCCACATACCTTCGGGCATATTGGGCAGTGTTATAGTACGAAAAGTATAAAGGGGTGCTCTCACTGTGCAGTTTCGCATTAGATAGCGCTAATACAGACTTGGACCTACACATATCTTTGGGTATATTTTGGAGGACAAATTTAGGTTGCTATCCATGCATAGTGAACCGAGTCGGACGCCATGTAAATTTTGATACACCGAACACAACATTCGGGGATATTGCTTGCATGTACTTCTTGGTTCACCAGGAGGTATTTTGTAGTTCATAGTTTCTTGATAAACCTTTTTCTTAGCATTACCCTTTTATTTTCTTTTATTTTTTCTGGTCATAAAATAACTCAGTCATCGTGGAAGAAGAAAATCCCTTTCCTCATTGTTCTCGTAGACTTACATTGAAACCACCTTTACCATCAGAAGTCACTTCTCGTTGGCGAATGTGATATCACTCTATTGAAACCAGTACCATCAGTACCTACAGTCAAGAATCATTTTCACATATACCAGAGTCAGCACAAGTTGTTTCTACAAATCCTGGTTCATCTATTGTTGTCAAGATAGAGTCCTCATAGCTACCCATGGTCACGATCCATTCAATTAGTGAGACTATAGCTCCTGAACCTGACGTTGTTCAACTAGAAGTTGATCCAAATCTATACTCTTTTTTTCCATAACATCTGCATCTCGAAGACAAATGACTGAAATTTGTTCCTGTATCGGTCGCTCCACAATATATTGTAGCCATTTAGTCTCCCATATCATGCATTCAGCCTCCTAAAATATACTTTGGGCCTGACGGTGAAATCCTTCCACCTGATTTAATTCAATTGAATAAATACCACAAGGCGAAACACCTTTAACTCCAACTCATTTTGGGGCGGAGCTTTACCTATACGAGTATTTTCCTCAATCACCTAACTCTGATTTTGTTGACCTTGTGCCGATTAAAGTTCTCGTCAATCCAATAGGGTATACATTTGGTTAAGTAACCATGCATGAACCAAGATCTTCGGCTGGACCATTTGTTCCAATTGCGACAGCACCTGCTCTCGCTACCCCATCGATGTTCACAACTTCACCCGAGTCATATTTACATGGTGGCCCTATGGTATCATAAGGTTATAAATCTATATCTCTAATTTTCTCTGGTGCATCTTCAAATCCATTGAATTCATCAATGTCATTGTCTCGTATTATAACTAGTAAAACTATAGTGAGTACTGAATGGCTTGATCATTTATATCCATCATTAGGGAAATATCAATTTGGTCCATCTAGGTATATTCCATCAAGTACAACCTCAACTGGACTCCCTGGATTTGGAGAACAATATTTTTCGTCTTATTATACTCCTCATCGTAGGGGGAAACCTATGGTCACACACTTTGACAATACTTCATCGTTATTTGGTCATCCTAATGTCAAAATGAATGTTTGTCAATGGAAGCCCACTCTGCATATCCAACCACAAACGGTTGTACACTCGTATCAACCGGTTAAACCTATTGCAACCACATCAACTCCACTTTTTAATACATATTTACCCCTGTTACAGACTCAAACTGTTGTATCTCAATTGTTTCAGGTGGGTCCTTCAACTCAATACCCTCAAGTATTGGGTCTTCAGACTCCAACCCCTTCTGCTGGTTTACAACAACCACCAGTATCCGGAATCATTTATTCACAACTTGGATTACCATATTATGGGATGTTGTAGCCACAACCAGGTTATGCCTATCCTCAAATGAATCCAGGTTATCCTAATTTGGGTTATAAAATTGGTGGAAAAACCCCTTGGCAGCCACAAGCACAAATGCCACAACCTTCATTTCAACAAGTATCATACCCAGGCTTTTGTCAACAGAATCCTCAAGCATTTTCCTATGAAAACAACTTCTATCTGGGTTACCAGCAACAGATTTATTATGTTGGTTCTCAAAGGCCTATTTCCCAAGAAATTCCATCATACCCTGGTTATTCTCAACCCAACCTCAATCGACAGTTATCCTTTGTTGCGACTTTAGAGTTACTGGATTTAAACTGACTCACCAATGACCCAATCAAATATGCTCCTTGGTGGCCAGTGATACCTCATAAATTACCCCTGAATATTCCTAAGTTCAATGGAAACCCTAGGGAAGACCCGTTGACTCATGTTATAACTTATCATTTGTGTTGTTCATCTAACTCGCTGAATGATGACTCTGTTTGACTACGTCTTGTCCAGCATACGCTCACTAGTCCGGCTGCAAAATGGTACGTTGAGTTACCTAGAGCTTCTTTTGATAATTTCACTACCCTATCTACTATCTTTTTGACCCACTTCCAGTTACCCATACGATATGAAACTGGAACATAACTCTTGAATAATTTTAAATAGACTAGTGCTACTCACATTTCTAATCATATTGATGAGTGGCACCAACATCGTAGAATGGTTAAGACATTTGCCCCTGTTACCATCTATAACTGAGGATGTGTCTAAAGGTGGCATCATCAATGAAGAGCGGGTCATTGCTCATGCCCAATATTTATACTTGATTTATACTCAGTTTGGCATGCTCTATGAGAAAATTCCTAATGCATCGAGATCTATTTTACTGTCTCTCCTCCATCAAAGGACTCTCATGCCAGAGACGATATGATCGGTACTACAAGCACACATCACACTACTGCATCTGATCCTACTCCTTCTTCCAAAATCCATGTCATGTCATTTGACAAGGGAAAAATTGACAAGCAACCAGAAATTAAGAAAAAAGGGAAATCAAAGAAAAGGAAAAATTATACCCCACAGGAAAGATCATCTGATAAATCGTTTGGAAATCAGAAACCTTGTTATCCATGCATAATATTTAATGAGGAACACTTTTTTTAGGATTTTCCTCACCGCACTGAAGTCTCAAAAATGTTTAAGACTTCACATGCATCAGTTGTGTTGATAGATCTGTTTTCGAATCCAGACACAAATTTGGTTGCTACTGATCCAACTCCTAGTTCCCAAGTGCTTATGCTATCTGTTATGAAGACATCAAATGTTTTGGTATCAATGTGTAATAAATATTATGGTAGTTAGGCTACTAATAAACCTACTACCTCAACCATGAATCCATCTACGGAATCAATACTGCCACCTGCTATTTCTAAATTGACAATCAAGCCATTGAAGGGAGTCGTTCATAAATCGACATTTAATCCTCTAGCTAGAGCTGCTCAAAATTATAATATAGTTGAATATTTGGCTCAATCTCCTTTAGCTATGTTAGCGCTTGAGGTGCTACAAAATGTTCCCTCCTAGAAGCAGGCTTTGTTGTCGGCAATTGGTGGAATTGATCTGACTGATTCTAATCTCGTAGTCTTTAATCATACGGGCTATGTGTCGCAAATAATAGTAGAATTGGCATTCTCCATCCAAGTAAATTTTCTCAATCAATTTGTTCATCATATTATTATTAATGAAGGAGGATCTACATGCATTATGTCTCTAAACTGTTGTAAGTCACTTGGCTCACTGCGCCTATCTCAATCTCCAATGAAGTTGAAAGCTTTCGATAGACATACATATAAGCCTTGCGGTATTATCAATAACCTGCATGTTGAACTAGGGGAAAAATAGTGAACGTTGAAGTTGAGGTTGTTGAAAGACACCTTGAATACAATATTCTACTCGAAAGGCCATGGGTATATGATATAAATGTGATTGTATCTACATATTTTAGAATGATCATCTTTCCACATAAAGTTGTTATCACAGTCATCAATCAGCTATCCTTATTTTCCTCCAGTTCCCAGGTAACTGGAATTGTTCCGTTATTTCACGCACCCCAACTCACACTTCAAAACATTGGTGTAGGACTCTTAAAGGATTCCACTCTCATGGGAATCTTTGCATTACCATCGCCTGCGATGTCGGCATAAATTGCAAGTATATAGACTTGTTGCATGATCTATTCCACTCCATATAGATTAAGGAAGTGTGCAGGTGATTCTGAAGTTGTTATGTTGGATGATTTTCTACCGCCCATCCCTATTAAGCTGGCATAGCAATCAATCTATCTGGCTTGGGTGGCGAATCTGAAATCATCGTCACTGGTTGTTTGGATAGACCATTCATTAGATTATAATACTCCGTCTAATCCTTTTACCTCAAATTTCTTGACAGATGAGAATATTTTGCAAACCATGATGTTGGAAGGAGAACCATGGGAAGACTATCATCACCATTCCCATCTTCCTGATTATGAAGAAGATAATCTTAGTGACATATATCCCCCATCTAACAAAAATTTATTTTCGAATTATTTTCCTATTAATGTAATCGATTCCAAGTGAAATTTGTCAAATATTGAAGAAACCATTTCTATCGATATTTCAACCAAACTCGGCATTGCAGAAAACATTCATGTCAGTATGTCTTTTTCTCCATCAGAAATCGAAATATATCGCTCTCTCTTTCATGAAATTCGTGATGTATTTTCTTGGTCTTACAAGGAAATGCCAGGCATAGATACTAGTATCATTTAACACACGATTAATATGTACCCTGATTTCAAGTCGGTACGTCAACGACTTCATCCTGTTTATCCGATGAAGTTTGCTGCCATTAAAGCAGAATTTGAAAAAAAATTGCGTGCTGGTTTCATTTACCATGTTCTGCTAACTAACTGAGTTTCCAACATCATTCCTATTATGACAAGGAACCATCCTGTATGCTATAAGAGTGGTCAATATAGATACCTCTAGTCTAGGGCATATGTGTCTAGGTCTCTAGGTGGGGCAGGTAGGTATAGAAAAAAGTGCTTGTTGAAAAGAAAACTATCCTACTCCCTTTATCGACCAGATTATTGATGATTGTGCTGGATGAAAAATATTTTCGTTCATGGATGGATTTTTCGGCTACAATCAAATCAATATCTGACCAGAGGACCAATATACGGCAGCATTCATCTATCCCTGAGGCACATTCTCTTATCAGAAACTCCTGTTTGGTTTAAATAACGCTAGGGAAACTTTTCAGAGAGCAATGGATTATGCTTTCAATGACATCAAACACATTGTTCAACCCTATCTAGACCATTTACCTACACATTCACTAAATCAAAATGATCACACGAGGCATTTGAGAGCTATATTTTTACGCTTCCAATGCTACAAAATATGCCTCAATCCACATAAATGTGTGTTTTGTGTTGGTTCTGGTCATTTTCTATGATTTTTCATCTCAAAAGAAGGAATTCAAATAGACCCATTGAAGGTCCAGGCCATTCTTGATTTTCCTACACCATCAAATTTACTTCAGTTACAGAAAGTTCAGGGAAAGGCTAACTTAATAAGGAGGTTCATACCCAACTACGTTAAAATGGCTAAAGTATTTACTCAGCTCTTGAAAAAGGGGATTCCCTTCCATTGGTACCAATTTTGCAAGATTTTTTGGATGTTGTCAAGGATACTCTTGTCCGAGTGTCATTAATGTATCCCCCCAATTATCAAAGTGATTATCTCTTATATATCGTTGTGGCTAATACGACCATTGCTATGGTATTGGTCCAAGTAGAAAATGGGATAGAACATCTGATCTATTATTTGATTCGTAATCTCAATGATACGGAAGTGAAGTATTTGTAAGTATAAAAGCTTTCATTGGCAGTTGTTCAATATGTCCAAATATTTCGACACTATATCATGTTCCGAAAGACCATTTTCATTTCGGATTGCAACCCCATGACCTATATTTTATCACGTAAATTTCTAGGGGGGGAATATTCAAAATGGATTGTCATTTTGCAGGAATTTGATTTAGAATTCATCAAATCCAAGTCAAAGAAGTCTTTAGTTTTGGCTGAGCTTCTCTATGACCTTCCCTCTTATTGTACTGCTACTATGTCGGAACCATATATTCCTAACATATCTCTGTTTCTGATTGGATCATCTGATCCTTGGTATGGGGATTTTATCATTTATCTCCAGACCCAAACTTTTTTGCCTAATACCTTTCACTCTAACCAATGATGTATTTGATACCAAGCTAAATATTATATGATCGTCGGTGATACACTTTATCATCGCGGTGTCGATACAATTTGAAGAAGGTGCCTCACTCATGAGGAGGCCGAAAAGGTTTTAAATGATTTTCATGTTGGGGCTTGCGGTGGACACTTGTCTGGATATGCTACCACGCAGAAGATACTCTACATTGGTTACTTTTGGCCTACCATATTTCGTGACTGCATCCTCCCGGTCAGAAGTTGTCATGCGTGCTAGATATTTGATCATAAAATCTGCAAACTGCCAGCACCAATGCATATTATTGTCTCTGTGGGACCATTTTCAAAATGGGGCATTAATTCATGACCTATAACCCTCGTTCTTCTAGGGGCATGGTTATATTGTTGTCGCAATAGACTATTTTACCAAGTGGGGCGAAGCGATGCCTACATTCAACAACACAGGACAAATAGTCGTATTATTTTTCTTTAATCATATCATTGCAAGTTTTGAGGTCCCATAGGCTATAGTCACAGATCATGGTAAGACTTTTCATAATCACATGATGACTGAGTTGACTGCCAAGTTAGGACTTTCACTAGATAGTTCTACTCCTTATTATCCACAATCAAATGGACAAGTTGAGGCTATTAACAATATTCTTAAACGAATGATAGGAGTTCATAAATGAAACTGGAATTTGATCTTGTACTTGGCCTTGTGGGGGTACCAAACCTCGGTGAGAAATGCAACCGGATTTACCCCCTTTTCATTGGTGTATGGTCTGGAAGCTATCTTGCCAATCCAATGTGAAATATCATCATTAAAACTCATAATCGACTTGTTACCTGATATCTTATATGGAGAAGTATGTCTTTTTAACGTCATCCATCTTGATGAAACACGTCGTGAAGCCCAATTGGCCAACGAAGCGCATAAGGTACGTATAAAGGCGCAATACGACAAGCATTTCCAGCCTCGCATTTTCTCAGAGGGTGACTTGGTCCTTATTTATGATCAAGAAGTTGACGTAATAGGTACAGGGAAATTTGAGCCATTATTGCATGTCCCCTATATTGTCAAAAGGGTTCTTGCTAAGGGTGCCTATGGGTTAGTGGATTAATATGGAATTCCATTGGTGCAGCCCAAAAATGGGTTGCATCTGAAATGTTAGTATCCTTAATCATGAGCATAGTAATTTTTTGTATTATATTATCTATATATATATATATATATATATATATATATATATATATATGATGTTGATTTGCATCAACTGTCTTACTTTTTTTTAAGAGTTTTCTTGACGTTAGTAATCCGCTTTACCTTTCATCGTAGATGTACGAATATTTGTAACCATTTTTTGGGTATGTTGATGGTGCTAGTCATAGTACGCAGAATTTATCCTCTATAGCGTGGGCCCTTTTTTCTCCGAATGGAAAGTTAGTGAGTTTTCAAGGGATTTGTATTGGTATATTGACAAACAATATCACTGAGTATAGTGCGTTGATCGAACTTCTCTCTGATGCCATTTCATTTTGTGTTAACCACATCATCATAAGGTTAGACTCACAACTTGTGGTATTAAAAATTACTAGTGTTTATACTGTTAGAAATCCAACACTGCATCGTATGTTCCTAAGAGTTCGAATTTTGGAAAGACAAAGTTGATTTTATTCAATATCAACACATTTCCAGAAACTTGAACACATTGACTAATTCTTTATTGAATTATTTTATAAACACACATTTGCAACCAATGTAAATATAAATTCACATAATTAAATAGGATTGTGCAATAAACATAGGAAAAACTGAAATAAAATAGATATATAGTTATAGGTTTCACAAAATTTGTGCCCAAGACACATTGGTCATCTGAACTCAGAATGTATGCAACATGTCAAAATTAAACTAGTGATGCTCATGGTAACATGCTATCGATCTAGCTATCCTACGCAGTAATCGCATCTAGCGGTTAGGAACACCAATAGTATGGCACTGCAGTCGCATGGGTAACTCTTCGATCAAGAAATCCAGAATCATGAAGTTCAACCGCTCTATTTGTTGTCGAAGATCAATAAGAGTCTCAGCCATGTCTAAATCCTGAAGGACTTCTCTCCCGACAGCCCTCTCTGTTGGCTCATCTTCTCCATGCTCTTGTTCTTGCACTAGTTGAACTCGACCCACATCTACATTACATTAAAACTTTAGTTTATTCTTGGGAAAATATCAAAATACAAAAACATGTATAAACCCTAGAAAAATAAAAAAACATGGTCAAAACATTCTTACTGATTGCACCCCATTGAGCACCTTCTGGTAAAGCTAAGTCTGGATCTCCTCCGAAATCAACGCCTGCATATGCATACCATCGATGGAAATAACCTGTCGCCTGAACCAGGCAAAGAATGTAGTCGAGAACACGATGGACGATTGGTCTACATGTCTAGCCATTAGTTCTACCCATCTCTGCATCCTCGAATCTCTAGGGTTAAACACACCCAATGTCACATGCCGAGGCTGCATCAGTGGAAACCACACTAAGGAAAAATAAATGAGGATTGAACCATAACTAGATTTTTTCTTCCTTCCTCCCTTTTACTTGATCATTTTTTCTTTTATTTGAGAGAGTACAGATTCAGACCAGTTGAAAACTGTTGGTTCCATGCACTCTAGTGCATACTGCATATAAGACATGTTCACTATAGGTAGTGAAACGATACCAACAAGCTTTTCAATCTTGAATAGAATGTTTCTCAATGGAAAATCACGAACGTCGTGGATCTTTATTTTCCCATCCTTCCTTGGCTCTACCCCTGGATAACAATACTGCAAAATATAGTATCTCATCGTCTCTCCTCCGAGAGTAGACCTTGAGAGAGAAATGGGTAAGCCTCTCCTCGACAAGCCTATTAGAAAATATTTTTCCTCCACTATAATAGGAATTACTTTGTTCCTAATGTGAAATTCCTCAATTGTTGGATCCCATACACGAACAAGGAACTCCAAAAGTTCTATTTGTTGCCTCATACCTGATAAGCGGGAGTACTTTAATAACCCACAATCTCTTAGGGCTCTTACAGTACCTGGATCATTAAGGGAAATCATATTTTTTTCTTCATGCTCTCTTTCTCTCCAAGTAAAATCCCTGAAACATAACCATAAGACTCATTAGACTCCTTTTCATGCAAAAAATTAGGCAAAATTTTCGTACAATGCAATAATAAAAAAAGTGAATTACGCCCAATGCAATCTTAGTCAATAGGTAGTGCATTGCATATGCACTTGAGCTTCATTTTTAGTGCATTCCAATGCAGTTGTTGATTCTCAAGGGTGCGTTGCCTTCTTTTGAAAAATAATTTACCCTAAGGGGCCCAAATCCCTAAAAAAATGAAATGAAATTAAATGAAATTAATACTAAAAGAAAGAGGGGGTTTATGGCACCAACCTAGATCAAACGATACTGAAAACCACCCACATAATCAATTGCAATTAGTAGCTGAAGTTCAAGGGAAAAAATAGGTTCAGAGCTCCAAAATGTAAATGGTAACTTTCAAATGGTAAAAATTAATAGTAAAACACTTTTAATTAGTCATTTGATTATTTGAAAATCATATTTATTGCTGTCACTATGGTTTTATTCGATTTTTATCATGAAAGAGGTATTTTTAATCCATTTGATGCTTTTCTGAACAGGTTTGCAACTGATGAGAAGATTAGTCGTGCACATTTATTTCAAGAATGATTTGACCATAAAGCATACTTTTATCCTTATTTTTCAAGCTTTGATAAAAATGAAAAAGGACTTGAAGCGCACTTTTATCTCTTTTTTGAGCTTCTATAACTGTGAAAAATGAACCCCTAGAGTCTTCTTTTAGCTCTTTTCAGACTCCGATAATGTGAAAAGATTGCCTAGCACTTGTATTTTCGAGCTCGTAAAAGTAAATGAATTGATATCTACTTAGTATAAGTTTAACCCTTTTCTGGACTAAGATAGATTATTTACAAAAAAGGAATGCCTTAGTCAAACATGACTAGGAGGTTCTCAGAGATATCATTTTACGCTTTTTCGAATCTAAGTGACAAATTTACGAAAAAATACGTAGGGATTTTTCTTTCATCCTCTCTTTTAGACTCTCAAAATATGAAAAAGGACCGAGCTATCACTGGTGCTAAGCTCGTTAAAACATAAAATAGTGACAGGATTGTCGATCATGGAAAGAAATGAGTTTCATTCATCACTAGACTCATCAAATTATTAAATAGCGATACATTATTCGCCTGAAGGGATGAATTATAGATCACGTGTATGTTACCCTCAATCTTGTTAAAAAATAAAGAGGTACTGGTCAAAAAAGGACTAGGGAAATTTTGGAAAGTGAACAGAACTTTTATGGTAGCAGGTCACTCTTGAACATGACACTTCACTCCATCATCATGACTATTTGGGTCGGGTAATCTTCTTGGTGATTCATTCATACTTATGGTTCATCATACCTTCACTTCGGTTTTGGGTAAATGCTTCCAACTCACCTCAGTGTCACTAATATGTTCAAGATAATACTCATCCTTCTGGAATACTCATAAACCTTCATTCTCATGACATTCATCCCTAAACATTGTTATATCAAGTCACATTTTGTCTCCAGAATCAGTAACTCCCATTTCGCGATAAAGTGGCTTCTTGTCGACGTCAAATCATCATGCAGGAAGTTCACTTAGAAAGATCATGTTCTAGTATGATGAGGCTTGTTACAACATTGACAAGATCCTCGCTTCTGGACTTTTGAACGAAATATCTTGTTTGGCGCTCGACATCAAATCATCTATTCATGCCTTACGAAATGTACTACAATAACTTCATAGCCATTAACATCAATGGTGGTTCTCTCGCATTTGTTAATAGCTCACATCATTGGCTCGTAATAAAATGGTGTCTTACCATGTTTGACTAAAAATCATATATTCACATGGCTAGACTTGTACCCAAATGATCGAGTGAACAAGATGAGAAGATCCTAGACCTAATTTCATCCATCTGGGTTGTGATTTTAGGGTTTTTATACACCTCATCTGTACGGTGACCTTACATACATATCTTCATCCGAACATGGGCCTATATATGTAGGCATGCATATATTGGGCAACATTTCAATGTAGACAACTTTTTACACTATGTACATGTTATTAGATAGTTTATGTGCTGAGCATGGAAATTCCTTCCCTCCAAAATTTGTGATCAAGAGGATATATCATAATGTAATGTATTGTAAGATTGAGGCAGGTCACCATTACTCTTAAGTACCATCCCATCACATCATAAAGCATCTCATTCAAAAAATATTGTTATTATTCTGACTTCATGCCTTAGGGGTAGTTATTATAGGTCAATTTGGGCATCATTCCTAATGAGCTTGTCAAACTAGACATCATCCCCAGGACTAATGAATTAGGGTCTATCATCCCCTATCATTTCAGTTGCTACATGCCCTAAGACAAGAATAAACCATTCATGAATTTTGTTGCAAGGTTTCCAAGGTTTGAATTACATGTTATCATTTATGAGCTCACCAACGCAGCCTCTAAAGGGACTAACCACTTTGCATATGCAACTCCCTCCATTCAAGGGTGCTCTGCAAAGCACTTCCTCACATTCAAGATTGTGTTGGTCAAATGGAAGCGAAATTCTCATTGTTTCAGAATCTCCACATGGCCAGTGCCTTCTAGAAGAGTCCATATGTGTCAAAATTCGAATCCTTGTGTCCATCTAACACCTCTGAGCTTGGTAACATGTCTTTCCTATTATTAGAAAGTCATTGTTTGAGAAACTACCATCAATTTCCCTATAAATTGAGCACGGATCCTACTGCTAGGGAAGGAAGAAATTTCGTAAAGAAATGTTGTTGGATTCTCAATTAAGAGAGTGATACGAGTGATATGATGCTAGTGAGATGTTGATTGTGATGAGGTTGGGATGATGCTGGAGCAGGTGACATCAAATCGAGCATTGGTTGTAACCTCTCCCTTCCATCTATTAATAAATATTGCTGCTCATTTTCCCTTCTATCTGTTTATGTTTCTACTTTTCATATGATATATTATTAACTGATATATATGTTTAATGTTCAATCTATTTAAATGATTAAGATAAATAGGCATCTGTATATTGAAATATCTTTGTTTTTTAGTGTTTATACTTGCAGGAACTAGTCTGGCAATCTATGTTGGATTGGAAGCTACAACAAGAGAAACAAAAGGAGAATAGGAAGCACTTGGATCACAAGTAAGTTCCTCTATCTTTCTGTGTGTCTATTTACTCTTAGAGAAAAATTCTGAAAAGTGTTTGATCTGTTTTTCTAAATACATACCACCACATTTAAGGAATGTGTTTTATACGTAATTCATAATTCCACATAATACAGGTCCATCTTCAATATTTGATGAAGTGTGAAGAGTAGGAAGAGTAATACATATAGGTAAGTAAAACCCTCAATCGTCGATAGGGAAAAAAATAATAATTTAATATATATTTTAGATTTAAATTAGAAATTTTCTTTACATCTTAAAATATATATTAAACTATTTATTTTTTCCTTGTCAGCCATTTATTTTTACTTTAAATCTTAAATATATATTAAAATATTTAATTTGTCCATGTCAGACATTTAGGGTTTTAATTCCCTATATTTATTACTCTTCATGCTTTTTACACTTCATCAAATCTTGAATATGGACCCAGCTATAGGTTTCGAAACGTCGACTACAATACTTAAATATATGGACCTCCCTCTATCAATCAACAATTCCAACAAAAAAATCTAAAAACAATAAAGGTAGGATATTATTTGTTTAAATAATTGAAATAACTCATTGTGAAATTGATTATTTGTTTAAATAATCGAAATAAATCAATGTGAAATTGATTATTTTTTTAAATAATCAAAATAACTTTTCTTTAGTTGAAATATGTAGTCTGGGGGACATGAATGTGGTGATCCTGAATGGTTTGATGAGGATGACTTGTTCATTTCTCCTAACCCAATTGTAACAATCAACAAGCTTGTGGTTATAATGAACAAATAACTTTTTCGTTTAATTTACATTGGAGATAAAAATGTTGAGAATAAATATAGGATCAACATCTTGAACTAAGATCTTCAAAGATATTAGGTAATAGCCATGTTTTAAAGTGATTTTTTTTATTTCATAAGTTCAATTATGAAAGTTGTTTTTTAACTTTTACATTATCTAATAAAAAAAAAATTGTTTCTTATATAGGATTTTTTGGTAGAGATACCATAGCATTTGTCCACCATGAGCCGACTTTCAATGGTAGAGTATGTCATACATGAGGATCCTCTACTAGAAGATGAGAATAGGGCAAGAATTCCAATGGTATCTACTAGATCATGAGGTAAATAATTACATTGCAAAGGTATTTTTTAGTATTAATGAACTACTTCAATGATATTTGCTTTAAATGAGTTCTTTGAATTGTTGGGTAGCCTCATCTTTTCTTCATGTATAAAGAGGATTATAATTAAAAAATTTGTATTAATTAAAACCTTTCTTGTTTCAACTCTAGAGCATGTAGAGGATGAGGCTACACAAGAAGATGAACACATGGCCAAATCTAAAACTACTCCTCTTTCCCATGCTACTGAAGCAGGTAAAGAAAACTATAATTCTCTTCTTATTCATGAAATACTTATACTAATAATAACAAAAAACATCAATTTAACATTTCATTCTTGTTATACTTGATGATCCACCCCTCTTGCAATAACATCGACGACATCATGAGCATAATACCAAGTCATCAATGAGAGCTACATAGGCCATAAGGACTGAAGGGGGAGAAGAAATTGATTAATTCATTTCAAAAATAAATAAAAATAAAAATAAATAGTTGTACTAGTTATATCATTAGAAACATCATGTACCATATTTTGAAAACATATTTTTGATGATGAAATTTATTGAGATGAAGTATTTTTTGTCTATTATTAATGAATTAATGAATGAATAAATGAATGAATGTTATATTTTAATGAATTATTTCTATATGTTTCTTTATGTTAAAAACAAAATATGTGTCTTTATGATTTTTTTGTTTTGGTAGTGTATATGCATGAATCATAATGTGTTGATTTCGATTATTTTCTAGTATATAGATTGGGTATTGGGGAATGGAGTGTGATTTGAGGGGGGGCATAAGGGCTTCCACCTTCACGTGGTTGGCCTTGTTTATTAGAGAATAATTTAGGATTTGGATAGTCTTAGAGAAAACCTCCCTCATTCCAATGGACGGACAACTAAATCAATGTTGACTTCGTTGTTAATCGATGAATGTTTGCTCCAAGATTATATTAGTGCAATAAATTATTATTAAAAATAAGAGGATCTCATTCAGGTATTCATGCACCTCAGTATTTCTAATTTTTATTTGGTCATAAAAATGTTACTTAATTTATTTTATTACTTTTCTTATTCTTTATCTAACTTTAACACAATTTATGCGCATTGCATGTATTCTTATTCCGGAAACTTGTCATCCACAAATGTAACATGGTTGGAACTAAAGTGGGTGAATTTCTTCTTTTAGGTATCCATAACCTGTCAGGTGTGCACCTTACATTTTTCATTTCATAAAATATATTAAAACACTATCCTATGTAGTTATCATGGCCATAGCAATTAACAAGGAAATTGTATGTTACAATGTGGGCTCATACCCATCCCTTTACATCTCATTCAAAAGCATATTGATGACCTCAAATTTCCCTGTTCTATCATAGTTTTGTAGGATTGTTCATCATGCATAAATACTTCTTGTAATTTGGTCCATTTGAATAAGTTCAGTGCTAATCCTTATGATAAATTCAACGCATTATGTTCTAAGTATGTCCGTAAAACTTTTCTAAATGTATCTTGTTCATACTTTCCACTATCGTGGTTAATTTTTGAAGCTCATATGTGTATTTTAATCCTATATAAATGTCCCAAGTTCTTATTTTTTGTAATTTCTATGGTAAAATTTTAGGTTTAAGATCTATATTTACAAACTTTGGTTTATTTTTCCAATAATCCATATGGATATTAAAGTTCCAATTGGACCTTTCATCATTGAAATTATGCCAATTATTTAAAAAAGAAGAAGATAAATTACATCAATAAAATTATATGGCAACTAATCTACCATGATCCCCTCACAAGATTTACTCAAATATCTACATGGTAATTACATAGAAACAACATAACTTTATATCATCATTACTTCCTTCCTATCATCTATGCAACTGATTTGATAACCTAGTATATAGTGCCAATAATTTCTACTGTTGTAGAACTTTTTATACATGGCACTATGACATAGTTTTGTCATGATATTCCATTCTTAAGGAACTAAGAACTCTTCTTGATCGCACACAATAATTTTTTTCCTCTTAACACATTGCTCTTATTTTTCAATCAAATGGAGGAAAAATGTAAGAAATTTACCAAAATGATGGAAAAACATGTGAAAAATCTTACGAGACACTTTCAGGAAAAAATAACATAGCTAGAGGAATCTATTGTAACTTCTATGAGAGAATCCCCTCAATTCAAAATACATTTTTCCTTTGTGTGTTTTCTTTTGTAAGAGTTTTAATAGTGTCACCATAGAAGAAAATGTGATTATAGTAGACCATACTCACCTCTTTTTTCCAAACCTATACATCTACAAGTAGATATAGAGAAAAAAAAATGATTTCAACCTGAAGGTGAATAACATATATAGCATGTAGATTGCACTTATGCTTTCGTCCAAGTATTTTTTGTATTTTCTTCATCCATTCTAAGTCAATTTTCAATTATAACGATGTTATAGAGGCAAATTACACTATTGTATAAGGTTTATGTATCAATGGTTTGAACTCCTTAACAACATAAGGAATAAATATTTTCAGATCTAAGCATCATAGAAAATATGTGCACCAACTAACACAATAACTTGTTACCCCTCATTATCCATACCACCACCATATACTATCCTCATTTTTTCAATCTTTGTAAGATTGAGAGAATTTTACCTTGCAAGGTATCTAGAATGAATTGAATAATTGATATCTGACAAAGGTGCCCCCCAAATATCACTAGATCCAAACCATTTGGCACAAATCCAACCATCTTGTGCTTGTGTAACCTTCTCATCAAAAAATGCTTCAGAATCACTTTTGGGATCATCGGTTTACAATATCTCTCATCATAGAGAGTCTCTTTGTTACAAATTTGTTTTGTCTTCCATCTACTTCCAAGGGCTTTGGAAGGCTTCATTATGTATCTTCAATCCTCATTAGGAGGCCATGGAATAATAATTACAATCAAGCAAAGAATTAAAAGACACACTACAAGGGAAAGACCCTCTAGTAGATGTTTTTGAGGAACCCCTTATAAAATTACCCCAGAAATCTGTTTCTAGCTGAGGTTCCTAGAGGGGGTTGGCAGACAGAGGTTTTTGCGGATGTATTTCATCTGGTGTTCTTATCACCGTAAACGCACTGGTGCATTCAAGATGACAAAGCACTGGTGTGGTTAAAAAATTGGCACACCAGACACCGTGTGCTCCATACACACCTGCCTGGTGCGTTGTATTTCTATAGATTACCAGTACTTTAATAACTTCCACACCGATGCCTCATAAAAAATGCGCGAAAACTGACATCACCTGGGTCGCCCTTAAACGCACCGGGCCGCCCTGAAATCCCCACGCACTGGCATAGGGTTAAATAAATAAAAAATTATGGCCAAAAAACCACACAAAACATAAGCACACCAGGAACCGTGCACTCCTAACACCCTCGCCTGGTGTGTCATATTCCTGTACAACGTCAGTTCCTTACATCTCTACTGCACCGGTGCTTCTAAAACCGTGCACGAAAACAGATACCACCCAGTGTGGAATAAAGAAAATGCATCGGGGAACCCATAAAATGCGAGTTCTGATAGATGGTTAAATAAAAAAAATTACGTCCAAAAAACCACATAAAACGTTGGCACACCAAAAACCGTGCACTCCATACACACCCACCCAGTGCCTTTAATTAAGGAACAACACCAGTGCATGTCAACTCGTCAACACCGGTGCGTGTCAACTCGTCAGCACCAGTGTGTGTCAACTCATCAGCACTGGTGTGTGTCAAATCGTCAGCATTGGTGCCTCATAAAAATCACGTGGAACAGAAGCTGCCAAGGCGAAATGACAGAAATGCACTGGGGCCCCCATAAACGTTGCGCACCGAAAAAGGGTTAAAAAAACAAAATTATGGCCAAAAAAACCATACAAATCATTGGTTCACCGGACACCATGCCCAATGTGGCTTATTACTGGAGAGAATTGGTGCATTGTTGAGATTGCAACAAGATTATGAGCTTAGTGGAAAGAAGTCGCCTTCACTAAGTGGGCCCATAGGCTATTTTTGGCGCACAGTCTATTTTTAGACTATGTCTATTTTTATACATGTCGATCATATTTTATGAGTTGCAGGATGATATTTGTGGATGGTTGGTCAAGTTGGAAAAATAGATGGAATTTTATTTTTAGACATATTGGGCAGAATCTATTTTTAGATTTCCAGTCTAAAAATAGATATGTCGAATATTATTAGCTCTTAATAATATTTGGACTATAAACATTATCATATTCTCTTGGAGCACTTCAGTGCACAGATGTGGCACATGAGATGACAAAAGGAATTACGCTATTCCTAAGGTTTAAGTGGAGCTATTGCATGGAGACTTCAGTTAGAACTCATGTGACAGATTTTGGTGGAGTTGTTGAGGTAGTTGGTGGAGTTGTGTTCAGTTTAACTCAGTTAAACATAGTTGAGCTAGTTGTATCTAGTCTAACTGATTGATACACTAGTGAGAGTGGTGTGAATTAATTATTAATTAATTCAATAATTATTAACTCATTAATCAACTAAAGAATACATCATTTAACTACAGTGCATTGACAGTTTCAGTGGAGACGAGTGAAGAGGTAGGTGAAAGAGCAGTGTGACTATCAGTTGTGACTATAGTGTTGCATGATTTGCAACACACAGTGGTTGGAGATGAAAATGAGGATTGCATGAGAAAGGCTGGACCAATTTGAGTTCATCCAGAGCCATTCTTCAGCCGTTATTGTTCAGTAGAGGCAGGCTAGTAGGTGGCAGAGATCGAGGCATGGGATTTGCTAGATCAGACCTGATTAGTGTGTAGCAATTGGAGATTGTACTGAGAGCTTGTGAAGAGCTTTGTATGATGATTGTTACATGATCTCTATGACATATAATATACATATATTTCAGGGTTTTTAGCTTTAATATTTCCCATAAATTATTGTGTTCATATGTGTGAATTTTTATGGTTTTAATGTGTTCATGCAATTGAATTTATTTCCGCAAGTAATGATCAATAGTAGAAGATATTTTGTATTGTGCATGAAGTCAAATAGTGTGTGATCAGGATAATATTGGATGTATAGCATATTAGTTATATAATTTCTACATGGTATCAGAGCGATATTGATAATTGGAGCAATTGCAAAGCATTGAAGCGATTGAGTTTTGTGCTGGTGGAATTCGAATTTGCAGTAGTGTTTTCTTGGTGTCGAAGTTGAGATGTATTTCAACGGATTGTGATTGGAGTATGCCCTTAAGGGTAGCTCGAATTATATTTCATGGAAGGATAGGATGGAGGCAGTGCTAGAGGATAATGGGTTGAAGGAGTTCATAGATGTAGAAATTCCAAAACCTGCTTCTAGCGATGTTGCCGCACTTGATGCATGGCAAAAGAAGACAAAAAAATGTCGAAGTATTATGTTGGAAGGTGTGAAGGATCACATAGTGTCTAGCCTTCATGGTAAGGCTTCTCCATTCTTGATGTGGAAAGCTTTGACAGACTTGTTCCAAAGCAAGAGTGACCAGAGGAAGTTGGCGCTCAAGGATAAGCTTGGGAATATAAAAATGGAGAAAGGAAATAGTATACCCAAGTACCTCATGAAGTTTTTCCAGTGTAGGGAGGAGATGGGAATTCTAGGGGTTATTGTAGATGACGAGGACTTGGTGATATTGGCTCTCCTTGGGCTTCCGAAGAGTTAGCATTCCTATCAGGACTCTGTCAATGGTCAGGAGAAACTACCAAGATGGGAGCAACTTTGGTCGGATCTTGTGTAGGAGGAGATAAGGCGGAGTACTAGGGATGGATCTTCATTGAAGAATGTGGATAAAGAAAAATTTTCTTTGGCTACCAAAGCAAGGAAGGGGAAGAGCAAAAAGAATTCTTCTCAATCCGGTGCGAAAGGCAAGAAGCAGGACATGTCAAAGGTGAAGTGCTTTCACTGTCACCAACATGGAAATTATGCCACTAATTGTCCACAGAAGAAGAAAAATAAGCAGGTTGTTGGATCTGCAGCTGGAGAGGCCTTAGCCTCACAGTTTGAGCTGGATTTTTCACTGATCACATGCTTGGTCTCAAGTATGATGGGTTCAGTGTAGTTTCTTGACAGTGGTGTGTCTTTTCATATGACTGGAGACAAATATTCGTTCAGTGATCTGGATGAGAAGGATCTTGGAGTGCACATCGAGATGGGCGATGATGGTAGATACAATGTGACTGGTATCAGGACCATTTCCTTTGAGAGGGAGTCTGGTAAACCTTTCATATTGAAGGATGTCATGCATGTTCCAGGATTGAAGAATAATCTGATCTCATTGGCCATGTTGGAAGACAAGGGATATGATGTTGTCTTTAGCGAGGGAAAGGCTTTCCTGTGCAGTAAGGCAACTGGTGAAACCCAAAGGATAGGGGTTCAAATTAAGAACCTTTATCAGTTGCAGGTAGATGCCTGCGTAGAAATGGCAGGCAAGGAAGAAGGAGTGGTGAGCCGGGATGAGGGTGAGATATGGCACAGGAGATTGGGCCATCTTCACCATGGTGCTTTGAAAATTTTGCAACAGATTTCTACCGGGCTTCCCAAAGGTACACTTGCACAGTCAGATCAGTGCAAGGGATGTACTTTGGGAAAATTTGTGAAAGCCACCTTTCATGAGAAGTATATTCATGCCATGATGATCCTTGAGAGAATTTACATAGACGTGTGTGGACCTTTCTTAGTAGCTTCGACAATAAAGCACAGGTATTATGTGATCTTTGTTGATGATTTTTCTCGGAAGTGTTGGATCTTCTTCATGCAGAAGAAGAGTGAGACATTATCTAAGTTTTGTGAGTTTAAGGCACTAGTGGAGAAATATTCGGGGAAGCAGGTGAAGGCTCTTAGGAGCGACAATGGTGGTGAATTCATCTTTGGTGAATTCAAGGACTTTTGCAGCGTAGAAGGAATTCAAAGAGAGCTCATAGTGCCTCATAACCCACAGCAGAATGGGGTCGTGGAGCGAAAGAACAGAATGATCATGGGTGTTGCACGGGCAATGTTGCATGATCAGGGCCTTCCCATACACTTGTGGGCTGAGGCATGCAATACTGCGGTTTATGTGCAAAACCGTTGTCCCCACAGAGTACTTGGCATGAGTACACCTGAAGAGGCATTTTCTAGTAAGAATCCTGATATTTCTCATTTGAATATTTTTTGCTCACCTATTTACATTCATGTGATGAAGGATGCCAAGAAGAATCTGGAGCCAACCGCAGAGGTTGGGATATTTTTGGGGTACACTGATACACCCCACAACTATCGTGTGTATTTTCCAGAGAGTCGGAAGACTGTTGTGCGGCGGGATATCAAATTTCATGAGGAGAAAGCCATGAAGTGTTCGCTTGAGAGGGAGCCACACTTGCATGCAGATGAGGAGCTATTAGTTCCTAAGGATGAGCCTTAGGATGTGGATCAGCAACAAGATGAGGTTCATGGAGTGGAAGAAACCACTCATGCAGCGCCAACCATCAGAGGGCGGAAGCGCACTATAGAAGTTGAGCGACTGAATCTTTATGTAGAGAAGATTGTAGGAGCACCTACCTCACAGTGCAGACAAAGATAGTCACCTAACTGATATACTATATACATGGCTCACATGAGCAAGTGTATCGTGACAGAGCCATCCTATTTCGAGGAAGCTGTGGAGGACCCTGCATGGGTAGATGACATGGTGGAAGATTATGATTCGATTGTCAGAAATAGTGCATGGGAGATTGTCCCAAGGCCAGAAGGGAAATCAGTGGTAGGTTCGAGATGGATCTACAAAGTGAAGCAAGCAGCTGAAGGGAGCGTCGAGAAGTACAAGGCAAGATTTGTTGCCTGGGGCTTCTCGCAGATTGAGGGGATTGATTATGAGGAAACCTTTGCACCTGTCGCAAGGTATTCTTCCATACGGATGATTCTTACTCTCTCAGTGCAGATGGGGTGGCACATTCATCAGATGGATGTGAATACTACGTTCCTCAATGAAGTGATTGAGGAGGAGGTGTACATAGAGCAGCCTGAAGGTTTCGATATCTTCTGCAGTGAGTCGCATGTGTGCAGGCTCAAAAGAGCGTTGTATGGGTTGAAACAAGCACCTCGTGCTTGGTACACATGGATTGACAGTTATTTCACTAGACTTGGTTTTACCAAGAGTGAGGCGGATCCCAACCTATACCAAATAGTGGTTCAAGGTAAGTTTTTGATCATTTTACTTTATGTAGATGATTTGATACTGACCGGTGATGAACAGTTGATACTCTCATGCAAGGCTGATCTTGCAAAAGAATTTGAGATGAAGGACTCGGGCCTCCTTCATTATTTCCTGGGATTGGAAATTTGGCGGCGCAGTGATGGATTGTTTGTGTCTCAAGGCAAGTATGTCCGAGAGATACTGGAGAAGTTCAACATACATGGCTGCAAGCCTATAAACACTCCTCTTCCTGGTGGATGGAGGAAAGAGGATGCTACATCGGTAGAGGTAATGGATGCCACTATTTACCGACAGTTGGTGGGGTCGCTTATGTATCTAGTCAATACACGACCTGACATATGCTACGCTGTTAACCAACTTTCACAAGATATGGTTAAGCCTACCAAGCTCTTTTGGAAGGCAGGCAAGCATGTATTAAGATATCTCAGAGGCACATCAGAACATGGATCATGGTACAGACAGGAGGATGAGTTGAGGCTGCATGGCTTCACAGACCGTTATCATCATATCAAAGATTGTGTGCAACGGAAGATCATGTTACTTTCATACATTCCCACGAAGGATCGGGACGCTGATATCTTGATGAAGGCACTCACCAGGAGCAAATTCGAATACCACAGGGGCAGGATCGGGGTGGTAGATAATCCCTATCTTGTTGAGAGGGAGTGTTGAGATTGCAACAAGATGATGAGCTTAGTGGAAAGAATTTGCCTTCACTAAGTGGGCCCACAGGCTATTTTTGGCGCACAGACTATTTTTAGACTATGTCTATTTTTAGACATGTCGATCATATTCTATGAGTTGCAAGATGCTATTTTTGGATGGTTGGTCAAGTTGGAAAAATAGATCCGGGCGCAAGCATAGCAGGGCTCCAAAAGGAGCCACAACCTCCCAAGCCAGTAAATAATGAAGTATGTCTCCTGTAACTGCAGAGGGTTAGGTAGCAGGCTGAAAGAAGAAGCCCTGAAAGACATTGTGAGGATGCATTCGCCTGAAATCATTCCCATCCAGGAGACAAAGCTGGAGGATATTCCTCTCCTCCAAGCTAGCAAAGCTTTCTTGCATAAAGGTCACGGAAGAGCTGTCAGTGCTAGAGGTGCCTCTAGAGGGATTGCCTCCTTTTGGGACAGCTCCATATATGATCTGACTAACGAAGAAAGTTGCCCCCATTGGCTTTTCACTCAGCTCCTCCACAAATATTTTGGTCAACAAGTAAGTATGTTCAATCTTTATGCTCCGGTTTTACCAATTGAGAAAAAAATTGTTGGGACAACTCCAGTCCTATCTTTTATTGCAAAATCCAGAAAACATCATTATTGCAGGTGATCTGAATGTTACTCTAGCCGTAGAAGACAAAAAGGGGGGTTCCCCAGTCAGGGACCCAGCTACAGAATGGGTTGAAGACATAATGCTGGGCTGGGATCTAGAGGATATCAAGCCTTCATCTGGGAAATACACTTGGTCCAACAAAATATTAGGCCCCAGCCATATAGTTGCTCGTTTGGATAGATTCCTCGTCCAAACCTCTTTCCTAACATGCGGTCTAATGGCCTCCTCTAAAATCCTTCCAAACTGCACTTCTGATCATAAGCCCATTATCCTTGAGCTCTCCCTAGATGGAAATATTCGCCCCATTCCCTTTAGATTCAGTCCTCTGTGTATTCAGCAAGATGGTTTCCAAGAGGGTGTCTCAGAGGCCTAGAATCGGCATGTCTTAGGATCCCCATTCTATGTGTGGGAAGAAAAATTGATGGGTCTTAAAAGAAGGCTCAAGGAGTGGGCTAAAACATTGAAAACACCCACTGCCAAGAGAAAAGAGTCCCTTGAAAGCCTTGTTGTTCATCAATTAGCAATGGAGAATTTTGTTGTATCTCAAAGTCTACTTCAAAAAGAAGTTGAACTGTAAAAGATTTCCATAGAACTAGTAGGGAAGAAGAGTACTGGAGAAAAAAATCCAGAAATCTTTGGTTACATGCCGGTGATAAAAATACCAGTTTTTTCCATAAGCGAGCCGAAGCTTGCAAGCACTTCAAAACTGTTTCAGAAATTCATTTCCAAGACGCTGTGGTTAAAGACTTTGAAGGCTTCAAGAGTGCAGCCTTCACTTTTTTCAAAGAGCTTTATTCGGCGCCTGAAGACCCTCCTATAGATCCTCATGCCTATCCGTTTGATCTAATTCCTCACTGTGTTCAATATTTTGTTAATACTATGCTGACTGCTTCGATCAGTATGGATGAGCTCAAGAAGGCTTTGGATTTCATGGAGCCGGATAAAGCTCCTGGCCCTGATGGGTTAACAACTAGGTTTTTTCTGAATTGCTGGTCAATAATCAAAAAAGACCTTCTGAGAATGGTCAAGAAATATCAGTCATGCGTGAAGATTGGAGGCAGCATCAACTCGGCCTTCCTTTCCTTGATTCTGAAAGAGAAAGGAGCTTATGATTTTAGTAGATTCCGTCCCATCTCTTTGTGTAATACTAGTTACAAACTGGTTTCCAAAATAATAGCCATCCACCTCAAGAATATTTTGTTGGTCATCATTCCAGAAAATCAAGGAGGATTCATCAAAGGGAGAAAGATTCTGGACAATATTGTGCTGGTGCAAGAAGCAGTTCACTCAAGATGCCAATGAAAATAGAAAGGAATGGTGATAAAGCTCGATTTGGAAAATGCCTTTGATAGGGTGAGACATGATTTCATGTTTACTGTGATGAAGAAATTGGGCTTCTCAATAATCTTCATAAATTGGGTGAAAGCCTGCATTGCCTCCCCATGGATTGCGCCATTGGTTAATGGTCGATCAATAGATTTTTTCCAAGCCTCAAGGGGATTAAGACAAGGTTTCCCATTGTCCCTGCTCCGCTATGCTATTCAAGCCTCTGTGCTCAGCTTCCAACTGGACTACAGTCAACAGATCCAAACTTTGCCAGGCCTTAGAATGGTTCACAATGTTAAAGACATAAATCATGCCCAATTCATCGATGATACTTTACTGCTTGGAGGAGCGAGCATAAATTCTGCAAGATCCTTCAAGAAGGAGTTGGACATTTATAAGGAGGTCTTGGGCAGGAAGATTAACTATTTCAAAAGCACAATCTAAGGCTGGAATTTCTCGATGAAGGAAATGACAGACATAACAAGGCTCTTGGATATGAAAGGAATTCGGATTTGGGAGTCATTTAAATATCTTGGGATTCCAATCTTCAAATCCACTCCTAAAGTAGCCCACTGGATGCCCCTGCTAGAAAAGTTAAAGCTTATAATTCAAGTTTGGGGAGCCTCTTGGTTGAATAACACTGGGAAGGTAATCCTTATGAAATTTGTCCTCATAATTCTGCCACTATATCATCACTCCATTCTGCTTGCCCCAAAAACCTTTATCAGTAAAATGGAGATTCTGATGAGAATATTTCTATGGGAAGGGGGGGGAAATAATGAAAGAAGGCTTCATTTAGTTAAATGGGACACTCTTAAGAGGCCACTCTTGGAAGGAGGTCTTCAAATGAGAGATTTGGCTACCCAAAACCTCACTCTGGGATCCAAGATCATGTGGAACATTGTCTCTGGGAAATCTAGTTGGAGTAAGAGAGTCCCGTGGAAGAAATATTTCCACGGGCAGCGTTTGAGGTGTTTGGATCAGCCACCAAGATCCACCAAAGGATCTCCGGTTTTAAAACTTTGTCTCTCTGCTATGGAGCACTTTAGTCACAATCTTTACTGGATCCGAGGTAATGGGGAAAAAATCAGAATTTGGGAAGATTCGATCCTAGGTGATCGTCCTTTGAACCAAGTGGAAGGTCTTGCAAATATTAAAAATTCGCTTCAGACCAGTAATATGAAAACCCTGTGGGACATTTCCAACTGGACGGATGATTCAGGAAGACTGTGGGACAGTTGGAATCTAGGGGAGGTTCCTCATTGGCTGCAGGGAGAAGCTTCGTTACTATTGAATAAGCTCCAAGGAAAATCCCCTTCAAAGGCAACAGCTAAGGACAAACGAGGGTGGGGCTCCCTCTCAGGATCATTCTCAGCATTAGAAGGTTACAAAAGTGTGATGGTTGTTCCTAATGTCCCTCCAGATCCATCTCAATGGAAATTTATTTGGGCCTTCCCATCGCTTCCCAAAGTTGACTTCTTCTGCTGGACATTAGCGCATAAAAGTATCCTCACCAGAGATAATCTGAGAAGACGTGGAATGGAAGGGCCCTCCAGGTTCCCCCTTTGTGTGTCAGATGAAGAAAAAGCTAACTATCTATTGTTAATGTGCCCCTTTTCTCAAGATGTATGGAGGGGGGTCCTGATGTTAGGATCTGACAAAGTAGAGCTTCCGGGAAATATTCCAAATCTGCTCCAAAACTGGGCCAAATTATCTCCGTTCTGTCTCACCAAAAAAATCCTTCTCGAGACTGCCTGGATGTGGATCCCCAAATTCACATGCTGGAAACTGTGGTTGGAGAGGAACAACAGACTGTTCAGGGAAGAAAGTTGTACTCCTACCAAAGTCATCACTAAAATCAAAGCTCTATTGGGAGAGTCTTTGGATGTCAATCCTACAATAAGAAATGAAATGGCTTTGGACAGTGAGGAGGAGCATTGGCTCAAAGAACTTGCTCCAAATTATAAGGACATCCCCATTTCCCCTGCAAGATCCCATGCTAATTGGGAAATTTGACTGGAAGAACAAGAGTTTATTAAGTGGAGATCAGCGTTGGATTATCATTGTCTATTCTTCGACGGGGCCTCTAAAGGCAACCCTGGGGTAGCGGGCGGTGGTGGGGTTCTTCTGAGCCCTGGTGGTTCAATAGAGTTGTGGTTTCAATGGGGGTTGGGCATAAAATCAAACAACAGAGTGGAGGCTTTGGCTCTATGGCAGGAACTAAATCTGGAAATCATGAGGAATTTCCTATCAATATCGGTCTTTGGAGACTCCAGGCTTATCATCCAAGCTGTGAATTCCCAAAAGAACCCATCGCAGGTTCATTTAGCCTCCATAATCAAGAAAATTAGGCTTATTCTGGCCAAGTTTCATAAAATTTCCTTCTACCATATTCTAAGGAAACTAAATACTCAAGAATATCTGGAAGCCAATCTAGGCTCTATCCGCAGTCGAAGATCCCTGTTAGTCAATTCTGTTGAATCTATCTGTAGCATACCTTAATCTACTGATGACCGACCTATATTACAAAAAAAATTCAAAACCCAGCCCTATTGGTTTTCTCCAGTTCGAGCAGTCAATGGATATTGATCCTGGACTCATCTTTGATAACCCCATCAATGCCCCTGCCTTCTTTCTATGCGTTTTGCTGTCTCATTTTCTGTGGAAGAACTGAGTGGGAAATGATGATTGTTTCAAAGGGTGCAGTAATAATGCTTTGGATTTTCGTTACTTGGGTCTTGCAAGAAAAATCGGCCGGCTCACTGGATCCTCTAATGGCATTCCAAGTCGCATTAATAAAACCACACAAGCTCTCATGGAGGAATCACAAGATGTCTCTTTCAGGCCCTATTTCTGCAAGATGGAGGAAACACAAGCTACAGCAGATTTTCAAGACTCTTTCTGCAATTTCAAAGCATCTCTAGTAGTGGAACTAGCATTCTTGAGGCGTGCTATCCACAGTGCTCTCACTATCTGTATCAAGGATCGAGATCCCTCTCTATGTAAAATGAAAATCAATCTTAGACATAGTAGTATTGTATCAGTCTGCGGAAGCTAGTTTTCCGCCCTTTAATCAAAATAACCGTTATTGTCAAAAAAAAAACATAGCGCATCGGTGCGCTAGGTTATACTAGTGCACCGTGAAAGTACGGTGATAAAAAATTAAAAAAACAAAATATGTTTTTATCAGTGCACCATATGTAATATATGGCACCGGTGCACTATTGCATTATGGTGCACCACAAATGTGTTGTTTTGCAAAAAAAAACCATTTTAGAAACAAACCCTAGATTATTTTTTTTTTCTGCCCTTTCTTCTCCCCCTTTCTTTTCAATTTACATTTATAAGGTTTGAATATTCATAAGACATCCAACCCACGAGATGAATTGCATATTTGGATCCCAATCCACGTTTTCCCTTGTGTCAATCTTAAAAAAAATACATATTTTTTTCATCGGTGCGCCCTACGTAACATAGCGCACTAGTGCGCTTGGTTATACCAGTGCACCGCGAAAGTACATTGATAAAAAATAAAAATAAAAACAAAATATGTTTTTATTAGTGCGCCATATGTAACATATGGCACCAGTGCACTATTGCTTTATGGCGAACCGCAAATGTGTTGTTTTGCAAAAAAAATCATTTTAGAAACAAACCCTACATTCTTTTTGTTTTTTCCCTTTCTTCTCCCACTTTCTGTGATTTCAGAATTAGGGCTTTTCAATTTATATTTATAAGGTTTGTATTGCTAAATATAAGCCTAGGACATCCAACCAATGGGAGGACCTACATAGTTGGATCCCAATCCATGTCGGCCTTTGCGTAAACTAAAAAAAAAATTGTCGGTGCGCCCTCTGTGGCATAGCGCACCGGTGTGCTCTATTATCCCAGCGCACCGTACAAGTACTGTGATAAAAAAATAGAAAAAAGAA
This sequence comes from Pinus albicaulis, assembly GCA_034641835.2. NCBI lineage: Eukaryota > Viridiplantae > Streptophyta > Pinopsida > Pinales > Pinaceae > Pinus > Pinus albicaulis. The sequence goes on along the minus strand of CM076582.1, from coordinate 263,534,373 downwards.
ACATATTTTCTCAGTGGGCCATCTGTAAAATATGTAGCCGATGCACTATTTCATTATGGCGCATCGTGAACGTTCTGTTTCGAAAAAAAAACTTTCAAAAAATAAAAACTGTACATTATTTTTGTTTCTCCCCTTTCTTCTTCCTCTTTCTGTGATTTCAGAATTAGGGCTTTTCAATTTATATTTATAGGGTTTTTATTGCTAAATATAGACCGAAGACATCCAACCGATGGGACGATTAGCATAGTCGGATCCCAATCCATGTGGGCCCTGGCATGAACTTAAAAAAAATAGATTTTTTTTTATCAGTGTGCCTGGAGTAACTTAGCGCACCGGTGCTCTGTATTGTACAAGCGCACTGCATAAGTAATGTGATAAAAAATTAATAATTTTTTTTTTTATCGGTGCGCCATATGTAAAATATGGCACCAGTTTATGCTAAAAAACTAACACTGCACGATTTTTATTATTTTATCATGGTTAACCAGTGCAATCATTGACATGTAATGCACCAATGCTCCTTGTTAACATAGAACATCGTACAATCTATTATACTATTTTTTCAGTGCGTTGGGAAGATAGCCACGCACCGGCATCGATGCGTACACCATGAATGGCACACCGATTTCTTGAGATTTTTTTTTTTACTTGAAAATTTGACAATTTATTTATAAATATATTATTGAATGATATCGTATAGGTTTGATATTGATAAAGAAATGACTAGCAAGAGATCAAGTAACAAAAATATTGGTAACACATCAAGAAAAGAAAAAAAGGCAGGTTCTTTGTAATTTTTTTACAAAATAAATATTTTTGAACTAGATGTAAGTTTAAATAATATGTATTGTTTATTGTGTATCATGTAGAGCCACAAAATGATGAAGCTTGATAATATTATTTCTGATCTAGGACTAGAAGAGCATAAAAGCTTGATGAAAAAATTACAAAAGGATGAATCAGGTGAATGAAAAAAATACTATTGATCCAATATGAGTTTCTTTTTTTAGTTTTCATTAATAATATAATTAAAATTATTACATAACATGTGTGAAAAATTATATTAATTCACATTTTTTTAATGTTCTACACAGACCAACAACTCAAAAATGGAATGTTGTTCTAAGAAAAGAAAAAAAATAGAACATGCAAATGAAAATGAATTGCTCTTTAGCTCATCTGGAGTGGTGCTAGAGGTTAACGAAAGGGGGGGGGAACTTTTACAAAAGTTTGAGGGATCTAGTGGATCGAATGTATAGATGTTATTTCCACTTACAATATAAAAACCAATCCAATGATTCCAAGAACCAAATTTTATCTAAACTACAGGAAGAGTTTCCAGAGAATTGGTTAATGAGACATGTCAAACTTTTAATATAAAAAATGTACAAAAAAAAAAATAAGGAATGAAAAAGTAATATTCCTTTAGATGTTTTTCTAGAATTATTTATAAATATCACTTTTGTTATACTTACTTTTCATATATCAATATAAAAATTAAATAGTTTATTGTCATGTTACATTTTCAGCAAGATTATGAAAATCTCAAAATTTGAACGAGTTGATCTCAAAACTATGCCAGTAGGAATGTCCAAGAAGATGTATAACGAGATGGTCAAAGAAATGGACAAAATTGCATCGCGGGAGGAGCCATATCAACAACAACGTGATTCAAATGTAATATGTAATCATTGAATTTTTTGATCATTAGGTAAAATAAATAAACAATTTAGCATTAAATATTAATTTTCAAGTATTTTCTTGCAAAAAAGAAAATAAAATGGAACCCATTCAGCACATAAAACAAGACGACAAGGAAGAAAAGGATTGATATCTAAGTTTGTGAGTAATTGTTACTTCCTTATAGCAACTTAACTAGATTTCATTTTTGTATTTTTTAAGTTGTTTTACAAAAATCATCATTGAATATCTTCAAATAGGTGCTAACATACAAAGAAGAACCATCGGAGGAATTGATTTAAATTGGGTTAAATATGGGTTGTGCGTATTGTTGGAGAATAAAAAGGTATCTTTTAAACACCTAATTAGCCTACATTAAATATCAATCCAGGAGCGACTTTTTATTTCAAGAGTGTACTCTGTCTGAGACTGAAATTAACTAAGAGTAATGCTATGAAGATGTAGTACAGAATTCTAAATACAAGAGTAAACAGATGCTTGTAAAGAAATCTAATTACATTAACATAAATAGAAATACTTTGAAATCTTAACTACATCAATCTGCAAAACATCGATCAGGGATACAGTAGCAGTAACTCCTTCCCTTAGAAATCGATGCAACTGAAATCACACCAAGGCAAGATAACCAATCTAGGAACTTGGAAGCAGTAACCAATGTCCTCTACAGTTGGTGGTCTTGTTCTTAAAGCAATCGAAATGAAATCAAACTCAATCTACTTGCTGATGAAAATAACTGAAAGGAACTTCCTCTAATAACAAAATCTGGAAAGGAACAGCAACTTGTACTTCCTGTGCATACACAACAACTGTAACCAATCTATATTCTATTTTAAAGCTATGAATCAGAAATGAACAATAAACAGAAATGGAACAGCAAGCATGAATTGAACAGCAATTATAAACTTAACGCAATCATGCAACTAATATTAATAATTCAACCCTGTCGACAGTCAATACTACGAAACAGTCAATCATAAGGAATCATAAACCAATAGAACAACAACTAGAATTGAATATAGAACAACAAAGCTTTATAAAGATAGCAAGGTAAATAAACAGCGAATACACTTCTTGCAAATGATAAAATAGCAGTGCAGTTCGTTAACACTCACAACGAATCTGTGTTCAATCCAACAATAATCAATCAACTCTGCAATCGTAATGAACTTAAACACAACTTCACACAACAGTAAGCAAAGATTAGAAATACAAACATCAGGGTAATTCCACCAGAACCAGGCCCTTAGCACCAGTGAAACACTGCTAGGCTACTTCATAACTTGAGAGATGAAATGAAATGCGTCTTTGATATTAATTGAACATAAAGTATTACAGAGACCGCTCTCTTAAAGCTGAGTCAATAAAACACAATATTAAAGGAAATGTTTCAAATACAAGAATCTCTGACTCCTTAATCATTAAAGGACGTTGCCTTATATATCAGACCCTAATGGACAAGACGAGGAATAAGATGAGGCTTGAACAGCGATTCCTCAAGATCAAAGGATCCTAAGGTATTCACTTCCCTTTGTTTAGTTATCATATGGTTTACTTTGACCGAAGCCGAGTTGTCCCCTGCCTTTTCTTAGCGATGCATTCAAATTTCCTTGTTTTTGGAAGGATTTGATCTAATCCTAGAGGAACAGTAGTTGCATTCATCTCAGCCTCACCTTTGGTACAGCTGTTCACTTCATCTAATTCCTGTTTTATCAACAAAAAGAAATCTTTAGTCATATTTTTACAATAAACATAAACCTTTCCAATTCTACCATAATTCTTATAATAATTCACCTTTCTAAGGTACAAAGGACTATGTCTACAGTAAAAAAATGAGAAAATACACAGCGATTTCATACCTTTTCCACTGCCCAACATACCCCCCTGCTTAATCTTTTTCATGTCCTCATGAAAACTATGGTTCACATGGAGAGCAGTTAAAGAATAAGTCAGATAAGGTTTTTCATCAAAAGGCCTAAAACCATGCAGTGCAACTAATGCTTCAAAAATATGCTCTGTCTGTCCTTCGGGTAGTTCATAAATGGCTTTGTAGTCTGTAGCAGGATACCACGCAAGGGGGCTTTGAAACCTACACCCTAGCCAAAATGGTCCTTCTTTTAAAATGAGATTATTATAGGAAACCAAGCGGTCTACAGCTAACCCAAAGTTTTTATAATTAAATGGTTATCTATTTTGCACATTCTGATTGGAAATTCTCCATCGGACCTTAGCTGCTATGTAAGCCTAGTTTCTAATAGATAGGAAATAATCTGCCCCATTCAAAATAATTGATTTATGGACAGGCCCCAATGCTTGGATAACACCTTCCTTTGTCATCAAACTCTATTTCCTAGCCCAAAATTGAAATGGGTCCTAAGGTTCACTCCTAACCCACAAATCTAATTCATTTTCCTGCTTTTGAAAAACATTATAAGCTTTAAGCCATTTTAACTGATTTACAACAAAGGAAATAAACACCTGGTATTGGATATCTCCCACAAAAGGGCTAGGATTTGACTCACAATCATTTTCAAGTATTAGATTATGCAAATAAAACTCACACAAAAGGCGTTGTGCCTTTACCCCATAGATTTTTTACCATGATACAAAGTCATCTATAGTTTTTAGCTCTATAGATTTTCCTGCCCTAACTGCCTTAATCTTTAGCTGTAAATATCTTTCTAATAAAAATAAAGCATAGTTTTTGGCAGGGAATATATAGGCTAAAACATCAGTGTACAATGAGCAGAGAGTGTCCATTCGATTTTGGGCTAATTTTAATTGATTCATTACCTTTTCAGGCTTTACATCTTCTTTTCAACACTTTTCGTGGGATTCAGCTTCTGCTTCATGGATAGTATTCATCTGCTGCTGCAACTCTTGATATCTCTTCCTAGGGATAGTGTCTTCTTCCAACTTTTTCCTTTCCATTCGAGCCTGTTCCAACTCCTCTTAGAGTCTGGCTAATGTAGGGTCACTAAAAGTATTCTGACTACTAGCTTGCATGTTTTCACTTGAAGTGGGTCCCTCTAGAACATATTGTGTTGGAACAGCTGTTTGTTGTTTCGTATCTCCATAATTAGGCTCAGCCATGGCTTCTGTAACTTGGGGGTTCATCTTAGCTACCACTTTTCTCTTTTTCGAAGTTCGCTTGGTGGCTATGTTTCTTCTCTTGGGGGCTCTCTTAGGCATTTGTTTCATTCTAAGAACCCTAATGGTTTGCTTGAGTTATTCCACGAGTATCTGAAGCTTCATTCGTTCCCTCTAAAGCTTTTCAATCTCAGTTACTTTCTTCCTTTTTCTTAATGAAACGACTGTTCCTTTTTCTGAACATGTTTTCTCAACAGGGTTTTGGTCCTCATTAGCCATGCCTTCAGTTGGGTTCTCTTCTTGGTTTTATTCTTGGGGTTCTTCTTCAACATTCATATGCCCTTTGTTAAATTATTCCGGAATTCTACCCTCAATTAACTCTATAATCCCCTCAAAACTTCCAAGTTGGGATATTGCTTCGGTGTTCTCCTTTTCTTATTCATGCTTTTCAGGGGAAGCAACCCTAGCTGACTCTATCACTTCGTTAGGGTTTTTTTTTTCATCCAACATTTATTCAGCTGTTTCTTTGTTGATTTTAGAGTGCTCCTGCAACTACTTAATATCAATGTTAAGGTCAAAAGGGCTATGAGGCTGCACATAGTCACTCATATTGGCCAGAATTTGGGCCAATTGGTCTTCCTGTAAAGGGCTTCGTGGTGGAATTACAGTATAATTTTTGGGAGGCTCTATTCCTTCTTTGTCACCGCTATGATTATCTTCATCCTCCTCATAGGTATGATAGCTTCCTTCTTCCTCATTCAAATATTGAATTTCTCCTTCAATTTCCTCTTCCTCAGTATTTCCTTCTTCTACACTGGTTTGTTTCTCACCACTGGTGTGGTTACTTATTTCTTCTTCATCCGAGTAGCGAATTTCTCCTTCCATTTCCTCTTCTTCATCAGTACAAGGACTTCCTCCTTCCAATTGTGGAGGTTTTTCATCCTCCGAGCTGGGAAATTCCAAGGGATAGCTACTATTTCCCGGAAGTCCTTCTATCATTCCCCTACTTCATTTTGAATGGAGGGACTGTCTGCGAATTGATGGCTCAGCTGTTAAGCTAGCCATTCTCTTTTGTTTTGGGGTGAGTAAAGCTAGCCCTCCATCAATGGAGAATATCAACTCTTCCCAGCTGGTCTATTGTTGGGCGAGGCTACGACTCACTATTAATAGGATTAGGCAATGGTGGTTGACCACCATGTCTGCATGCTGAGATTTTCTTATACTACGGGCAATATCATGCAGTAACGAATTTTAAAATGAAAGAAAATTTACAGTGCATTTCTGTTTTAATACAGCCAATAACTTAAGGTGGCGAGGTATTACCATGTCTTTCCTTCCATCGCATGTTATATAGGTGTGTACTATCCTGGACAATTCGGTCCATGGTTTTCCAAATGATGCTAGCTGAACTCCTTTGCCTTTGATGACCAATGTCTGTATGTCATCTTGAAAAATCTTCATGGCTTCTTGAAGCCTGACCTTCTTCTGAGTCCATATAGTTCCTTGCGCTGGTATACTAGACACCTCTGCAATTATTTCATCAGTTACAACTATCTGTCTTCATCTGACCATGGAGTATCCTTCCTGCAAGTTCTGTAAAAATTTGGTGGCCATTGCTTCATGGGGTTTTTGCATCCTTGTGAAATATTTAATCCATCCCAATCTTTCCAAAATATCTCATGCAGCATCAGAAAAAACTAGCACTTCCAGCTCACTCTGAATTGGTCATCCTCCCATCATCTCTGGACACTATTAGTTCTTTCCAAACACAAAGTGATGGTAATGAAACAGCACAACACAGTGAATTGGAATAATATTGTTAAATTTTTGTTATTCCCTAGAATTCAGGGATTTGGTTCGCATACAGGTAAAGAAATATCGAGATTTTATCTGCATACAGACATCTGTGCCCCCCCTGAAGGATGATAGGTCGTCCTCGACCGTCAATTAAGAGAGGCAAGTGTGGCACAGCACTTGTACAGCAGGAAAAAGCAAGCATAATTATGATACATTCAATCAAATTATAGTAATTACTGAAATCAATGCATGTGATAAATCATAAATAGATATAAAATCGTTTGTAATGATTCAAAGATAAGGAGAAGGGATATCTTAAGATAAACATAAGTACAGATGCGTTTATTACCCACTCAAACTAATGTGATCGATTTATGATAATTTTCATGTATAATAGGTTCTAAATCAAAGGTTAAGGATTCATACTTTCATTTGTTATTTAAATAGAGATATAGGAAAAAGGGTTTAATATGACTATTGATGTGTATAAATGTGACTCCAATACCATCAGCAGAGCTCTGTTGCCCACAGGTGTCCATAACCTTAACAGAGTTGCTTTCTCACCCTTGGAACCATTGTCCTTTATTTATGCTGGAGAAGTTCTTGTTAAATGTCATAACGGAGGCCATTATGCTGGCTTGGTGACCAGATAAATCACAATTCCATTCACCGAGAAGAAGTGAAAAGTGGGTAGGCCGGCTCGTGATGAGACCTCCTATTCCAAGGTCTTCTTAATTTTCTTCAATTGTCTATTGGACCATATCCTTGGTTTGGTGGCCATGATGGGAATGCCACTTCACTTACTTCCTTATGATCATGGTAGGCTGGCTCCTAATGAAACCCCCTATCCTTCATCTGCTAAATCATAAAATTATTAGTGAAATATGTAAATATTTTTTTTTTCATATAGCACTTTCCTACTTATACATAAAGGATGGCTCAGCACTCCTTAAGAGTAGGGATGGTGGAAGAAGTCTAAACATATTAATAGAAAATAATATGCCCTTATTCCTACTCCATAAATAAATAAATAAATAAAATTATAACATATGGGAAGAACCAACATGATAAGGATAATCGATCAAATTAATTCAATGGTAGTAAGACAGCAAAATCATGCTATTGATTATTTCCCTTTTTCCTTTTTCTTATCATTACTAAACAACTTTCTTAAAAATGACGATTTATTTTGATTTGCTAATTACAGTAAGCTTTAATTTGTATGATTGTATATGGATAGTATGTTTTCCTTTAGAAAAGTCATCAGAAATCCTCAAAATGTTGATCTAAAACAAAAAAAAATCCACTCAAAAGGTGGTGTTCCTTTAAAAAGAACAGCAGAAACAATCTAGGGAAATGCTTTTTCTTCCGAAAGGAACAACAAAAATCTACGAAACTACTGTTCCTTTCGAAAGGAACAGCAAAAGTGTTGTTCCTTTAGAGAGGAACAAAAAAAACTTAAAAAAAACGAAATAAACAGAGTTTTGAAAAGAAACAGAATCCCCTTAAACAAACAACAAAAACTTAAAATAAACGAAATAAACAGAGGTTTGAAGAAAAACGAATTCCATAAAAAAAACAATCCAAATAAATGAATAATTTTTATGTACAAGATTTTTTTTTTTTTGAAGAAGAAGAAATGATTTAATGAATGGGTGTCGAGGAGGAGTTATCCCCTTCAACTAGAATTTTCATGGTCGAATCTTCTCGTAATTGTTGGTAAAAGGATTCTCAGGTAAGCGGTTTATGATACAATCGTACTCGATGACCGTTCACTTTGAAGGAATGTCCAGATCCATCAATGGTGGTTAATGTAATAGTGCCACTGTCATGCACTTTTTGTATTTCATAAGGTCCAAGCCATCATGTCTGGAGTTTCCCTGGGAAATCCTGAAACCTAGAATCATATAGGAGTGCCAAATCTCCTTCGTGGAATATATTTTCTTTGATAAGGGCGTCATGCCATTTTGCTCTCTGTTGTTGGATTAACGCTGTGTGCTAAAGAGCAGAGAGCCTAATTTCATCTAATTCGTTAATTTTTTGCAGTCTTTTGGCCTGGGCTTCATTTAAATCTAGACCCACCTTTTGGGTTGTTCTTAATGTCTGAATTTCAAACTCTATTGGAAAGATGGGCTCTTTTCCAAATACCAATTGATATGGTGAATATCCCGTAGTGGGTCTCCATGTTGTTCGGTATGCCCACAATGCTTCTGGCAATCTATAGGCCCAATCACATCTGTGTGAGGCAACAATTTTTTTTAATATAGATTCAATCATTTTTTTCATGCTCTATACTTGGCCATTTTCCTGTGGGTGGTATGGGGTTGTAATCTTATGTTGAATGTGGTAATTTTTTAGTGTTTTAGCTAGTTTATTACCTACAAACTGCGGTCCTCCATATTTGATTATGTCCCTTGGGAGGCCATATCGCACAAATATTTGGAAAAGGAGTTGTATTACAGAGTCCTCTGTAGCTTTTTAAAGTGCCTCTGCTTCAAACCATTTAGTGACATACTTGGTTGCAACTAAGATGTATGTTTTTTGGTTTGACGGGGGGCTAATAGGGCCAAAAAAATCAAGGGCCCAGCGTTCAAATGGCTCAATTACTAGTTTAGGGTTCAAAGGAATTTCATCAGACTACCCAGGGCAACCTGCCCTTGGGCAGCTATCACAGGCTTGCACAAATTTTTTGGCATATTTAAGGATGGTAGGCCAATAATAGCCTGTTCGTAAAACCTTATGATCAGTTCTCCGATCTGCAAAATGCCCGCCACATTGCCCATCATGGCATGATTTCAAAATATCAAATACCTCATCCTCCCAGACACATCTTCTTATTTTCATATCTGCCCCCGTATGAAATAGGTAGCCCCCAGTCCAAGAGAATCGGGTACTACACTGTATTATCTACTTTCGTTCATTAAGGGATAGATGTTTAGGTAGTTTACCTATTGCCGAATAATTTTCTATTTCGCATACCATGGGGTTCTCATACTAACAGCGAAAAAATGTTCATCTGGGAAGTGGTCTTCAATTACTTCTCTATCTATTGGCTTTGGCATTCTTGACAAAAAATCAGCTACAGGGTTCTCTTTCCCAGGTTGATCTTTGATTGTAATGTCGAATTCCTGCAATAAAATCAACTTGTCACTCTTTCATTTGTAACAGATTTATTTTCTAAAAATTTAATGGCAGAGTGATTAGTATATATTAATACAAGATACCCAGTTATATAATGTCTAAACTTATTTATAGCATGTACTACAACTAAAAATTCCTTCTCAGTCACAGTATAATTTAATTCAACAAGGGATAGATTTTTGCTAATGTAATAGCTTTCATATGGTTTCTTGTCTTCCTCCTGCCCAAGTACTACTCCAATTTCTGTGTCTGAGGCATCGGATAAAATTTGGAATGGAAAAATCCAATTTGGGCCCCTCAGCACTGGGCTGTTGAAACAAGCTTTTTCAGATCGTTGAAGGCATTGTCACATTTATCTGTCCAAATAAAATCAACATTTCTAGTTAGTGCATATAAAGTTGCAGCTATTCGAGAATTATGTTCTATAAATCTCCTATAATAACCAAAAACCCAAGAAAGCTACGTACCTCTGTTTGTGTGGTGGGTGTGGGTATTAACAAAATTATCTGAATTTTAGCTGGGTCCACCTGAATTCCAGCTGCTGAAATATAATGCCCTAAGATAACTCCTTCGTTCATCATCATATGACACTTTTCATGGCTTAAAAAAAGCTTAGTGTCAATACATCTTTGCAACACCTTTTCTAAATTTTCTAATGTTGGCTTAAAATCATCTCCATAAGGTGTGAAGTCATCCATATATACTTCGAGCCCTTCATTTATTAAGTCTACAAAGATGCTGAGATTGGCCCTTTGGAATGTAGCAGGAGCATTGCATAGGCCAAAAGGTAAGACTCAGTAGGAAAATGCCCCCCATGGACAGGTAAAAGTAGTTTTTTCTTGGTCTTCAGGGGCAATCTGGATTTGATTGTACCCACTGAAGCCATCAAGGAAGGAAAAGAATTTTTTTGCTGCTAATGTGTCTAATACCTAGTCAATGAAAGGAAGGGGAAAGTGGTCTTTCTACGTTGCCTTGTTAAGTTCACGGTAATCTACACATATTCTCCACTTTCCATTCTTCTTCGGTACCACTACTAATGGAGAGACCCACTTGCTATCAGATATTGGGTAGATGAAATTAACATCCAATAGCTTTTGTAATACAGCTTTCACAATATCTTTGAGGGGAGGGTTTAGTCTTCTTTAGGGTTGGTGAATGGGTCTCGCATCTTTTTCAATATAGATGTGGTGTGTACACAATTGGGGGTCAATTCCTTTCATGTCTGGGTAATCCCATGCAAAGGCTGCTTTGTATTTCCGCAATAGTTGGACCAACTTCTCCTCTTGTTCAGCAGTCAGATTTTTGTTAATGTCTAGAGTTTTTCCCAGCTCAATTTCTACAATCTTACTATTGTACACAGAAGTAATGGGTATTACTTGATCAGGAATGTCTTTTAGAGGATCTTCTTCTTCCTTATTATCAAATGTTGCCTTGATCATGTGACATTGTGGATAGGATCTAATTTGTGGTTTATTAATAAAACTGTTGATGATATCATCCTCTGTTTGATCTTTAAAATCAAGAGCATTTTCTATAGTTAGAGGTGATCTCATATTTTCCATAAGATATGATACTAGTTGTTTTCTTGTTTTGATTATTGATAGGCTTGGCTGGGCTGGGGGATATAAAGCTAAATTCTTGACATAGTTTCCCCTTGTTATTGTCATGTTGCCTTGTCGGCATCCAATATAAGCATCGGCAGTTGCCAACCAAGGTCTACCTAAGATTAACGGGTGTCCATCTAGCCAGTTATTTGGATTGATAACCAGGAAGTCAGCAGGGTATTCCTAGGAATCTATTGATACCATTACATCTTGTAGCGTACCATCTGGTTTGACTACCGATCGGTCAGCGAATTCCAATAAGGTTGTTGCTGGTTCTAGTGATGTAATGCCAAGTTTTTGACAGGTGGTGGTTGTTAGGATATTGATTGCTGCTACCAAATCAACTAAGGCATTTGGAAACAATTTCCCATGGATTTGCACTGTCACTATGGGATTTCCTGGGTCTTCATATTTTACGGGTGTTTCCATTCTTGATAATAAGTCAGATAAAGTACAGACTATTTAGATAGTTGGATTGGTGGTTGTTCTCCTCTTTGGCTTCTTTATGCATAATTCCTTAATGGTTTTTGCATATATTGGGATGTCTTGGATAGCTTGGAGGAGAGCGATTTTTATACACAAATTTTTTAATTCTCCCAGAAGATCAAAATCAGGATGTTCTAATGGGCATGGTATGATTAATAATTCTGGGAATGGTGGAGAGGAATTTGTTACTTGTTGTTAGTTTTGTTGCTGAACCTCCTTCTCTTTTTGTAATGTTTGTTCTATAGGTAACGGATCTTCAATATGAACATTATAGTTTCTCTCTATTTTGACTATGCGGCCAGACCTTAATTGAAGGTCATTGCACTCCCTCAGTTCAGTTTCTAATTCTGGGGGTTCCATTATTTGTACAGACTGAACTGGCCTATTGTTTGGCTTTGGGATGGGCTGGGCTGGGAGTTGAGGTCTTAAGTTGGTTTGGGGGTTTGTATAGGGAGCTGGAAGTGTAGTTTGAGAGAGAGGGATTGTTACAACTAGTTGATTTGTAGGTCTTTTCAAGTTTGACTGCCAGGCCTGACTTTGCGAACTAGAGGGGGAGCATTGTTTTGGATAAGTATTGTTTTGCCAAAACGGTGGGCAGAAAAGAAAACTAGGCCAATTAGTTTGATTTGTTTGATTTGGCCAAGATGTTGTAGGGAATGGCTGTTGTGACCAATTGGGGAAAGGTGGTTTATTTTTCCACATTCCATTATATTTCTGAGCATTATATTGAGGAGGTTGAAAAGAAGAAAATGGATCAGTTAACATAACTGATTGTCGTGGCTGCCATTGGTGGCGCTGATTAAGCAGACATACCACTTCTGATTCTTCTTCTGCCTCCTTATAAACTGATTTTAGGCCAGGAAGCGAGGGACATCCTTCTGTAGGGTGATATTTCGTGCAAATGGCACAAAATTTGATTACATCCAGTGGGCACTCTTTGTGACTGTGTTTCTTCCTGCATCTAGGACAGAATATTGCCAAGTTTTTCTCTGCTTCTACTTGCTTTTTTTTGGCTTTCATAATGTCAAACTGCGTTGTTATAGTCCCAAGTATATTTGTCTTAAAATATTCAACTAGGTTTCCAATATCTGCATGAGTCACACCTTCATTGGAGGTCTTGTTGTCTCTTGTAATCATATCACGTTCTACTGATTTTAGCCTTGTGTTGCCCCTCGAACTCCTGATACACAAATCAATGATGTTAGCATAGCTTTCCTGATATATATCACCTTTTCCCATAATATTCAATGCTTCAACCCATTTATCTTTCATTCCCCTAATTAATGTAGTTTTCAGCATATTATCAGGTAAGGGTAAAGATGCATAGGGAGATCTCTGAAGATTGTATTGAAACCGTTCCACATATTCTTCCAAGGTTTCATTTGGTTTCGCTGTCATTTGGAATATTTCATATTTTAGTTCCCAAGACTTGCAATAATCTTGATACTTCTTTAAAAACACAGCTTTCATCTGATCCCAATCAGTTATGACACCCCCACCTAATCCCATAAACCATCATAAGGCTACTCCTTTTAATGTAGAAGGAAATAGTTTTAATTTTTTAGGATAGGTGGTATAATCATATCCCTTGCATAACACATAGAATTCAAACAAAAATGCATCTGGATCTTCCGATGTTAAGCCATGAAATATGGGAATATGTTGAAGGGGAATGGCCTTCATAAGTGCGTTGACTGCAGTATCTACTATAGGATATTGCAGCGTAGAGGTTTGCTGGGGTGTTTGCTGGTTCTAATTTTGGTTCTGGGCCATTTGGTTGAAGATGTGCCAATATCCTTCTGGGATCTCAAGGGAATTTCTAGGCTGACTAGACGGAGCAAGAATGACCTTGACAACACTTCCCTGTTCTGGAACAATAACTGTTTGAGGTGATTCAGGACCTTGATTTTGAAAGAGTTTAGCAGCAGTTCCCTTATCTGGAATGCTTACTATTTGGGCTATTTAGATAGGAGATTTTGGTTCTTCAGTTTCTCCTGTTTCCCCTTCTCCTTCATGGAGATTAATAGAGTTCCCTTCTTCATGGGAAATTATGCAGGGATTCTCAATTTCTTGGGAATCTTGCTCAATTCCTACTATTGGACAATGTATCTTAGCAAAGGCTTCAGATGGTGACTCTATAGCCTGAAGGGAACTAGTAGGCTGTCTAGAGATAGCTTTTCTAAGTCCTATTGATGGCTGAGATTCATTTTTTTAAAGGATTTCGTCAATAAAAGTTGTCCTCCCAAGGGTCACCGGTCCCTTAGGTTTTTCAATTTTAGGAGGATTTTTTTTTTGCTTAGTTGGTCTATTCATTCAAGAAAACAAGCCTTCATTCCTACCTAAAGAGAGAAGCTTACCTAATTCTGTCGTGAAGTGGGCTATGAACAAGTGTGTTTCTTGCCCAGTGCGCAGGTTCTTACCTTCCGTCTTTAATACCCAATTCTTCGCAAGCAGAAGAAAATCAATTGTGCATCATTCCTTTGAAATGGAATACACTCTCCCCGGAAATGGCGCCAAAATGTTGGAGCATAAAAAGGTATCTTTTAAACACCTAATTAGCCTACATTAATTATCAATCCGGGAACGACTTTTTATTTCAAGAGTGTACTCTGTCTGAGGCTGCAATTAACTAAGAGTAATGCTATGAAGATGTAGTACAGAATTCTAAATACAAGAGTAAAAAGATGCTTGTAAAGAAATATAATTACAGTAACATAAATGGAAATGCTCTTAAATCTTAACTACATCAATCTGCAAAACATCGATCAGGGATACAGTAGCAGTAACTCCTTCCCTTAGAAATCGATGCAACTAAAATCACACTGAGGCAAGATAACCAATCTAGGAACTTGGAAGCAATAACCAATGTCCTCTACAGTTGGTGGTCTTGTTCTTAAAGGAATCGAAATGAAATCAAACTCAATCTACTTGCTGATGAAAATAACTGAAAGGAACTTCCTCTAATAACAAAATCTGGAAAGGAATAGCAACTCGTACTTACTATGCATACACAGCAACTGTAACCAATCTATCTGCTATTCTGAAGCTATGAATCAGAAATGAACAATAAACAGAAATGGAACAGCAAGCATGAATTGAACAGCAATTATAAACTTAACGCAATCATGCAACTAATCTTAATACTTCAACCCTGTCGACAACCAATACTACGAAATAGTCAATCATAAGGAATCATAAACCAATAGAAAAACAACTAGAATTGAATATATAACAACAAAGCATTATAAAGATAGAAAGGTAAATAAACAGTGAATACACTTCTTGCAAATGATAAAATAGCAGTGCAGTTCGTTAACACTCAGAACGAATCCATGTTCAATCCAACAAAAATAATCAACTCCGCAATCGTAATGAACTTAAACGCAACTTCACACAAAAGTAAGCAAAGATTAGAAATACAAACAGCAGGGTAATTCCACCAGAGTCAGGCCCTTACCACTAGTGAAACACTACTGGGCTGCTTTAGAACTTGAGAGATAAAATGAAATGCATCTTTGATATTAATCGAACATAAAGTATTACAGAGACCGCTCTCTTAAAGTCGAGAGTCAATAAAACACAATATTAAGGAAATTTTTCAAATACAAGAATCTCTAACTCCTTAATCACTAAAGGGCGTTGCCTTATATATCAAAACCTGACGGACAAGATGAGGAATAAGATGAGGCTTGAAGCTTCCCTTCGTTTAGTTATCATATGGTTTACTTTGACCGAAGCCAAGCTATCCCCTACCTTTTCTTAGCGATGCGTTTATATTTCCTTGTTTTTGGCAGGATTTGGTCTAATGCTGGGGGAACAGCAGTTGCATTCGTCTCAGCCTCGCCTTTGGTACATTTGTTCACTTCGTCTAATTCCCGTTTTATCAAAAAAAAGCAATCTTTAGTCATCTTTTTACAATAAACATAAACCTTTCCAATTCTACCATAATTCTTATAATAAATCACCTTTCTAAGGTAAAAAGGACTATGTCTATAGTAAAATAATGAGAAAATACACAGTGATTTCATACCTTTTCCACTGCCCAACACATATATGTTGGCAATCATAACTTAGTTGTGGAATTTGTAAGCATCTATCGATCTTGTTTTACTTAGCTCCATCTATAATTAATAGAAAAAATAAATCTTTTATATTGAATATATGATTTGTTTTGGGGTATAAAACTTGTAGGAAACAAAGTATGGCACTGTGCCAACAGATCAAATCTTGAAATATGGCATGTTACATGGTTTTGAAAGAATGTGTATATTTTATGAGTCAATTTTTTCATTGGTACGTCATTTCTTTTCGATTTACATTGATGTATATTATTTAATATTGCAATTTTCATTATTCTCACCAATGTATATACACTCTTAGAGTTTATTTTTATGTTTGTAGATGGAAGGTGAAGAAGAAGAAAACAATCAACACCGTGAATAAAAAATTCCTAAAAATAACCCAAGTCATGGAAGTAGCTCTAGCAGTGATGGCAGTTTAAGCGAAGAATGATGATGACGGTGTTTGGATATCAAAGCAAGGTGTTGTATTTTTTGAAAAACGTCTGTGAAATCAGACATTTTCTCTAATGTAATGGACATAGTGTCCCAATTGAAAGATAAAGGGATACCAATAACTGTCCCATTTTGTATGACAAATAATGTCTTATTCATATATATATATAATAAAAAATATTTTAATTTATTGTATTGCATTCTCTATTGTTGCTATTGCGTTCTCCATTTTCGTTCTCAAATGCACTAATAAAAATTTAATTCATATGAATATTGTTATAAGATATATATGTGTCGACTTTTGATGAATAATGAATTTTAAAAAACCACAAATGTTATGATATGATATAATAAATTAATCCAAACATCACATTCAAATCCATTAGTAAAAATTTAATTAATATGAATATTGTTATAAGATGTGTCGACTTTTGATGAATAATGAATTTAAAACAATCACAATAATTGCACTGTCATAGGTCGATGTTTCTAAAAAATACAAAATGAAAACCGATATGTGTATTCTTATACTGGTGCGTTTGTATTCTTAAGTGCACTAGTGAATTTTTATGACCTATGGGCACCACACAAATACCAAAACTAGTTAAAAATATTGAGGCATTTGTGCGATACGGCACTCCGGTGCGTTTATGTCTATATATGCAACAATGCCTTTTTATGACCTATGAGCACCACACAAATACCAATACCAATTATAAATCTCGGTGCATCTGTGTGATACTATGCACCAGGGAATTTTTGTGTCTATACACACCGGTTCATTTGGATGACCCATAGGCACTGCACGAATACTGATACCAATTATAAATCTCGATGCATTTGTGTGATACTATGCACTGGGGCGTTTATGTGTCAATACACACCAGTGCATTTGTATGACATATTTTCACCGCACGAATATCGATACCAATTATAAATCTCGGTGCATTTGTGTGATACGGTGCACCAGGGCATATATATAATTCTACGCATTGGCGCGTTGATACAACCTATGGGCACTCTCAAATCCCAAGACCAATTAGAACGGCCCTGTGCGTTGTCTCACCAACACTACGCCTAGTGTTTTTTTATACCTTAATGACTTGGTGCATGCTCCTTCGACCACCGCAGGGCTCTGGCTACAGGTACACACCGGTGCATTAAATCCTAATTAGCGCACCGATGAAAAAACATCCGTAATAACCTCTAGCTGCCCATTTTTTTTAGTTGTGTTGAATTTCCATTAAAATCTCTGTCAAAACCTCCGTACCCATA
This sequence comes from Pinus albicaulis, assembly GCA_034641835.2. Taxonomy (NCBI): domain Eukaryota; kingdom Viridiplantae; phylum Streptophyta; class Pinopsida; order Pinales; family Pinaceae; genus Pinus; species Pinus albicaulis. The sequence goes on along the minus strand of CM076582.1, from coordinate 263,516,768 downwards.
AACGAATGTGGTAGCATATGTTTTTTTGACAATTTTGTCCAATTTTATAACACTAAAAACCTCCTTTATAACATCCGCTAGAGGGTCTTTTCCTTTTAGTGACAAAAGACTATCTAATAGTAACAACAACATTAATAAATAAGAGAGATATAAAAGAACTTATCTTTGAGAAGAATTTCATCTCCTCCGAAACCTTTAGACTCCTTGCATCCAACTTGTCAATATCATCATCTATATTTCATCCTTTGCTTGAAATATCTAAGGTTTCTTCTTTTAGTAGAAACATTTGATCCTAGGGATTTTACCACAAGCCTTAGGATTTCTTCTCAAAGCCCTTATTGGATTCCTATGGTTTACTAACCATAGATACTCAGCCAACACTTTCAAAATTTCAACCCCTTATATTTTCACATTTACGTATTTTTGCAAGTGAAATAGTTTGAAAGATTTTCTTTACAAATACCATAAAATCTCAATCTCAAAAAATATTCAAACTGTGTCAAAACCAAAAATATTCGCTTGATAGCCTCATTAGATATTGTTTCACAATCTCCATAAACATTTTTATTTGGAGAATTTTATATCAAGTTCTACATAACGATTTATTCTTCTTAAGGTGACTTTAATTCTTTAATATCAAAGAGGATCTCATCCTCTTCTTCATTGTTATACAACAAGTCATGTCTCCATATTTTCGGATTGAGTAAAATAGATACCATTCAACAATGTTACAGAGAAACAATGCAATATTTTCAAATGGAAACATATGTTCTTAGCAATGTTAGTGTACTTTTCACAAGGTATAGAATTTATCAAGCCTATAAAACCCTGCTTCAAAATTTTGTCATTTGAAATTTCAAGACTATTTTCTTAACAATTATACCCTTGCTATAAAAAATCTTCAATGCCTTGAATATATTCTAGTAGACATATGAGGAAACTTTAGAGTAAGATAATAATATGTCATATCTAACTTGTTTTAAAGGCTCAGTTCTTTAAACATTTCAATATTTCTTTACTTTTCCAATTGAGATAGGTAAACGAGATCATTTGATGGAAATATAGAGTCTACTTTTATTTCATGGAAAAGATAGGCTTGGAAATATTAAGTCCTTAAATATAGTCGTATATCCTTAATTCATTACTATTTCCACAATTGAAATATTTGATTCAAATTACTAATGATACATACCTTTTATGATTTCTTAGGTCCCCAACACTTCATCTAAACTGTTAAACGTATCAAACATTCATTCCCTAAGATCATTTTTTATGCTTGCGACTTCTATATAAGCTTCAATATATTTTCCTTCTGAGACATAAATTAAATAAATTTTCTAGGATTGTGTTAGGGTCCTGTAAATATAGGATTCATAATTTTGATTTGACTCTGTTAAAATTATTGAAATATTGTACATACCTTTTCCTTCTGCAAATGTATTCCCAAATTAAAAAATGTAAAGAGGGTATGTCCTAAAAGAAAAATCAAAGGACAAAAAGAAACAAAGATCAAAAAATAATATTAAATATGAACCCCATCAAAAATAGATCATGAAATTTTTGCAAGTCTAAATGCCACTAATTTAGTTTACTTTCACAAATAAGATTGTGTGTAGCTTGTCCTAAATGCCACAATCCATGAGGGTCAAACAACTTAAACTTGACCTGTCATGCTTTAAATTTCATGTTGTTAGATAGAGAATAAATATCTGTCAAACAATTTAAACTTGACAAATTAGTAGATAGTTAGAGAATAAATGAGGAGCTCGACAGTTTAATCTGAGCCCTTGGATGAAATAAGGTTAGACTTAGATAGTTTTTATGTTTTGAAAGAAAAATTATTTAGGGTTCCAAGCCTAAATGCACCCATGAAAATTAAGTAAAAATGTTAGAATAATGATGGGTAGGTAGAAAGCAGTTGTGCAAAGCATGTAATAAAGCATCATCGGGAAAAAAAATTACTAATTTCCCCTCCCCCACAATCATCCAGTGTCTTAAACCTTCAGTTAAAGAGGCTCAGAGCATTTCTCTGACTTCTGTTGGGACTGGACCCAAGGCTCAATAACTGATTGGTTAAAAATATTGAATTCCTAACATAAAACCCATCTCATCAGCATATTCACCTTTTCTAAGATTATAATCCATTTTCCTAATTAAAAACCCATTTGTAATTAGTAAAAGTAAAAACCCTAAATAATTAATTTCATGTCCATTCAAAACCACTCAGAAACCCATAAAATGCATTTTATCCTAAGTTTAAGTGTGAAAAACACAAAAGGGACAAAATATGCTTATTTGTCTATATTTACACTTTACTTAGTGTTAAAATTATGTATTTTTCATTCATTTCTTATACTAAACCTTTATTTCATATTAATTTCTAACTATATTTATTAATTCCCTAAACTATACCCTTCCCGTACATTAATTAAATCCTTTATAAATTAAATAACCCCAAAACCCACTATTTTAATGTTTAAACCAATGTTAAAATATCCCACGTGAAGAAAGAAAAACCCATCTTTTATTCCCATTGGTTTAAATATATCAATAAACTAATCCCCACTCCCCTATGGTATTTAAACAATTTTCAAAGGTTTATTATACCATATAATATTAAAACCCACAATAATGTATTGGTTGAAACATTTGTCAAATGTTTTAATTAATGCATATATGACATTACCCCCCCTGCCTATCGTATAACCTAAGGTTTAACTTTAATAAATGTTTTATTTATAAAAATAAAAACCCATCCTACCAAATATCAAAACCCCGGACCCACTCCAATCCCAATGCAACTTCTAGATCAAATCCTGACCGTTCGCATGAGCATTCCCTGATCCAACAATGGAAAACCTATATCGCAAATAAATTTGCACGATATCAAAATATTCCATTTCTATGTGAAATAGGTTGTTTTAGCCTTTCCGCCCTCCTCTACGTGGCTTATCTTTATTGGATTGTGTCTGATTCATTTGAAATCACTTACCACCTTAGACCTTCACGATAACCACTCGCGATTTCTATCCTATGAAGCCCAAAAACTGCCTATTTTCCTGACATGACTGCCATTTAATGTCGATTCTGTTTAAACCATAAAACCCAATATGCACCAGTAAAGCCCTTTTTTTTCATTTTCAGTGTGTTTATCCATCCCGACTAAAGAAACAAAGCTCCTGGTACACTATTTTACGCCTAGAGGACCTGAAAAAATCCATTGCAGTTGTTGTTAAAGCCACTTAAAGCTTCCAATTTACTTCCAAAGACTTCAATAGCCCTCATAAAACATTCTTTGTCGCAGATAAATCCTCCCTGCAACCATTTTTTCATTAACAATTGTTTTTTTTTGCACGTTATTAACAAAAGAATAATTTGGATAAATAGCTTAATAGTAGTTAAAGACCTATTTACTCAAAAAATTCACAAGGAAATGATTTCGAATTGTTTTCCTAAAAAAGAGAAGATTTCATACAGTAGCAGAGAAGAATAAAGAAATTTACACAAGTGGTCAGAACAGAGGATGAAAACATTTCCATCAGTAATTCTCCAGGACATATTTTACTCACTCTTACTGTAAAAGGTAAAAGTGAAAAGGAAACAGAGCAGTCAAGGTAAAACAGTAAAATTAAATACAGAGGCAATAATAGTTAAACATAGATGAAAATACTTTCACCAACAACAATGAATTTTATCCAAAGTGAAAGTAAAAAAAGTTAAAGGAACAGTAAGGTTAAAAGATGAAAACAGAGCAAGAAGGGGCATTTTTGTAGAAATTTCTTGTCTAAGTCATTGTATTGCAGAAACTGTTGTGACCAATCCAAGATGAATTTTTCAAAATGGAAAGAGGTTTATGTTCCTAAGATTTCCAACTACAAAAAAATCTCTCACTTTTCTAACAGCCATTATTGGTTTGGAAATATTAAACAATATTTGAAAGCACTTTTTATAGAAACTTCCTATTAAGTCATCATTTTGCAGAGAATATTGTGGCCAATCAGAAATACATCTTACAAAAATGAAGAATTTTTTTGTTCCTAAGAGACCCATATAAAAAAACCTATCTCACTTTTTTCACATGCATTACAGAATGAGAGATACATGCACATATTTACAGCCTATGTTTGAGATTGCAAAGCTCTGTTTTACACATCATTTTTCAGAGCCTAGTGTGATCAGCTGGAGCAGTAATTTATGAAACTGAGAGAATTTTATCTCAACAACATATTCATCTACAATAACCTCTTTCAATTTTTACATCTCTATCTCGGATGGAGATATACAAAGGTATCGTTGGACCCCAATTTTGTAGAATTTCTAGAGTTGAATGCATAATGAAAGAAAAGAGTTAGTGACTTGGATGCCTCATCATCAACTAAGAGTTGATTTTAAATTCGAATTCTCTTCTTTGTCACCATAAATCCATAATTATAGTTCCAAATAGATTCATTAGTTTTGAGTGTCCTTTTATTAAGTTCTATTTATGTAAAAAAAAATTGAGATATTTGTAAAACAATCTTGATATTTGTTCAAGATATTCTAGTTTAGAATTTGTATAAATAATTCATCCTTTGAAGTATTATTGTGTAATAAATTGCTCTAAATTTCTATAGTCATTTTTGTGGACTTGAATGCTTTTGTGTTTCAAATTTCGAGTAGTAGACTGGATCAGATCAACTAGCATCATATTTCAGGATTCATGTGATGAGCTATTGAAGTGAAGTATTTACAGGCAATCCGTTATGTGTTATAAATTTGAATGAATGAACATGAGTATTACTTTAGAATTTCTTAAAATCACCCTATATTTACTATTTTTCATTTATATGTTTTATTCTGATTTCCAAGGTAGGGAACCCATAGTTTCTCCCCCTTTTGTTTGACCTCTGCCTACTACTTCCCTTTTCCAGATCAAAGTATCCTTCATTTCTCTTTATCCCGAACATATCAGCTCACAAAAATATTTTCCAAGATCTTCAAGGGTTATCTATCTTGCCTCCAAATCATTTGACTTTTTGGCCTTGATCCTAGTTATGTCTGCTTGATTTTTTACTCCTTAGCCCAATAGACAAATATATTTCCCACTATCCATCTCATCAAGTAATTTTTCCCACCAAATCAAACAAACCAAAACCAAATTGCACAATCATAACTAGACTAATATTTTATAAATCAAAACAAAGCTAAATTTATAGAGAGAGCCCTCTCTCAACCCTAGGAAGGCTAGATCCTAGAGTTTAAAAGTAGGTTTGTGGTTACCTCAGAATATTTCTTTCTTTAACCTTGGGAAATTACTAAGTGATAACATATCGGCGACTCCACTGGGGAAGACTAACAGTTTCTTGAGAAACATTTTACAGGTTTAGATCTGATCTATGATGGTGGATATTGATTGTTAGCCTCTCTCAAATAACAATAATAAATCCAAAATAATAAATAAATTAATTAAATATTCCAAGTTAGGAATATGTTCCTAACTCTTGGGTTGTTCCTCAAATAATAGGATTTTTTTAGTAAATCCTATCTTGATGGGTTTTTGGTGAGAAATTAGCTCAACCAAAGGAGTCTAAGATAGCACGGACTATCTTAGACATTTTCTCTCATCTATTTAAATTGTATACTAAATTATTTTAATAAGAGAGAATGACGAGAATGCCATGAGGCTGAAGCCTCTTTTTCGCCAATGTTTTGTCTAATTTTGTATCTGTGTTTTTTTGTAATGCTTGTGTGAGTTGATTTATTTTTCTATTATGTGGTATCAAAGTTGTATGGTCCTAAGCTTGGCCCTCACCAAAGGAGGAGGATGGTAGGTTCTGTAAGTTTTCTTCCATCATTGGAACTGCGCTCTTCCATTTCCAGGACGTTAAAAAATGGCTTTCAGCACTTGACAGCAGGAACCAACGCAAACTTCAACACCAAATAAAAGTGATAAATTTATCAACGGCGGCAGATTTATTAGCAATAGCAACAATAAAACAATAGTAGCATCAACATCTTCTTCTTCAGAGTATGGCGCGCGGGATGCTATTGCAGCGAGATCTGCATACATAGGAGTCGTGTTGTTGTAGTCAAATCTCTGATCCTCACCTCTATGAAGTCGATCTGTGTTCTCCTCGAATTTTTTAAAAACTTTTTAAGACTGTGTATGTCATTCATTAACAACACGTTGCAGTTGCAATGTCCTTTCATGATGCTGCTTGATGGTTTCCTCTGGAGCGTTTGAAGTATCAAATCTCAGATCAGCAACATTTTTTTCCTAGTAACAATGGCAATCTTACATGATTTTCCATTTTATTTTATTTTTGTCAACAAATTTCCACAATATTTGGGTATAATTGTTCATCATGAAGCCTTGAGTTTGACTTCAAACAACTCAAATAAAATCATGATTTGGGAAAGATAAGGAGTTAATTTTTTTATAATTGGAGTTATGTTTGAATATGGTTTCCGATGGCTGCTATGCGGTTTTGTAAATCATTCAAACCCATCCAGAAAATCTTCTTGCAGGCTGAAGAATTCAGATTTCCAATTTGACATGGCCATGGATGGCTAAGAAATTGAGTGCCCCTATACTCCCAGTGACAATCACGATTCTTCTTCACCAGTACGCTCCCTTGCCTGCATGTCAGTCAAAGGATTCCAATCTAGGTCGAAAATTATTACCCTATTTGCTCCGATTAATTTTTTTCCTAGGCCCCCAACCTTCATAGTTTTTTGGACGTCCAATAAACAAAGAACCATGGTCATCCATCACCAAATCAATGTAGAGACACCCTCCAGCCAGCGTGTATGTTCTCTATTTTATTTTCAATGTTGCTAACTAAGCATATTTGGCTGAGACTGAACAAAGCATCGTGAGAAATGTTGGGACTCCATAGATTTAACTCAGCAGATATACCAGTAATGGTTGTCATTAGGGGACACCAATTGCACAGTAGCATACTTTCAGTGATGGCCATCATCAACAAAAGACGCCACAATTGAAGAGAAAATGAAAAGAAAGCTTTGTTAAGGGACATGTTTATAATATAAGGCGTAGGCTCATTCGATGGGTGAAAGGAATGGGTGAAATTCTTACTGGAAAATACATTCCACTTCAACTTATTTTGATTTAATTAATGGTTGGATGCACTACGACATTGAACCAGTGAACCAACCAGTGAAGAATGTATAATAAAGCATCAAAATAAAACAATGGAGCTCTATAATGTGTCAATCCCCATGGAGAAGCATTGAGAGTCATCCAATGTGGATGTTGATACTCCAAGTTCAATGTATGGCTGTAAGTTCAAATATATTTTTTACAATATGATTTGACTTTTTTTTTTTGAAGGAGTTTTCGTTCACCTTTTTGTTTTTTTCCAAGTGACTTCATAAAAGTCAATTCACTTTTAAAGGGGACTTCATAAACACTATTTCACTTTTTAAAGTGACATCATCAAGTGTTGAATGGATTTAGAAAGGAGTAACGTGAGAAAGTGTGGTCACAAGGTTAAGGATAAGGCATATATAATTGAAGTGCATTAAATAGTGAAACTTTGAAGATGGAGTGGAAGCTTAAGTGGAGTATTTTTTAGTATTTTTTGATGCCTTGAAGAGAATTCATACAACTTTTAAAGTTTTGTAATAAGGAGCATTCTTTATGTAATTAAGTGATAAGGTTATAACGTGCCCATGAGAGAGAATAAGTTGAGGCATGTGAATCATTTTTTAAAAGGAATGAAGTAATAAGGTGATTTTTTTTATATATATGAACAATTTTGAAGTTATAAGAGATGAATGAAATTTTTTTAATTTTGAGTGATAAAGTGATTTAATGAAAATTGGAAAATTGAAAAGGGTAGTAAAGTGAGGCTTTTGTGGAGAAATAAGGTGTGTTTCAATTTGTAATTTGGAGTGATAAGATGATTTATTTTTTGTAAATTGGAGAGATAAGGGAAAGCCATTGTTGTAATTCAAAGTATTGTTTTACTTTGAGAGAGATCAGTGCACACACATTTTGAAGACTTTTGTTTCCAAAATTTGCAAGCGTCAGATATTCATTGTTTGAGAAAGCTTCAGTGGAAATGTTGTAAAAGATTAAAGGTAGATGACCTCAATACTTAATAAATACATATTATTTCTGGTGTTCAAGTGTCCTAGATCCGCCCGAAATTGAATAAGGGGATCTTAGGTACACCATGTGTGTTTGTGATGGCGCATGTTTTTTTATGGCTTCATGTTGTTGCTTTTTGATTTGTGTCTAGTTGTGACACATCAATGATTTCATTTAATATCACATACATAAAGTTAAATATCAGCAAGCACAACACATGTAACGAAATAGATGCAAGGTAGGAAAATTAAACTTAACACATGCATTTGTGTAACTACAACACATAATCAAATATTGTCTACATCAGCATTCTACATCAATAATCAAATTCACTTAGTCAAGTTAATGCATTTCAAATAAAAGTCTACATTAGCATTCCTGCAAATCCATTTCAGAACGTTAATGAATTTTTAAGAGAACAAGTGAATCATTAAAATCATTGTAAGCTTTCTTGGGTGCATTTTCGACATTGTTTGACACCCTTCCTTTACGCAAAATCAAGTGAGTGCGCGAATTTACATCTCCTACAAGCGAGCATGAGTATTCATTGAAGAAATTTTCATCAATTCAGTACAAAGATCAAACCATCAAGCGAGCCAGTGTGAAGTTTATTGCAGCAACCATCAAAGCAACCAAACAAGTTCAACTCTAACACCAATCGAGCAAGTTGAGATCGACATCAAGCGAGCACGGCTATTCATTCAAGTGAGCATGAGGTCATCAAGTAAGTCAAGTGAGCACTTAAAAAAACGCGATCGTCATCAAGCGAGCGTGAATTCCAGAGTTTTAAGTGAGAAAATTCTACAATTCTAGCAAGTATTCCAAGCACGTGCAATAAGCAACAAATCAAGCGAGTGTGCCATTCAAGCCACATTCAAGTGAGCCTGTCATTCAAGTGAAACAGTTCAAAGTATGACATCTACAACAAGAGAGCCTGATTTCAAGTGCGCAAGTTTAGATGGCACAACATATTCAGTTGTTAAACATTCTTCATAGTTTGATCATCTCCAGTGATGAAGACATGGTGCAAGTCAGCAAAGACACTCTTGCTGATCTTTCACAACATCTACAACAAACACATGAAACCATTGATTTTATTCAACTCGAGTCGCAACTTCAAAGGATTGAATTACAAGAAAAGCATGATGCTTCAACATCTTTGAACCATACAACTAAAAATTATTCTAAGTCATTCATTCAAACAACTTCAAGTGTCGAAGTTGTTCCAATTCCAATTTCTTCCAAGCCCATCATCAAGCCCTGGGAAGAAATTCACAATAACAAGAATCGACGAGGCTTAGGATATGTAAAAAATGACACCAACTTACATATCCCAGATTATTCCAAGCCAATTAAGTTCGTCAGTGCAGGATTTCTTGCAGAACTCACCTCAGCAAGTTCTGAGAAATTTGCTGATGACCAGCAATGCATGCCACCCAAAGTTGCAGACAAACAGAATTGCACGCAACTTGAAGTTGAAGTCCAACCGAAATGTTCTCATTGTCAAAGAATCGGTCATATGGAAGATCAGTGTTTTGATCTCCATCCTTGTCGATAGTGCGGCAAGCCCAATCATTCCTCAGAAAAATGTCGCAACCAACAAAAATTAGCTAGATTGCGGATACATTATGAATGGATCGACCCTTGGAAATGGTTATCCAAATTCAAACGATTGTCTCAGTTCTACAATCGAATCCAATCACACATAGTGTAGCCAACATTGAAAATATGATGGTACTCTCATGCAGTTGAACGGGGGAGTACAACAATGTAAAAATTCTACACCTGAAGGGGGGGAGTTTAGGAATACTTTCCAAGAGAAGTGTCTCTCCTTTCAGCTGAAAAAGGGGGGAAGATGTCAATGAACTTGACAATGGTTGTTAGACTAAAAGTCTCGACAAAACCAGCAAAAGTAGCCAATGGGAATCTTCAACAGCCAGTGGGCACCAGCAAATTTTCCAGTGGGTAGTCGACAGCAAAGAAGTTGTGAACAATTTTCAACACAACAAAAGCAACAGTGAGTTGTTTTTGACATCATCAGCTAATAGGCTTTGAACAAATTTTGTCAGTGGAAAAAGGATGTTGATTTCATGCAAAGGACAGATGGATCCTTTTTCAACTTGGCACTTTATGGAGTTGCCAAGTGAAATTCAGAGATGAATCAGACATACAACTGACACATTGTCTCTTCAGATTGCAGTTTTTCAGCATCTAGCTCTGGCAGTTTTTTAGGCAATGTTTTTTGAGGATCAACATGAGAACTTGGAAGATGGTTCCTCATTTTTATTTTGGATTTTTCATTGAAGGGGGGAATGTTAGCCTTTCTCAAATAACAATAATAAATCCAAAATAATTAATTAATTAAATAAATATTCCAAGTTAGGAATATGTGCCTAACTCTTGGGTTGTTCCTCAAATATTGGAGTTTGTTTAGTAACTCCTATCTTGATGGGTTTTTGGTGAGAAATTATCTCAACCAAAGGATTATAAGATAGCATGGACTATCTTAGATATTTTCTCTCATCTGTTTAAATTGTAAACTAAATTCTTTTAATAAGAGAGAATGACGAGAATGCCATGAGGCTTAAGCCTCTTTTCCGCCAACGTTTTGTTTAATTTTGTATCTTTGTCTTTCTATAATGCTTGTGTGATTTTATTTATTTTTATAATATTGATCATACACATAAAGGTTAAAATAATCCACCTGGTGACTCCAAATCAATTTCAGAATCAAGACTCCATTGGAGGAATGAACCTGAAAGAACAATATGGAAAGATCAGGCATTTAACTTGGATTACAATCCAAGACATCATGTTCTTTCTCATTAGGAAATTTTTTCAATATATATTGTATTTTCGAGAATTTCTTAGATTAGTTTTTAATTATTTTCCTTTAAATATTGTAAATACTAATTCTCTTAATCTCTTTGAGCAGCGTAACTCTTCTTAATCAAATGATGATCATTTTCCAATTAAGAATCCTCAATTCATCAAGACTGATCTTACAAACCCTGTACATATTCCTGTACCTTGTAAAAGTTCCTGATAGATATAGGCCCCTCATTTTACCTCCTACACTCCATGATTTCCCTCATAACTACTACAAACATATTCCTATATTTGATGGAGAAAATAATAACATCACTGCCTAAAAACATATTCAAGGTTTTGAAAATTATCTGGATTTATTTGAGATTGATGAAGATGATGTTAGAATCATAATTTTTACTCTTTCTTTGCAAAATAGAGTAAAAATTTGGTTTAAGAATCTACCTATTGCAATCATCTCAAATTTCCAATAGTTTGTCAAAAAATTTCTTGACAAATGGATAATTAAAGTCAATCGTTTTGTGATCATAGAAGAATATAATTAGTTAAAAAGACATCCAAATGAAACAATACAACAATTTTCTGATAGATTTAATCAAGTTTATTATTCAATGCCAGAAAATATTAGAGCTCCTCATGATTTAGCTCTCTTACATTATCCAAGTGCCTTTGATCCAGAAATAGAATTTCATTTAAGAGAAAGAGATCTAGAAACACTTGTACAGATGCAAAACATTGCAGTTGATGTAGAAGTTAATCTAAAAATCAGATAGGAAAAATTGAAAGTAGAAAAAGAAGAAAAGAAAAACATTGCAGAGGTAAAACTCAACCTTTTGGCAAGAAAACTAGGTGAAACCATACAGAGATCACTATGAAAGATGAATTTTTTGTTCAAAATCACTATGAAGAAATAGAAGAGGTTGATATCCATGAACAAATTCCTACTATTTCCAATTATCATAGATCAGAAAATGGATTTATAGATCAATATGTGGAAGATGAATCTACCGATTTAATTTGTATGTTTGATGACATTCCTTCTTTTGATGATTTTCCAAAGTATGATCATTATGATGAAATTTATGTTCTCCAAACTCAAGCTAACTTTACAGAGAAATCAGAAGCTTGTTTGTGGGATGAGGAAACTTAGTTTCAGTGGCCAGAACACAGTGATCAGCCAATACAGATCAACCATGAAGAAAAAGCACAAAATTTGAAAATAAGTGAAGGTTCTTTACCTCTTTGTTTTGCTTAATTTCAGTTCATTAGAGACAACTTTCTTGCCATCAATAATCAACAAACTTTCGGAATTATGATTGACAACAAAGAAGATAATCAAACTCTTGATTAAGATATTTCAGTTTCACAATTGCAGTTATCAGTTCCCATTGAAATACATGATCAAATAACACAGGATAATTCCATACCACGATGTTTTGAATCATTTCAAATTTTAAAGGAAATATGGTATAACATCATTAAAGAAAAGGATGAGAAACTTGTTGAACTTTATGAAGTCCCATGGAATTCCATATCCAATAGATTGAAGCCATCATCACAAGTTTTTCATGATCCAATAGCAGATGTTGGATAATTAATGCATTCAAAGCATGCCTCCATTAACTAAGTATGAGTTTCAAAATGAATATGATAAAGGTTTCAGCAGTCAAACATTACAATCAGTAGGAATATCATCAAAAATATTAATCGGAAGTTTGCAGGGAGATAAAGATGAAAATAACGTTTCAGATTCATGGCCTGGAGGCCATTCAGAAAATATGTACAATTGTTTAGATCAGTTAAACATTAGTTTATATATCTTGGAAGATCGTTTTGAAAAGTTTCTAGAGTCAACAAAGGAAATCAATTATTTCCTTATCCTCTCATTTGTTGAAAAGTTTTTAATAGGTTACAGAATTATAGTTTTGATAATAAACAAAAAAATGCAACAAAATCTATCAAAGTACATAATGCTTGAATAGTTTCATTGGCTATTTCATTTTACCTAACTAGCAGTTGGACAGTTGATTAGAGTAAATAAGTAGGATTTCAACTTATTTATGTTTTTATTTTTCAACTAGTTTGAAGTAATTCATTAAGATTTAAAGCCAAGGAAAAGGCCCTAAGATATTAATGGCTTAGTAGTTTGGTTTGAAGGTTGCAACACCTTTTAGTCTTAGATCAGATTTCAGTTTACAGAAAAGGGTGTAAAATTCAGTTCAATATTTTTTAGTCACAGCATATGCATGTTCGGGATTGGCCCAAATGATTAGACTACTAGTCGACGGTGTTCTTGACATCTCACAACAAGATTCCATCCCCATGTGAAGCGATGTTAGGGTCATATAAATATAGAATTCATAATTTTGATTCGACTTTGTTAAAATTTTGAAAATATTGTACATACCTTTTCTTTCTGCAAATGTACTCCCAAATTAAAAAATGAAAAGAGGGTATGTCCTAAAAGAAAAATCAAAGGAAAAAAAGAAACAAAGATCAAAAAATAATATTAAATATGAACCCCATCAAAAATAGATCATGAAAGTGTTGCAAGTTTAAATTCCACTACTTCAGTTTACTTTCACAAATAAGATTGTGTGCAGCTTGTCCTAAATGCCACAATCCATGAGGGTCAAAAAACTTAAACTTGACCTCTCATGCTTTAAATTTCATGTTGTTAGATAGAGAATAATGATCAGTCAAACAATTTAAACTTGACAAATCAGTAGAGAGTTAGAGAAAAAATGAGGATCTCAACAGTTTAATCTGAGCCCTCAGATGAAATAAGGTTAGACTTAGATAGTTTTTATGTTTTGAATGAAAATTGATTTAGGGTTGCAAGCCTAAATGCACCCATGAAAATGAAGTAAAAATGTTAGAATAATGATGGCTAGGTAGAAAGTAGTTGTGAAAATAATGTAATAAAGCATCCTCGGGAAAAAAAAATTACTAATTTCCCCTCCCCCAAAATCATCCAGTATCCTAAACCTTCAGTTAAAGAGGCTCAGAACATTTCTCTGACTTCTGTTGGGACCGAACCTAAGGATCGATAACTGATTGGTTAAAAATATTGAATTCCTAACATAAAACCCATTTCATCAGCATATTCACCCTTTTCTAAGATTATAATCCCTTTTCCTAAGTAAAACCCCATTTTTACTTAGTAAAAGTAAAAACCCTAAATAATTAATTTCATTTCCATTCAAAATCACTCAGAAACCCATAAAATGAATTTTATCCTAACTTTAAGTGTGAAAAACACAAACGGGAAAAAATATGCTTATTTTTCTATCTTTACACTTTACTTAGTGTTAAAATTATGTATTTTTCATTCATTTCCTATATTAATCCTTTATTTCATAATAATTTCTAACCATATTTATTAATTCCCTAAACTATACCCTTCCAGTATATTAAATAAATCCTTTATAAAGTAAATAACCCCAAAACCCATTATTTTAATGTTTAAACCAATGTTAAAATATCCCATGTGAAGAAATAAAAACCTGCCTTTAATTCCCATTGGTTTAAACGTATCAATAAAAATGATCCCTGCCCCCCTATGGTATTTAAAAAATTGTCAAAGGTTTATTATACCATTTAATGTTAAAACCCACAATAATGTATTGGTTGAAACACTTGTGAAATGTTTTAATTAACACATATATGACATTACTCCCCCGCCTATCATATAACCTAAGGTTTAATTTTAATAAATGTTTTATTTATAAAGTTAAAAACCCATCCTGCCAAATATCAAAACCCCGGACCCACTCCAATCCCGATGCAGCTTCTAGATAAAATCCTGACTGTTCACATGATCCTTCCCCAATCCAACGATGGAAAACCTATATTGCAAATAAAGTTGCGCTATATCAACATATTCCATTTCTATGTCAAATAGGTTGTTTTAACATTTCCGCCCTCCTCTACATGGCTTATTTTTATTAGATCGCATTCGATTCATTTGAATCCACTTACCACCTTAGACTGGTGCGATAACCACTCGCGGTTTCTATCCTATGAAGCTCGAAAACTGCATATTTTCCTGACATGGCTGACATTTAATGTCGATTCTATTTAAACCATAAAACCCCATATGCACCAGTAAAGCCCTTTTTTTCATTTTCAGTGTGTTTATCCATCCCGGCTAAAGAAACAAAGCTCCTGGTACACTGTTTTACGCCCATAGGACCTGAAAAAAGCCATTGCAACTGCTGTTAAAACTGCTTAAAGCTTCCAATTTACTTCCAAAGACTTAAAAAACCCTCATAAAACCTCTGTTGTCTCAGAGAAATCTTCCCTGAAGCCATGGCTTCATTAACAGTTGTTTTTTTTGCAGGTTATTGACAAAATAATAGTTTGGATAAACAACTTAATACTAGTTAAAGACCTGTTTACTCAGAAAAGTCCTAAAAACAAGAATATTTCATACAGTAGCGGAGCAGAATGAATAAATTTACACAAGTGGTCAGAACAGAGGATGAAAACATTTCCATCAATAATTCTCCAGGACATATTTTACTCACTCTTACTATAAAAGGTAAAAGTGAAAAGGTAATAGAGCAGTCAAGGTAAAATAGGAAAAGTAAACACAGAGGCAGTAATAGTTAATCAGAGATGAAAATAATTTCACCAACAACAATGAATTTTATCCAAATTGAAAGTAAAAATAGTTAAAAGAAAAGTAAGGTTAAAAGATGAAAATAGAGCAAGAATGGACATTTTTGCAGAAATTTCCTGTTTAAGTCATTTTTTTGTAGAAACTATTGTGACCAATACATGATGAATTTTGAAAAATTTAAGGAGGTTTATGTTCCTAAGATGTCCAACTACAAAAACCTCTCTCAATTTTCTAACAACCATTATGGGTTTGGAAATATTAAACAATATTTGAAAGTACCTTTCACAGAACATCCGTATTAAGTCATCATTTTACAGAGACGATTGTGGCCAATTAGAAATAAATCTTACAAACTGGAAGGAGTTTTGTATTCCTAAGAGACCCATATAAAAAACCCTATCTCAGTTTGTGTACAGGTATTACAGAATGAGAGATACGTGCACATATTTACAGCCTATTTTTGAGACTCTACAAATCTTTGTTTTACACATCATTTTACAGAGCCTATTGTGACCAGATGGAGCAACATTTTAGTTAACTGAGAGAGGTGTATCTCATAAACATATTTATCTGCAATAACCTCTTTCACTTTTTACATATATATATCCAATTAATATATACAAAGCTATCAGTGGACCCCAATTTTGCAGAATTTTTGGAGCAGAATGCACAAAGAAAGAAAAGAGTTAGTGACTTAGATGCCTCATCATCAACTAAGAGTTGATATCAAAATCGAATTCTCTTATTTTTCACCATCAATCCATAAGTATGGTGCCAAATAGATTCATTAGCTTTTATTGTCCTTTTATTAAGTTTTATTTATGTAAAATAGCTTTGAGATATTTTTAAAACAATCTTGATATTTGTTCAAGATATTCCAGTTTAGAATTTATATAAATACTTCATCCTTTGAAGTATTATTGTGGAATAAATTGTTGGAAATTTCTATAGTCATTTTTGTGGACTTGAAGGCTTTTTTTTTTTTTAATTTCAAGTAGCAACTGGATCAGATAAACTAGCATCATATTTTAGGATTCATGTGAGGAGATATTGAAGTGAAGTATATCATACTTTTCATTGTTTATCTTTTTTTATTACATGAAATCTATTATCTGTTCTAAATTTGAATGAATAAACAAGAGTATTACTTCAGGATTTGTTAAAAGCACCTTTCTTTACTATTTTTCATTTTTTTTCATTTATATGTTTTCTTCTTATTTCCAGAGTAGGGAACCCTTAAATGTTCCCTCTTTCATTTGACCTCTGCCTACTACTTCCATTTTCTATATCAAAGAACCATTCATTGCTCTTTATCTTGATCATATCATCTCAAAAAACAAATTTCCAAGATCTTCAAGGGTTATCTATCTTTCCCTGAAACAATTTGACTTTTTGGCCTTGATCCTAGTTCTGTCTGCTTGATTTTTGACTCCTTTGCCCAATGGACAAATAGATTTCCCACTATCCATCTCATTAAGTAATGTTTCCCACCAATTCAAACAAACCAAAACCAAATTTCACAATCATAACTAGACTAATATTTTATAAATCAAAACAAAGTTAAATTTTATAGAGAGAGCCCTCTCTTAACCCTAGGAAGGCTAGATCCTAGAGTTTAAAAGTAGGTTTGTGGTTGCCTCAGACTATTTCTTTCTTTAACCTTGGCAAATTAATAAGTGATAACATATTGGTGACTCCACTGGGGAAGACTAACATTTTCTTCAGAAATATTTTATAGGTTCAGATATAATCTATGATGGTGGATAGTGATCAGACACACAAAAGTTAAAATCATCCACCTAGCGACTCCAAATCAATTTCACAATCAAGACTCCACTGGAGAAATGAACCTGAAAGAACAATATGGAAAGATCATGCTTTTAACTTGGATTACAAATCCAAGACATCATGTTCTTTCTTATTAAGGAAATTTTTCAATGTATATTGTATTTTTGAGAAGATATTAGATTATTTTTCAATTATTTTCCTTTAAAGATTGTAAATACTAATTCTCTTAATCTCTTTAAGAAGCTTTCATCTGAATCTAATGATGATCATTTTCCAATTAAGAAGCCTCAAATAATCAAGACTAATCTTACAATCCTGTACATATTCCTGTACCTTTTAAAGTTCTTGATAGATATAAGCCCCTCATTTTACCTCCTACACTCCATGATTTCCCTCATAACTACTACAAACATATTCCTAGGTTTGATGGAGAAAATAATAACATCACTGCCTAAAAACATATTCAAGTTTTTGAAAATTATCTTGATTTATTTGAGATTGATGATGATGATGTTAGAATCATACTTTTTACTCTTTCTTTGCAAAATAGAGTAAAAATTTGGCTCAAGAATTTACCTATTGCAAGCATCTCAAATTTCCAGCAGTTTGTCAAAAAATTTCTTGACAGATGGATAATTAAAGTCAATATTTTTATGATCATAGAAGAATATAATTAGTTAAAAAAACATCCAAATGAAACAATACAACAATTTTCTGAAAGATTTAATCAAGTTTATTATTCAATGCCATAAAATTTTAGAGATCCTCATGATTTAGCTCTCTTACTTTATCCAAGTGCCTTTAATCCAAAAATATAATTTCATTTAAGAGAAAGAGATCCAGAAACACTTGTATAGATGCAAAAAATTGCAGTTGATTTAGAATTTAATCTGCAAATCACACAGGAAAAATTGAAAGCAGAAGAAGAAGAGAAGAAAAACATTGCACAGGTAAAACTCAGCCTTTTGGTAAGAAAACTAGATGAAATCATAATGAAGATCACTATGAAAGATGAATTTTTTGTTCAAAATCACTATCAAGAAATAGAAGAGGTTGATAGCCATGAAAAAATTCCTGCTAATTCCAATTATCATAGATCATAAAATGGATTTATAGATCAATATGTGGAATAGGAATCTACTGATTTAATGTTCATGTCTAATGACATTCCTTCTTTTGATGATTTACCTAAGTCTGATCATTATGATGAAAGTTATGTTCTCCAAACTCAAGCGAACTTTATAGAGAAATCAAAAGTTAGTTTGTGGGATGAGGAAACTTAGTTTCAGCATCCAGAATACAGTGATCAGCTAGTACAAATCAGCCATGAAGAAAAAGCACAAAATTTGGAAATAAGTGAAGGTTATTTACCTCTTTGTTTTGCTTCATTTCAGCTCATCAGAGAAAACTTTCTTTCCATCAGTAATCAACAACCTTTAGGAATTATGATTGACAAAAAAAAAGATAATCAAACTCTTGATCAAGATATTTTAGTTTCACAGTTGCAGTTATTAGTTCCCATTGAAATACATGATCAAATAACACAAGAGAATTCCATACCACTACATTTTGAATCATTTCAGATTTTAAAGGAAATGTGGCATAACATCATTAAAGAAAAGGATGAGAAACTTGTTGAAGTTTATGAACTCCCATGGAATTCTATATCCAATAGATTGCAGCCATCATCACAAGTTTTTTATGATCCAATAGCAAATGTTGGATAATGAATGCATTCAAATCATGCCTCCATTAACTAACTATGAGTTTCAGAATAAATATGATAAGGTTTCAGCAGTCAAACATTACAATCAGTAGGAATATCATCAGAAATATTATTTAGAAGTTTGTAGGGAGATAAAGATGAAAATAACATTTGAGATTCATCGCATGATGGCCATCCGAAACAGATGTGCAATTGTTTAGATCAGTTAAACATTAGTGTATATATCTTGGAATATCATTTGGAAAATTTTCTAGAGTCAACAAAGGAAATCAAGTATTTCCTTATCCTCTCATTTGTTGACAAGTTTTTAATAGGTTGCAGAATTATAGTTTTGATAATAAACAAATAAATGCAACAAAATATGTCAAAGTACATAATGCTTGAATAGTTTCATTGGCTATTTCATTATACCTAACCAGTTGTTGGAAAGTTGATTAGATTAAATAGGTATGATTTCAACTTATTTATGTTTTTATCTTTCAACTAGTTTGAAATAATTCATTAAGATTTAAAGCCAAGGAAAAGGCCCTAAGATATTTATGATTTAGTAGTTTGGTTTGAAGTTTGCAACACCTTTTAGTCTCAAATCATATTTCAGTTTGCAAAAAAGGCGTAAAAATTAGTTCAATAGTTTTTAGTCAGAGCATATGCATGTTTGGGATTGGCCCAATGGATCAGACTACTATTCGACGGTGTTCTTGACATCTCAGAAGGAGATGCCATCCCCATGTGAAGTAGTTGTTAGGGCCCTATAAATATAGGATTCGTAATTTTGATTTGACTTTGTTAAAATTCTCGAAATATTGTACATACCTTTACTTTCTGCAAATGTATTCCCAAATTAAAAAATCAAAAGAGGGTATGTCCTAAAAGAACAATCAAAGGACAAAAAGAAGCAAAGATCAAAAAATAATATTAAATATGAACCCCATCAAAAATAGATCATGAAATTTTTGTAAGTTTAAATACCACTACTTTAGTTTACTTTTGCAAATAATATTGTGTGCAGCTTGTCCTAAATTCCACAATCCATGAGGGTCAAACAGCTTAAACTTGACCTCTCATGCTTTAAATTTCATGTTGTTGGATAGAGAATAAAGATCTGTCCAACAATTTAAATTTGAAAAATTTGTAGATAGTTAGAGAATAAATGAGGAGCTCAACAGTTTAATCTGATCCCTTAGATGAAATAAGGTTAGAATTAGATAGTTTTTATGTTTTGAAAGAAAATTGATTTAGGGTTGCAAGCCTAAATGCACCCATGAAAATGAAGTAAAAATGTTCGAATAATGATGGGTAGGTAGAAATCAGTTGTGCAAAGCATGTAATAAAGCATCATCGGGAAAAAAAATTACTAATTTTCCCTCCCCCACAATCATCCAGTATCCTAAACCTTCAGTGAAAGAGGCTCAGAGCATTTCTCTGACTTCTGTTGGGACCAGACCTATGATTCGATAATTGATTGGTTAAAAATATTGAATTCCTAACATAAAACCCACCTCATTTGCATATTCACCCTTTTTTAAGATTATAAACCCCTTTCCTAAGTAAAAACCCATTTTTACTTAGTAAAATTAAAAACCCTGAATAATTAATTTCATTTCCATTCAAAATCACTCAAAAACCCATAAAATGCACTTTATCCTAAGTGTAAGTGTGAAAAACACAAAAGGGACAAAGTATGCTTATTTGTCTATCTTTACACTTTACTTAGTGTTAAAATTATTTATTTTTCATTCATTTACTATATTAACCCTTTATTTCATATTAATTTCTAACTATATTTATTAATTCCCTAAAGTATACCATTCCCGTATATTAAATAAATCCTTTATAAAGTAAATAACCCCAAAACCCACTATTTTAATGTTTAAACCAATGTTAAAATATCCCACGTGAAGAAATAAAAGCCTACCTTTTATTCCCATTGGTTTAAACATATCAATAAAACTAATCCCCACCCCCCTATGGTATTTAAAGAATTGTCAAACATTTATTATACCATATAATATTAAAACCCGCAATAATGTATTAGTTGAAACATTTGTAAAATGTTTTTATTAAAGCACATCTGACATTACCCCCCCCCCGCCTATCGTATAACCTAAGGTTTAACTTTAATAAATGTTTTATTTATAAAGTTAAAAACCCATCCCGCTGAATATCAAAACCCTGGACCCATTCTAATCCCGATGCAGCTTCTATATAAAATCCTGACCGTTCACATGAGCCTTCCCCAATCCAATGATGGAAAACCTATATCGCATATAAATTTGCGCGATATCAACATATTCCATTTCTACGTGAAATAGGCTAGTTTAGCCTTTCCACCCTCCTCTACATGGCTTATTTTTATTGGATCACATCTGATTCATTTGAAACCACTTACCACCTTAGACCCGTGTGATAACCACTCTCGGTTTCTTTCCTATGAAGCCTAAAAACCACCTATTTTCTCGACATGACTGCCATTTAATGCATATTATATTTAAACCATAAAACCCCATATGCACCAGCAAAGCTCTTTTTTTTTTCATTTTCAGTGTGTTTATCCATCCCAACTGAAGAAACAATGCTCCTGGTACATTGTTTTACACACAGAGGACCTGAAAAAAGCCATTGCAGCCACTACTAAAACCTCTTAAAGCTTCCAATTTACTTCCAAAGACTTCAACAACCCTCATAAAACCTTCGCTCTCCCATAGAAATCCTCCCTGCAACCATGGTTTGATTAACAATTTTTTTGTTTTGCAGGTTATTGACAAAAGAATAATTTGGATAAACAACTTAATACTAGTTAAAGACCTGTTTACTCAAAAAATTCACAAGAAAATGATTTCGATTTTTTTTCACAAAAACAAGAATTTTTCATACAGTAGCAGAGCAGAATGAAGAAATTTACACAAATGATCGGAACAGAGGATGAAAACATTTCGATCAGTAATTCTCCAGGACATGTTTTACTCACTCTTACTGTAAAAGGTAAAAGTGAAAAGGTAACAGAGCAGTCAAGGTAAAACAGTAAAAGCAAATACAGAGGCAGTAATAGTTAAACAGAGATGAAAATACTTTCACCAAAAACAATGATGTTTATCCAAAGTGAAATTAAAAACAGTTAAAAGAACAATAAGGTTAAAAGATTAAACAGAGCAAGAAGGGAAATTTTTGCAGAAATTTCATGTTTAAGTCATTTTTTTGCAGAAAATATTGTGACCAATCCAAGATGAATTTTTCAAAACTTAAGGAGGTTTATGTTCCTAAGATATCAAGCTACAAAAACCTCTCTCACATTTCTAATAGCCATTATGGGTTTGGATATATTAAACAATATTTGAAAGAATTATTTACAAAAAATTCATGTTAAGTCATCGTTTTGCAGAGACGATTGTGGCCAATCAGAAATATATCTTAAAAAACTGAAGGATTTTTTTGTTCCTAAGAGACCCATATAAAAAAAGCTATCTCACTTTGTGCACAAGTATTACACAATGAGAGATACATGCACATATGTACAGCCTATTTTTGAGACTGTGCAAAGCTCTGTTTTACACATCTTTTTGCAGAGCCCATTTTGACCAGCTGGAGAAGAATTTTAAGGAACGGAGAGAGGCTTATCTAAAAAACATATTTATATACAATAAAATCTTTCACTTTTTACACATCTATCTCAGATGGAGATATACAAAGGTATCATTGGACCTGAATGTTGCAGAATTTTTGGAGCAGAATGCACAAAGAAAGAAAACAGTTAGTGACTTGGATGCCTCATCATCAACTAAGAGTTGATATCCAATTCAAATTCTCTTCTTTGTCACCATCAAATAAGTATAGTGCCAAATAGATTCATTAGCTTTGAGTGTCCTTTTATTAAGCTATATTTATGTAAAACATTTTTCAGATATTTGTAAAACAATCTTGATATTTGTTCAATATATTCTAGTTTAGAATTTGTATAAATACTTCATCCTTTGAAGTATTATTGTGGAATAAATTGTTGAAGATTTCTATAGTCATTTTTGTGGACTTGATGGCTTTTGTGTTTCAAATTTCAAGTAGCAGACTAGATCCGATGAACGAGCATCATATTTCAGAATTCATGTGATGAGCTATTGAAGTGAAGTATTTCCTACTTGTCATTGTTTATCATTATTTGTTACATGCAATCCATTATGTGTTCTAAATTTGAATGAATGAATAAGAGTATTACTTCAGGATTTGTTAAAAGCACCCTGTCTTTACTGTTTTTCATTTATATGTTTTCTTCCAATTTCCAGAGTAGGGAACCCTTAATTGCTCCCTCTTTTGTTTCACCTCTAACTACTACTTCCCTTTTCTGGATCAAAGAACCCTTCATTTCTCTTTATCCTGATCATATCATCTCATAAAACAACTTTCCAAGATCTTCAAGGGTTATCTATCTTGCCCTGAAAACATTTGACTTTTTGGCCTTGATCCTAGTTCTGTCTGCTTGATTTTTGACTCCTTAGCCCAATGGACAAATAGATTTCCCACTATCCATCTCATTAAGTAAGTTTTCCCACCAAATAAAACAAACCAAAACCAAATTGCACAATCATAACTAGACTAATATTTTATAGATCAAAACAAAGTTAAATTTTATGGAGAGAGCCCTCTCTCAACCTTAGGAAGGCTAGATCCTAGAGTTTAAAAGTAGTTTTTTGTTACCTCAGACTATTTCTTTCTTTAACCTTGAGAAATTACTGAGTGATAACATATTAGTGACTCCACTAGGGAAGACAAACATTTTCTTCAGAAATATTTTAGAGGTTCACATTATGATGGTGGATAGTGATCAGACACCCAAAGGTTAAAATCATCCACCTGGCAACTCCAAATCAATTTCACAATCAAGAATCCACTGGAGGAATGAACTTGAAAGAACAATATGGAAATATTAGGCTTTTAACTTGGATTACAATCCAAGACATCATGTTCTTTCTCATTAAGAAATTTTTTCAATGTATATTGTATTTTTGAGAAGATCTTAGATTAGTTTTTAATTAATTTCCTTTAAAGATTGTAAATACTAATTATCTTAATATATTTGGGCAACTTTATTCTGAATCTAATGATGATCATTTTCTAATTAAGAAGCCTCAAATAATCAATACTGGTCTTACAATCCCTGTACATATTCATGTACCTTGTAAAGTTCCTGATAGATCTAAGCCCCTCATTTTACCTCCTACCCTCCATGACTTCCCTCATAACTACTACAAACATATTCCTAGATTTGACGGAGAAAATAATAACATCACTGCCTAAAAACATATTCAAGGTTTTGAAAATTATCTAGATTTATTTGAGATTGATGAAGATGATGTTAGAATCTGAATTTTTACTCTTCTTTGCAAAATAGAGTAAAAATCTGGTTCAAGAATCTACCTATTGCAAGCATCTCAAATTTCAAGTAGTTTGTCAAAAAATTTCTTGACAGATGGATAATTAAAGTCAAACTTTTTGTGATCATAGAAGAATATAATCAGTTAAAAATTCATCCAAATGAAACAATACAACAATTTTCTGATAGATTTAATCAAGTTTATTATTCAATGCTATAAAATATTAGACCTCCTCGTGATTAAGCTCTCTTACATTATCCAAGTACCTTTGATCGAGAAATAGAATTTCATTTAAGAGAAAGAGATCCAGAAACACTTGTACAGATGCAAAACATTGCAGTTGATATAGAAGTTAATCTGCAAATCAGACAGGGAAAATTGAAAGCAGAAGAAGAAGAGAAGAAAAACATCGTATAGGTAAAAATCATCCTTTTGGTAAGAAAACTAGATGAAATCATACATAAAATTAGTATGAAAGATGAATTTTTTGTTCAAAATCACTATGAAGAAATAGAAGAGGTTGATATCCATGAACAAATTCCTGCTACTTCCAATTATCATAGATTAGAAAATGGATTTATAGATCAATATGTGGAAGAGGAATCTATTGATTTAATGTGCATGTTTGATGACATTCCTTATTTTGATGATCTGCATAAGTATGATCATTATGATGAAAGTTATGTTCTCCAAAATCAAGCTAACTTTACAGAGTAATTAGAATCTAGTCTGTGGGATGAGGAAACTCAGTTTCAGTAGCCAGAATACAGTGATCAGCCAATACAAATCAGCCATGAAGAAAAAGCACAAAATTTGGAAATAAGTGAAGGTTATTTACCTCTTTGTTTTGCTTCATTTCATTTCATTAGAGACAAATTTCATGCAATCAATAATCAACAGTCTTTAGGAATTATGATTGACAACAAAGAAGATAATCAAACTCTTGATCAGGATATTTCAGTTTCACAATTTCAATTATCAGTTCCCGTTGAAATACATGATCAAATAACACAGGAGAATTCCATACCACTATGTTTTGAATCATTTCAGATTTTAAATGAAATGTTGTGTAACATCATTAAAGAAAAGGATGAGCAACTTGTTGAAGTTTATGAAGTCCCATATCCAATAGATTACAGCCATCATCACAAGTTTTTCGTGATCCAATAGCAGATATGTTGGATAATTAATGCACTCAAATCCTACCTCCATTAAATAACTACGAGTTTTAGAATGAATATGAAAAGGTTTCATCAGTCAAATATTACAATCAGTAGGAATATCATCAGAAATCTTATTTGGAATTTTGGAGGGAGATAAAGATGAAAATAACGTTTTGAGATTCATGGCATGGAGGCCATCCAGAATAGATGTACAATTGTTTAGATCGGTTAAACATTAGTATATATATCTTGGAAGATAATTTTCAAAAGTTTTTAGAGTCAACAAAGGAAATCAAGTATTTCCTTATCCTCTCATTTGTTGACAAATTTTTAATAGGTTGTAGAATTACAATTTTGATAATCAACAAACAAATGCAAAAAAATCTATTAAATTACATAATGCTTGAATGATTTCATTGGCTATTTAATTTTACCTAACTAGCAGTTGGACACCTGATTAGAGTAAATAGGTAAGATTTCAACTTATTTCAGTTTTTTAGTTTTTAACTAGTTTGAAATAATTCATTAAGATTTGAAGCCAAAGAAAAGGACCTAAGATATTGATGATTTAGTAGTTTGGTTTGAAGGTTACAACACCTTTTAGTCTCAGATCAGATTTTAGTTTGCAAAAAAAGGTGTAAAATTCAGTTCAAGATTTTTCAGTCACAACATATGCATGTTCGGGATTGGCCCAATGGATCAGACTCCTAGTCGATGGTGTTCTTGACATCTCACAAGGAGATGCCATCCCCATGTGAAGCCGTTGTTAGGGTCCTATAAATATAGGATTCATAATTTTGATTTTAATCTGTTAAAATTCTTGAAATATTGTACATAAATTTTCTTTATGCAAATGTATTCCCAAATTAAAAAATGAAAATAAGGTATTTCCTAAAAGAAAAATCAAAGGACAAAAAGAAACAAAGATCAAAAAAAAATATTAAATATGAACCCCATCAAAAATAGATCATGAAAGTGTTGTAAGCTTAAATTCCACTACTTTAGTTTACTTTTGCAAATAATATTGTGTGCAGCTTGTCCTAAATGCCACAATCCATGAGGGTCAAACAGCTTAAACTTGACCTCTCATGCTCTAAATTTCATGTTGTTAGATAGAGAATAAAGGTCTATCAAACAATTTAAACTTGACAAATCAGTAGATAGTTAGAGAATAAATGAGGAGCTCAAAAGTTTAATCTGAGCCCTCGGATGAAATAAGGTTAGACTTAGATAGTTTTTAATTTTTGAAAGAAAATTGATTTAGGGTTGCAAGCCTAAATGCACCCATGAAAATGAATTAAAAATGTTAGAATAATGATGGGTAGGTAGAAAGTAGTTGTGAAAAGCATATAATAAAGCATCATTGGGAAAAAAAATTACTAATTTCCCATCCCACAAAATCATCCAGTATCCTAAACCTTCAGTTAAAGAGTCTTAGAGCATTTCTCTGACTTCTATTAGGACCAAACCTAAGGCTCGATAACTGATTGTTAAAAATATTGAATTCCTAACATAAAACCCATCTCATCAGCATATTCACCCTTTTCTAAGATTATAATCCCTTTTCCTAAGTAAAAACCCATTTTTACTTAGTAAAAGTAAAAACGCTAAATAATTAATTTCATTTCCATTCAAAATCACTCAGAAACCCATAAAATGAATTTTATCCTAAGTTTAAGTGTGAAAAACACAAAAGGAAAAAATATGCTTATTTGTCTATCTTTACACTTTACTTAGTGTTAAAATTATGTATTTTTCTTTCATTTCCTATATTAACCCTTTATTTCATATTAATTTCTAACTATATTTATTAATTCCCTAAATTATACCCTTCACGTATATTAAATAAATCCTTTATAAAGTAAATAACCCCAAAACCCACTACTTTAATGTTTAAACCAATGTTAAAATATCGCACGTGAAGAAATAAAAACCCGCCTCTTATTCCCATTGGTTTAAACGTATCAATAAAACTAATCCCTGCCCCCTATGGTATTTAAACAATTGTCAAAGGTTTATTATACTATATATTATTAAAACCCACAATAATGTATTGGTTGAAACATTTGTGAAATGTTTTAATTAACGCATATATGGCATTAATTCCCCGCCTAATGTATAACCTAAGGTTTAAATTTAATAAATTTTTTATTTATAAAGTTAAAAACCCGTCCCATCGAATATCAAAATCTCGGACCCACTTCAATCCCGATGCAGCTTCTAGAGAAAATCCTGACCCTTCACATGATCCTTCCCCGATCCAACGATGGAAAACCTATATCACAAATAAAGTTGCATGATATCAACATATTCTATTTCTACGTGAAATATGTTCTTTTAGCCTTTCCACCCTCCTCTAGGTGGCTTATTTTTATTGGATCACATCTGATTCATTTGAAACCACTTACCACATTAAAACCGCGAGATAGCCACTCATGGTTTATATCCTATGAAGCTCGAAAACCATTTATTTTCCTGACATGACTGTCATTTAATTTTGATTCTCTTTAAACCATAAAACCCCATATGCACCAGTAAAGCCCTTCTTTTTTCATTTTCAGTGCGTTTATCCCTCCAGGTTGAAGAAACAAAGCTCCTGGTACACCGTTTTACGCCCATAGGACCTGAAAAAAGCCATTGCAGCTGTTGTTAAAAGCGCTTAAAGCTTCCAATTTACTTCCAAAGACTTAAAAACCCCTCATAAAACCTTCGTTTTCCTAGATAAATCCTCCTTCCAGCCATGGTTTCATTAACAATTGTTTTGTTTTGCAGGTTATTCACAAAATAATAATTTGGATAAACACCTTAATACTAGTTAAAGACCTGTTTACTCAAAAAATTCACAAGGAAATGATTTCGAATTGTTTTCCTAAAAATAAGAAGATTTCATGCAGTAGTAGAGTAGAATGAAGAAATCTACGCAAGTGGTCAGAACAGAGGATGAAAACATTTCCATCAGTAATTCTCTAGGACATATTTTACTCACTCTTTCTGTAAAAGGTAAAAGTGAAAAGGTAACAGAGCAGTCAAGGTAAAACAATAAAATTAAATAGAGACGCAGTAATAGTTAA
This sequence comes from Pinus albicaulis, assembly GCA_034641835.2. NCBI lineage: Eukaryota > Viridiplantae > Streptophyta > Pinopsida > Pinales > Pinaceae > Pinus > Pinus albicaulis. The sequence goes on along the minus strand of CM076582.1, from coordinate 263,488,109 downwards.
ACAGAGATGAAAATACTTTCACCAACAACAATGAATTTTATCCAAAGTGAAAGTAAAAACAGTTAAAAGAACAATAAGGTTAAAAGATGAAAATAGAGCAAGGGACATTTTTGGAGAAATTTCCTGTTTAAGTCATTGTTTTGCAGAAAATATTATGACCAATCCAAGATTAATTTTTCAAAATGTAAGGAGGTTTATGTTCTTAATATTTCCAGATACAAAAACCTCTCTCATGTTTCTAACAGCCATTATGGGTTTGGAAATATTAAACAATATATGAAAGCACTTTTCACAGAAACTTCCTGTTAAGTCGTCATTTTGCAGAGACGATCATGGACAATAAGAAATACAGCTTACAAAACTGAAGGATTTTTTTGTTCCTAAGAGACCCATATACAAAAACCCATCTCACTTTGTGCACAGGTATTACAGAATGAGAGATACATGCACATATTTATAGCCTATTTTTGAGACTGTGAAAGCATTGTTTTACACATAGTTTTGCAGAGACTCTTGTGACCAGCTGAAGCAGAATTTTAGGTAACTGAGAGAGGTTTATATCAGAAACATATTTATCCACAATAACCTTTTTCACATTTTACATGTCTGTCTCAGATGGAGATATAAAAAGGTATCATTGGACCCCAATTTAGATAAATTTCTGGAGCAGAATGTATAAAGAAAGAAAACAGTTAGTGACTTGGATGCCTCATCATCAACTAACAGTTGATATCAAATTAGAATCCTCTTCTTTGACACCATAAATCCATAAGTATAGTTCCAAATGTATTCATTAGTTTTGAGTGTCCTTTTATTAAGTTCTATTTATGTAAAACTGTTTTGAGATATTTGTTCAAAATATTCTAGTTTAGAATTTGTATAAATACTTCATCCTTTGAAGTATCATTGTGGAATAAATTGCTGAAGATTTATATAGTCATTTTTATGGACTTGAAGGCTTTTGTGCTTCAAATTTCAAGTAGCAGACAGCATCAGATCAACTAGCATCATATTTTAGGATTCATGTGATGAGCTATTGAAGTGAAGTATTTCCTACTTGTCATTGTTTATCTTTATTTGTTACATGCAATCCATTATATGTTCTAAATTTGAATGAATGAACGGGAGTATTACTTCAGCATTTTTTAAAAGTACCCTATTTTTACTGTTTTTCATTTGTATGTTTTCTTCTGATTTCCAGAGTAGGGAACCCTTAATTTCTCCCTCTTTCATTTTACCTCTGCCTACTACTTCCCTTTTCCGGATCAAATAACCCTTCATTTCTCTTTATCCCAATTATATCATCTCACAAAAAAACTTTCCAATATCCTAAAGGGTTATCTATCTTGCCCTAAAAACATTTGACTTTTTGGCCTTGATCCTAGTTCTGTCTGCTTGATTTTTGACTCCTTAGCCCAATGGACAAATAGATTTCCCACTATCCATCTCATTAAGTAAATTTTCCCACCAAATCAAACAAACCAAAACCAAATTGCACAATCATAACTAGACTAATATTTTATAAATCAAAACAAAGTTAAATTTTATAGAGAGAGCCCTCTCTCATCCCTAGGAAGGCTAGATCCTAGAGTTTAAAAGTAGGTTTTTGGTTACCTCGGACTATTTCTTTCTTTAACCTTGAGAAATTGCTAAGTGATAACATATTGGTGACTCCACTGGGGAAGACTAAAATTTTCTTGAGAAATATTTTACAGGTTCATATCTGATATATGATGGTGGATAGTGATCAGACACACAAAGGTTAAAATCATCCACCTAGCGACTCCAAATCAATTTCACAATCAAGACTCAACTATAGGAATGAACCTGAAAGAACAATATGGAAAGATTAGGCTTTTAACTTGGATCACAATCCAAGACATCATGGTCTTTCTCATTATGAAATTTTTTCAATGTATATTATATTTTTGAGAAGATCTTAGATTAGTTTTCAATTATTTTCCTTTAAAGATTGTAGATACTAATTCTCTTAATCTCTTTGAGCAGCTTTCTTCTGAATCTAATGATGATCATTTTCCAATTAAGAAGCCTCAAATAATCAAGACTGATCTTACAATCCCTGTACATATTCCTGTACATTGTAAAGTTCCTAATAGATATAAGCCCCTCATTTTACCTCCTACACTCCATGATTTCCCTCATAACTACTACAAACATATTCCTAGATTTGATGGAAAAAATAATAACATCACTGCCTAAAAACGTATTCAAGGTTTTGACAATTATCTGGATTTATTTGATATTGATGAAGATGATGTTAGAATCATACGTTTTACTCTTTCTTTGCAAAATAGAGTAAAAATTTGGTTCAAGAATCTACCTATTGCAAGCATCTCAAATTTCCATCACTTTGTCAAAAAAATTCTTGACATGTGGATAATTAAATTCAATATTTTTGTGATCATAGAAGAATATAATCAGTTAAAAAGACATCCAAATGAAACAATACAAAAAAAATTTGATAGATTTAATCAAGTTTATTATTCAATGCCAGAAAATATTAGACCTCCTCATGATTCAGCTCTCTTACATTATCCAAGTGCCTTTGATCCAGAAATAGAATTTCATTTAAGATAAAGAGATTGAGAAACACTTGTATAGACGCAAAACATTGTAGTTGATGTAGAAGTTAATTTGAAAATCAGATAGGAAAAATTGAAAGTAGTAGAAGAAGAGAAGAAAAAAATTGCAGAGGTAAAACTCAGCCTTTTGGTAAGAAAACTATTGGGTGCTAAAAGGTGTCTTTAAAAACTCCTAATTGCCTCAAATTAATTATCAACCAGGGTAAGTCCTTTTTTTTCAAGTGTGTACACAGTATGTGCAAGCTTATTCATATAAGGAGTAATGCTAAAGCCAATCGTTGAATACATATGCAATCATAAATCTGAATCTTTAAGGAAAGTAATTCATCTATGCATTATAATCCAAAATTTTGATTCATTCGTTAATTCAAATAATTCAATCAACCGAGAGCACTGAAATATTAACTGAGCTCTTTCAGCTAGATCTAAATTATCGAACGCAAGGAAAGTAATGGAAATAACAGTTTATGTTTTAAGTAACTAGAGCCATTTATGTTAACGAACAACTGATAAATTGGAAATACGGACGGAGAGGAATAGATACGGAAATCTAATACCATCAAAATCAATTCACTGTAAAGCAGAAAAGCATAATTTACTTGCAGTAAATGGAAAGGTATAGCACAAAGAATAGCAGTGAAATTCACCAGAGACCGGGCCCTTAGCCACCAGCGAACATTGCTTAGTTACTCCAGAACAATCGAAAGAACAGTGATGCAATTGTGTATTAATCATCGGAATCATTACAATACAAGTATGTCATTTAGAACTATGTTATGTTCATTATCAAATGTTACATAAATGAAAGATACACAACATAACACATGATACAGTCAGAATTACATTCCCATATTTCTCTTATATCATCATATCACTCCCTCGTCTTCGTATTCTTCTCATTCTTTTATAACTAAATAAGAGGCAAATGTGATCCTTCAAGATCAGGGGATCTTGAGGGATTCGCAACAGATTACTATTCTGAACAGTTGGTCATTCTTCTCTGATTTGTTTCTGAATTTGGCCATGCATTCTTTTCCCTCGATTAGATCCTGCTATTCATTTTTTGGAATATCTATTGTTTTATCTGCTACTTTCATCATAAAATCAATGGGAATTAGTTTAGACGGTTAAACCATATCAAGACTATTTCATTCATGTTTTATCAAAATCCATTCATGATATTATTATATTGTAGCAAGAAAATGGATGAAGAAGAGGAAAAGGTACAATATTTGAGAATAAATACATACCTTTTGTAAGGCTCAACATACTCCCCTTCTTACCTTTTTTCATGTCCTCATGAAAAAAAAAAATTTCTGATGTAAAGAAGTTAAAGAGTAGGCTGGAGAAGGTTTATCTGTAAGAGGCCTGAGACCATGATGTCATGCCAAGTGTGCAAAGGCTGTTGCTTCTTATCCTTCTGGTAACTCATAGTCAGGATGATATTCTTTAGGAGGATACCAAATAATAGGGCATCTGTAAAGACATCCCACCCAATAAGGTCCTCCTCTTAAGTTAAATTTTTTGTATGGGATTAATCTTCTTGCAGCAGCTTTGAAATTTCCATAATTAAATGGTTCTCTATGTTTAACACTGTTGCTTGAAACCATCCATCTCATTTTGGATGCAACTGTTAGCCTCAGAGCTGAAGGTTATCCATAGGATTGGAGGAATACTGTTATTACAATATGAGAATTCAATAAGGAGCTGATTGGCTATATGCCTTCTTGACACTGTTTGATGCACTGCGAGGAGACATGTTACAGAAGATCTATCATCGAATTCTCTTACAAGATGTTGAGATCTGAGTGAATTATGTGATAGATTGTGGTGAAATCTATGGATTGATTCATTACAGAATATCCCCTCAACAACATAGTGTGTACAGGTCTCCATTTGCAATTCCTGCACAATGATAAATGATCGACGATTGCCAATTATTCAACACAATCAGAAAGAGAGTATTGATGTGGAATGTGCCATACTCGTGGATGTTGTGAAATGGCCAAAAGTATCATTGTTGAAGGCGATCGTTGCATCTTTCTCAGCATGTGTTTTTAATGTTGCAATTCTTCCTCTCGCTCTACTTATTTGTGTCCGACAAGAACATTCGTTTCACTATCTGCCACAAGAGATTGAAAATTAACTGGTGGCTCTGTGGATGTTTTATTCAAAGTTCTGTTGAATTTTTAGTTTTGGGAGATTAATTTGACTAAACTGGAGACCAGTCCAGGCCCCAGTCGAACAAGAACAAGTAATCCAAAAAAAGTGCTCATCTCCAATTTCACGATCGCCCGATGAAGCCTATTGGGATCGATTGGTGATCTCCGTGACTGTGATCTGAAGGAACTCATAGCAAACTTTTCCTTCAAGCTATCAATTGATGTTGTAATTTTCATGGATCGGGTCTTTATGTCGTTTGAGATTCAATACAGTTGAGAATTGTTTGTTTGTATTAATGTTTTTCTCTTTTAGTCCAAGTAGTGAATTTCTTATGGTCTTATGCGGTTGAAGAAGCTTAAAAGAACCAAAATATTTGTTTTACTCGCTGAAAAGGTCAATCGCTAATATAAGGGTTTGAACTGTGTTTTTTATCAACCCCAAACTCTCTTGATTATGATTTATCTTATTGCTGCTACCGGCGTGCAACTTTAAGCCACATAACTTTTTCTAGAGAAGTATATTCATTTGGTTACATTAAGAATTTTGTTGCCTCGTAAGCAGGTTTGCTGCAACGGACACAAACTAAACCAGATTCGCCACCATCAACTGCTGATCCATCCATTTTAACCAAATGTTACACTGAAAATTGTCATCCTAAAATTTTTCTATGTGTATGAGCTCATTATTACTCATACTTCTCCCTTTTGCAAGTCTAACATATCAGTTCCTCATGTCAAGCCTTGAAAATCAGAAAAATTCCTAAAAAGTCTCCTAAACTTTGGTGTCGCACTTTCTGGCTATCTTGCTTGCAGTCCAGCACCCAATATTCAGCTTTCCTGCATTCCTGAATGCACTTTATCTTTTTTATAGGTGCGGACCCCTGTAAGATTAAAAAGGCGCAATTAAATCCCAAAAAGCTCAATTAAAGTAAATTTTGGAAGCTTCTAGAATGGATCTTGTGGTGGCAGAACCGCTCTTATGAGGTGCATGAATCCCTTACCTTATGGAGCTAACCCCTTGATGTGAGGAGATTATCACTTTGAAGGAGGATTCTATCCCTTCATACTTGGAACAGAAAACCTCCTATTTTCCACTATAAAAAGAGGCATTGAGTAACCTCAAGGGGAGTTTAAGCTTTTAGAATATTTGAAGTTAAGTGCTGTTGAGATTTAGACTCACTTCACTAAGACTTTTGTGAGGAGAGATTGCATACCTCTATTTGTCTTGGTTGGAGGAGTGTAGAGCTTATCAAAATAAAGGAGACTCCTGCTTCGGACCCCAGAAATTCCTGTGCAACATCAAGGCTTAGGTTGTAAGGATTTTCTTCTTTTGAAATTAATACAAATATACTCATTTTTCTCAATAAGCTTTCAATCAATGGTTTATTTCATAGATTCCTTGATCACTATGATAAGCGTGGTTTATGATGATTTCTATACAGGTGGTATGTAATATTTTGCTTGTTTTTTACTGCAGGTTTACGAGGAAAACTCCTTCAAGCGCGCGAGGGAAATCAATGACTTCAAACAAGCACTGGACAAACGGTAAGTCCTTAACACCTCTATAGAGCTTTTTGTAGATCGTATATGCTTAGAGAAAGATTAGTCTATTTGGCTATCTGTTGCTAGATAATTTTAGTACTAGGGAGATCGGTCTTGTCCGCAAGACGAATTAATCCTCCAACACCAACGGATCTTGCTTCAAACCACGATGGCATAAACTGTGCTAAATATAATTTTCCACAAATTTGTAAAGTACCGGAAGCAAATGAGACACCTTGGAATCAAGAACAGTATCCCTCGCTAGCCTTTAAGCTTCAAAGATTTCATTTTTATCTTCTCTGGCGTTCGTTTTCTCTGTCCCAAAGTATATCACAGCTATGTGTTCCAAAATGCAGTGGACTCTGAATGATGAAATTTGCAGGTAGACAGTGCTTCACTCCAAGTTGATATCACTTGGCATCAAAGATCATGTGGTAGTGTGGTTGCTTCACACACGAACCTGAGGTTGCGTGGTAGTGTGGTGCATTCACGCTGGAGGTCGAGAAATCCAAGATCCGTTGAAATGTCTTGTTGTCTTTTTAATTTGAATGCTAGCCTATCTCTATATTCAACAAGAAGATATGAACCCGCTCTTTTCCTTACGAAAATTTTAGCGTGGAGGACTATGAATTTTTTAAGGTGAGCTTCAGTTTTAAAACAACTTCATAAGCATAAAGTTAAGGTATGCAATATATATATCTTTTGGATGCAATATATATGCCATCAATTTATTATAAGAGTGGAAAGATTTTAAGAAGGCCATGTGAATTTTGTAAAGACTTTTTTAAGTCAAATAAGGAGGGTAAAGTGATTTATCAAGTTTTGATTCACTTTATGTAAATTTAAATAGAGAATTTGTAAAGCTCATAAGAGATAGTGAGTGGAGTGTTTTATAATTTCAGCATAAGAGAGCATAATAAGTGATTTTTGAAATGCATTTTGGAGAGATAAGTGTCTTATTCTGGGGTGATTTTTCTTTGGAGTGATAAGTGAAGTTAATAGAAAAATTGATTCACTTTTTTTTATAAAGTGAAATTATTTTTGTAATTTTTGGAGTAATAAGGTACATATTTTGTAAATTTTGAGTGATAAGGGAAATCCATTGTTGTAATTCAAAGTATTGTTTTACTTTGAGAGAGATCGTGTCACTATCCATTCAGATTTTGAAGGTGCGTTGTTTCAAAGGGTTGTCAGCTTGGCATTATCATTGCTTCAGATGATGTACTCCAGTGATTAATAAAGATATCATTTTTTTTTTTGGTGTTGATGTGTCCTAGATCCGCCTGAAATTTAATAAGTGGATCTTAGGTACACCATGTTTGTTTGTGATGGCACATGTTTTTATGGCTTCATGTTGTTTCTTTTGTGTCTAGTTTTGGCACATAAATGATTTCATTTCACACATACATAAATTTCAAAGCCAGCAAGCACAACACATGTAATGAAATAGCTGAAAGATCAACACTAAAACACATAATCAAAGATTGTCTACATCAGCATTCTACATCAACAATCAAATTCACTTAGTCAAGTTAATGCATTTGAAAGCAAAGTCTACATTAGCATTGTTGCAAATCCAATTCAGAACTTGTAATCAAATTCATTGTTAATGAATTTTTAAGAGGACGAGGGAAGTCATGCTTTTAAGTGAATCATTGTAAGCTTTCTTGGGTGCATTATCGACAGAATTCAACACCCTTCCTTTACGCAAAATCAAGTGAGTGCATGAATTTCTGAATCAAACAAGCAACAAGTTCACATTTCCTACAAGCGAGCGTGATTCTTCATTCAAGAAATTTGCATCAAAACAGTACAAATTTCAAACCTTCAAGCAAGCTAGAGTGAAGTTTATTGCAACAATCATCATAGCAACCAAACAAGTTAAAAAAATAAAGCAAGTTGAGATCGACATCAAGTGAGTGTGTCTATTCATTCAAGCGAGCGTGAAGTCATCAAGTAAGTCAAGTGAACGCTTAAACAAACGCGATCATCATCAAGAGAGCAGGAAAATTCTACGTTTCTAGCAAGTGTTCCAAGAAAGTACAATAAGCAACAAATCAAGCGAGCTTGCCATTCAAGCCACATTCAAGCGAGCCTATCATTCAAGTGAAATAGTTCAAAGTACGACATCTACAAAAAGAGAGCCTAATTTCAAGTGCGCAAGTTTAGATGGCCCAACATATTCAGTTGTTAACCATTCTTCACAGTTTGATCATCTCCAATGATGATGACATGGTTCAAGTCAGCAAAGAAACTCTTGCTGATCTTTCACGGCATCTACAACAAACACATGAAACCATTGAATTTCTTCAACTCGAGTTGCAACTTCAAAGGATTGAATTGCAAGAAAAGAGTGATACTTTCAAGTCTTTGAACCATCCAGATGATAAGTCATTCATTTAGATAGCTTCAAGTGTCAAATTTTTTCCAGTTCAAATTTCTTCCAAGCCCATCATCAAGCCCTAGGAAGAAATTCACAATAACAAGAATCGACGAGGCTTAGGATATGTCCAAGATGATGCCAACTTACATATTCCCGATTATTCCAAGCCCATTCAGTTCGTCAGTGCGGGATTTATTGAACAGATCCCCTCAACACATTCAGAGACAGTTGCAGACAACCAGCAATACACACAACCCAAAGTTGCAGAAAAACATAATTCTAGACAACCTGAATTTGAAGTCAAACCGAAATGTTCTCATTGTCAGAGAACCGGTCATATGGAAGATTAGTGTTTTGATCTCCATCCCTATTTCCATTGTAGCAAGTCCAATCATTCCTCAAAAAAATGTCGCAATCAGCACAAATCAGCCAGATTGAAGATACATTATGAATGGATCGAATCTTGGGAATGGTCATCCACAATTAAAAGATTGCTTCAGTTCTACAACCGCATAGGATCACACATAGTGCAGCCAACAGTGAAACGATGATGGTACTCTCATGTAGTTGAATGGGGGAGTACAACAGTGTAAAACTCCTACACCTGAAGGGGGGGAGTTCAGGAATACTTTCCAAGAGAAATGTCTCTCCTTTTAGTTGACAAAGGGGGGAAAATGTCAATGAAATTGACAGTGGTTTTCAAACTGAAATTCTCAACAAAACTAGCAAAAGCAGCTAGTGGACATCCTCAACATCCAGTGAGCATCAACAAATTTTCCAGTGGGCATTTGAAAGCATAGAAGAAGTGAACAGTTTTCAGCAAAGCAAAAGCAACAATGAGTTGTTTTTGACATCATCAGCCAGTGGGCTTTGAAAAAATTTTGTTAGTGGACAAAGGATGTTGATTTCATGCAAAGGACAGATGGATCCTTTTGCAACTTGGCACTTGATGGAGTTTTCAAGTGAAATTCAGAGATGAATCAAACATGCAGCGACTCATGGTCTCTTCAGATTGCAGTTTTTCAGCATCCAGCTTTGGCGGTTTTTCAGGCAATGTTTTTTTGAGGATCAACATGAGAACTTGGAAGATGGTTCCTCGTTCTTATTTTGGATTTTTCATTGAAGGGGGGAATGTTAGCCTCTCTAAAATAACAATAATAAATCCAAAAAAATAAATTAATTAATTAAATATTCCAAGTTAGGAATATGTGCCTAACTCTTGGGTTGTTCCTCAAATATTGGAGTTTGTTTAGGAACTCCTATCTTGGTGGGTTTTTGGTGAGAAATTATCTCAACCAAAGGAGTCTAAGATAGCATGGACTATCTTAGAAATTTTCTCTCATCTATTTAAATTGTAAATTAAATTCTTTTAATAAGAGAGAATACATGAAGAAGCCATGGGGCTTCTGCCTTTTCCGCCTTTATCTTGTGTGCGCTTTATTATGTGTGCTTTATGTCTGTTTCTGAGTTAATTATTTTTTCTATCAGCAACTAGGGATTTTTCTCGAATGGAGAGGAAATATGTTGTTCTTTCCAACACAATTTCCTTATGTATGCGCCCTAAACTCTTGGTCACGCCTTCTTGTGTCATCAATGCTTTATGCTTAGAAAATACTTGCAGAGGGTGAGTAGGTTCACTTCTTACCCAAAGATCCAGGTCGTGTTCCCATATTTGGAACAAATTATAAGCTTTCAACCACTTGAGTTGGTTGACTGCAAAAGAAATAAAAGCATGGAATTGAACATCTCCAATAAAAGGGCTAGGATTCACATCCACTTCTTTATCTAATATGAGATTATGTAAATAAAATTCACAAAGAAGCCTTTGGACCTTTACTCCATGCATCTTACAGCAATTTATAAAATCTTCCATTGTCTTTAGCTCAATTAGCTGACTGGCTCTAACAGATTTGACTTTAACAATAAATATCGCTCTAATAAAAACAATGCATAGTTCGTAGCAGGAGATCAACAAGACGAAATATCTGAATACAATGAACAAAGGGTGTCCAATTTATTCCTAACTTTGTTCAACTTAGTTTTCATTCTATTCATTTTTTCTTCTTCCCGTCTAGCCTTATCAAAAGCCTCATTCTCTGCTAGAGCTAATCCTCTCAATTGTTCTTGTAGTTCTTGGTATTTTTGCAGGGAGATTGATTGTTAATGTTGTTCTAGAGCAAGCTTGGGTTGCGTTAATTCTTCCTGAAGCTTTAAAACAATAGGGTCCTTCTTTAACGAGGAATCCTCATATTTCTTCTCTGTTTGGGTTCCGATACTGTGAAAGAGTACCTTTTCAGTTTGTATTTTTTTATTATTGGAGGACCAACCCTCCATTTGAATAGCTATATTTACCACATTCTCATGCAATTCAATCTGGGTTGTAATTTCTCTAGTGGAAACGAGTTCTGTTTGAATCCCCACTGATTTATTTTCACATTTTAGTGTTTGTGTTGTTACAGAAGTCACCTCAGGAGCGGTGCTCTTTGTTTCCTTTTCTTTATTTTTCATCGTAACCTTTTAACTATCTTTTGGAGGTTCCGGTATTCTTGTTGCAACTTCTTAAGTTTTTCTCTAGCCCCTAGGTTCTTTCGAGGAGCATTTGTATCCTTAACAGGTTTATCAACTTTTTATAGGGTTGCGTATTGGCCCTCAAGGTTGTGTTCTAAAGGAACTTTATTACCTAACTGATTGTCAGATCCATGACCAATGTTTATATCTACAGAATTTTGTGGTTCCTCCTAGCTTAACAAAATTGTATCACCAGACTGGTTATCATATTCTTGTACAATTTATGTATCTGTAGCCTCTTGTGATGGAGGAGTTTATATGTGCTCGGAATTCTTTGGTGCTTGTGTTTCCAATGTGCTAGGATCAAACGGTCTTCCAGGTTGCATGTATAAATCGAGATTCGCTAGGACCTTGGCTATTCCTGCCTCAAAATTTGATCCAGTTTCAACTTCCAATTCATAATCTTGTTCTTGTCCTTGTTCTTGTCCTTCAGGCTCTGATTCCGGCTCAACCTCTTCCTCGGGCTCTTCTTATTTTTCTTGTTCTGACTCAGCTTCTTCTTTTGGCTCTTCCTATGAACCTGGTGTCTCTTGTTCAAACTCAGAATCCCCTACCCTAACTGGGTTGGATGTCTTCACAGGTTGATTGCTTTCGTCCCGTAAATTTACAGACATTCTCTAGGATAATTTGATTCTTATAGACCTCCTGCATTTGTGAGGTTCGACCCTTGGACAGGAAATCATTTTTCTTTTTGAGACAGGGTTTTGCTGACTTGCTTTTGCAATTACGAGATATTTAATTACAGGTTTCTATATACTTTCGAGAGTTGTGATGAAACCTTCCCAAGTCAAGTCGTATTGGACTAGGCTATGACTAATCATCATTCTAATTAGTCCATGGTGACTTACCACCGTTTCAGGGTGCCCAACCCATCTTATTCTAGTAGCAGTATCATGCAATAAAGAATTTAAAAGGGATGGTAAATTAACATTAATTTTTTTCTTTAGAACAGCTAGAAGTTTGAGTTGTCGCAGCCTTACCACATCACGACATCCATCACAGGTAATGTATTTCTAGATGATTCTTGCTAATTCCCTCCATGGTTCTGTGAGAGAGTATGGTTAAATGCATTTGCCCTTTCTGACCAGTTGTTCGCCTTCATCTTTGAAGGTTTCCACCGTGTCGTGTGTTGATACATGTTTTTGTGCCCATGTGGTGCCTTTTTTTGGTAGCCCAGTTACCTCAGTTGTTACAGTGTCTGTAAATGTAATCTTTCTTCCTTTTACCATGGATTCCCTATTCTACAAATTCTGTAAAAACTCAATTGCAATTTCCTCATTTGAGGGTTGAAACCTCGTAAGATAGGATATCCATCCTGCTCGAATCAAAATTTCTCTTGCTCTGTCAGAGACTTCTAATACTAACGATTCATGACACACTGTCTTACCCCCCATTGTGTTCAAATTATTCTTATTTTTGGAAAGGATGGATGAAATGGAGAGATTCAACAATGCTGAAAAGCACAGCAATACTGAAAAACACAGTAATACTGGAAAGCACAAAAATGCCAAAAAGAAAAACGAATTTGAAAAACACAACAGTATTGAAAAGAACAACAGCACAGCGATACGTAGAGTGATAGAACAACAAGTTTATTGAAAAAACTAAGTATAGATGATGTTAAATTTTCACAAGCCGCATAATCATGGGATATCCTATTAGTTGATGAAATAGTGACAGCATATACATAATGGAAGTCCTCTCCCCCTCCAAAATGAGAGGTCGCCTTCGACCGATTAGATGGGAAATGGTTATTTTAATGGCAGGATAAAGAGTACAACCATAAATGGGTCAGAGTACGGAGATGAATGATGGGACAATATGGATAGAATAAAATCATGGAGTATAATGATAATGAATGATAAGAGACAAGAAGATTTAGTTGATGATAAGTTAAGTGATAGGAAAGGGAACAACCATATGTAAAAAAAGACTTTACTTACGATATTCTGACTGTGTATGATATGATTGAGTAAAAACATAAACGCATGCATAAAGGTTCAAAGTAGGGAAGTGTTTAGAGGAAATAATCTTCTCAAAAAGAAAGATAAATGGGAAGACGGTATTATAAGAGTTATTAATTGTGGAAATAGAACTTCAATACCATAAGCAGAGCTTCTGCTGCCCGCAGGCATCCATAGCCTCGACAAAGTTTCTTTTTAACCCATGTGAGCTAGGATCCTCAATTTATAATTGAAAATTTTAATTTCTATTCATGCAGAAGAGACCAATGTGATGGCATGGTAACTAGATAACCACACTGCCATTCACTGGGAAGTATAAAAAGTGAGCAGGCCTTCTCGTGATGAGACCTCTTGTTCCAAGGATATTTTAGCCATCCAATGGATCATACCCCTGGTGAGGTGGCCATAGTGGGAATGTCACATTGCTACATCCTTATGAACATGGTAGGTTGGCTCTTAATGAGACCCCCTATCCTCTTTCTGTAGATTAGTTGTCATTACATACTTTTATGATAAATAAAGGGAGGCTCAATGCTCCTTAAGAGTAGGGATGGTGTAAGAAGTTGAAGCATATCAATAATAAGAAAAATTATACCCATAATCCAATTGATAATAGACAGAGAGAATTATAACTAGGAAAAGTAGAACCAACATGGTAAAGATGATAAATCAGTATCATATACAGTAGAAGTTAGTACAGTAAAGTAAAATATAAATAATTGTGTCCCTTTCAATTCTTTTAAGCTTATCATCAAGAAGTTGTCTTTGTCTAAGATCATAATGTTAAAAATAGCCACCTACTTTAATAAAATCCATAAGTCTTTTTCCACATGAAGGTACTATACTGCAGGCCATAAAAGGAATGAGGCTGAAAATAAATGAACTAGAAGTGTTTGAGAAATATATAACAAGGGTGTTGTTCAAAAATACAAAAAATGCAGGAGAAAAAAACAAAAGAGAGTGTATTTCCAAAGAGGTAACAATAAAATCAAAAAGTGTTGTTCCAAAGAAGGAACAGAAAAATCAAAAAGTGTTGTTCCGAAGAGGGAACAACAAGATCAAAAAGTGTTCTTCCAAAGAGGGAACAACAAAATGAAAAAGTGTTGTTCTAAAGAGGGAACAACAAAATCAAAAAGTGTTGTTCTGAAGAGGGAAAAACAAAATCAAAATTTTTTGTTCCGAAGGAGCAGAAAAATCAAAAAGTGTTGTTCTGAAGAGGGAACAGCAAAACAAAAAAGTGTTGTTTCGAAGAGGGAACAAAAAAATCAAAAAGTGTTGTTTCAAAGAGGGAACAACAAAATAAAAAAGTGTTGTTCCGAAGAGGGAACAACAAAAAAAAAAGTGTTGTTCCGAAGAGGGAACAACAAAATCAAAAAGTGTTGTTTCGAAGAGGGAACAGCAAAATCAAAAAGTGTTGTTCTTAAGAGGGAACAACAAAATCAAAAAGTGTTTCTCTGAAGAGGGAATAGCAAAACAAAAAAGTGCTATTCTAAAGAGGGAAGAGAAAAACCAAAAATGTGTTGTTCCGAAGAGGGAAGAGCAAAATAGGAAAAAAAAACAAATTAAATCGGCAATCTTATTTAAAAAAGAAAAAAACTAAATTTCTACAAAGATGACACTGCAAAAATATTATCTTATTTAGCTAAAACTTGCATGGTGGAGTCTTTGCATATATTTTGACAAAAATATTCTCTTGTAAGCGGTATTTTGTAGAGGTGCACTGGATGCCCATTTGCTTTAAAGGAACAATCAGACCCATCAATGGTGGTTAACGTAAGAGTTCCATTGTCATGTACTTCCTTTATTTCATGAGGACCTAACCACCTAGTTTTCAGTTTGCCAGGAAAGTCTTGAAACCTGGAATCATAGAGAAGTGCCTAGTCACCCTCATGAAATGTCTTTTTCTTGATCATAGAATCGTGCCATTTGGCTCTTTGTTGTTGAATGAGTGCAGTATGTTGCAAAGCCGAAAGCCATATTTCATCTAATTCATTTATTTGTTGTAATATATTAATCTAGGCTTCAATGAAATCCAGTCCCACTTCCTGGGCTGTCCTTAGTGTTTGTATCTCAAACTCTATGGGAAAAATAGGTTCCTTACCAAATACCAGTTGATATGGGAAGTATCTAGTAGTATTCCTTCAAGTTGTGCAGTATGCCCACAAGGCTTCTAGAAGTCGAGTAGACCAGTCTCATATGTGCGATGAGACTATCTTTGTCAGAATAGCTTCAATTACTTTGTTGGTGCTTTCTACCTTCCCGTTTTCTTGTGGGTGATATGGAGAGGTAATTCTGTGAATAACATGATGATTTTTCAATGTAGAAGCAATCTTGTGGCCTACGAATTGCGGCCCTCCATCAATGAGTACTTCTCTGGGTAACCCATACCATACAAAAATTTTGAAAATAAAGTTTATCACAGTTTCTTCTATAGCTCTAGGTAATGCTACCGCTTCCACCCACTTAATTACGTATTTTGTTGCAACCAATACATATGATTTTTGGTTGGATGATGGGTTGATTGGCCCAAAAAAATATAATGCCCAATGCTCAAAAGGTTCTATGACTATCTGTGAATGTAGGGGCATCACATCAGATTGGCCAGGGTGACCCATCCTTTGACAACTATCACAGGCCTGGAAAAATTTCTTAGCATCTTTAAAAATCATGGGCCAATAGTATCCCATTTGTAAAATTTTGTGTCCAGTTTTGCGATCTGCAAAATTTCCATCGCAAGGTCCATCATGGTAGGCTTTTAAGATATCATAAATTTCATCTTCCCTAATACACCTGTGGATGTGCATATCGGCCCCTGTGTGAAAAAGGTATCCTCCAATCCAGGAGAATCGAGTGTTGCGCTGTACTATTGATTTCCTTTCTCTGGGTGTCAGATGTTTAGGTAGTTTTCCCACTGCTAAATAATTCGCCACATTTTCATACCATGGTGTTTTCAAGGTTACAGCAAATAGGTGTTCATCTGGAAACTGATCCTCTACTGATACTGTGTCATCCATTCTTGGCACTCGGGAGAGGAAATCTACCACAAGGTTTTCCTTCCCTGGTCGATCCCTTATAGTTACATCAAATTCCTGCAAAATTAGCAACCAACGTGTCACTCTTCCATTCATAATGGATTTATTAGCTAAGTATTTAATAGCAGAGTGATACGTATACAGAATTACAGGGTATCCAGTTATATAGTGTCTGAATTTGTTAATGGCATAAATAACAGCTAAAAAATTCTTCTCTATTACTGTGTAATTCAATTCAGCAGGGGTTAAGTTCTTGCTATTGTAATATATAGCGTAGGGTTTCTTGTCTTATTCTTGGCGAAGAACTGCTCCAATGGTTGTGTCTGATGCATTTGATGAAATCTGGAATGGTATATCCCAGTTCGGACCTCGTAATACTGGTGTTGTTGATACTAGCTGTTTTAAATCTGTAAAGGTAGTATCACATTTTTCAATCCATATGAAATCATTGTTTCCTGTTAAGGCATATAATGGTGCAGCAATCTGTGAAAAATTCTTGATAAATCTACGATAATATCCAGCAAATCCCAGAAAAATGCGTACCTCTATTTGAGTGCAGGGAGTAGCTAGTAAAATAATTACCTGTATTTTTGTTGGATCTACCTGAATTCCAGCTGTTGAAATGTAATGACCCAAGATCAGGCCTTTTTTCATCATCATATGGCACTTTTCGTGACTTAAACATAGGCTAGTAGCAATACACCATTCCAGAAATTTTTCCAATGTCTGTAATGCTTGCTCAAAGTCATCCTTATAACGTGTGAAATCATCCATGTATACTTCCAATCCTTCATTGATCAAGTCTGCAAAAATAATAAGTATGGCTCTTTGGAATATGGCAGGTGCGTTACACAACCCAAAAGGTAATACCTTGTAGGCGAATGTTCCCCACAGATAGGTAAAGGTAGTCTTATCCTAGTCTTCAAGGGCAATTTGAATTTGGTTATAGCCACTAAAGCCATCCAGGAAAGAGAAGAATTTCTTCACTACTAGTGTATCTAGGACCTTATCAATAAATGGAAGGTGGAAGTGGTATTTTTGCGTTGCCTTGTTGATTTCTCTATATTCAACGCATATTCACCATTTCCATTCCTTTTGGGAACCACAACTAATGGAGAAACCAATTTACTGTCAAATATAGGATAGATAAAATTCACATCTAGCATTTTTTGAACCTCTTCTTTAACAATATATTTTAGGTGAGGATTTAATATATGCTGAGGTTGTCGAATGGTTTTTACATCCTTTTCAGTGTTGATATGATGCATGCATAGCTGAGGGTCAATCCCTTTCATGTTTGAGTAATCCCAAGCAAAATCCCCTTTATTTTTCCTAAGGATTTGAATAAGTTTCTATTGTCGTTCATTACTTAGATTATTGTTAATGTTCAGGATCTTCCCTGGCTCAATTTCAACAGGTTTGCTACCATAAAAAGTGGGTGTTGGTATTGTTTGATCATGGATATATCTCAGAGGATCTTCTTCAATTTCGTTGTCAAGGACTGCTTTAATCATGTGACATTTCGAACTTAATACTGTGGTAGGATGATTGATAAAAGTATTGATGACATCATCTTCAGTTTGGTTTTTGAATTCAAGGGCATCTACCATAGTCAATGGTGACCAAATATTTTTTGTTAAGTATGTTGCGGGTTTCTTCCTAGTTTTCATGATAGTCAAACTTGGCTAAGAAGGATGGTATAAAGCTAAATTTTTCACATCATTCCCCCTGGTTATAGTCATACTTCCTATCTAGCAGCTGATATAAGCATTAGCAGTCGCTAGCCAAGGCCTTCCTAATATTAAAGGATGCCCATCTAGCTAGTTTCTAGGATTAATAATCAAGAAATCCGTCGGGTATTCCCAAGTGCCAATAGAGACCATCACATCCTGTAATTTTCCCTCTAGTATAATGACTGAGCGGTCAGCTAGTTCCAGTAAGGTAGTTGTTGGCTCCAAGGTTGTGATACCAAGAATGTCGCAATTTGTAGTTGTGAGAATATTAATAGCTGCCCCTAAGTCGACTAAAGCATTGGGAAAAGAACGGCCATTTATCTGCACTGTGACAATAGGGTTTCCTGGATCTTCATACTTTACAGGAGTCTCTTTGCCTAGTAATAAATCAGACAAAGTTCCGACAGCATGGACAGTAGGGGTTGTTTTTGTTTTCCTCACAAAATTATTTATACACAACTCTTTGATAGTTTTGGCATATGTTGGAATGTCTTGGATAGCCTGGAGGAGAGGGATTTTTATACAAATATTCTTAAGTTCACCCAGAAGATCAAAGTCAAGAGGTTCAATCGATCGTGGTATCAACAATATTTCTAGGAATGGGGGGGAAGTGGCTATGATTTGTTCAGGAATTTTTTGTCTGACTGTATCTTCCCCTTGTTTTATTTCTTGATCATATACAGTCAGAGGCTTATTTGTATGTGGTTCTTCCAGTTTCAAATATTTATCCTTATCTAGAGTGATTATACGTCCATATCTCAACTTAATCTCATTACATTCTTTCAACTCATCTTCAGGCTCCAGACCCTCAATGATTTGTATTGATTGGACTGGTCTGTTATTTGGATCTAGGTTAGGTTGAGCTGGAAGTTGCGGTCGTATATTAGATTGAGGATTCTGCTGCAATGTGTAAGGTGCTGGTAAAGTTTTTTGAGACAGAGGAGTGGTCCCTATAGGCTGGTTCGTAGATATTTTCCAATTTGATTGCCATTTATGATTTTGTGAGGTGGAAGGGGACCATCGAGAGGGATAAGGGTTCTTTTGCCAGAATGGTGGTGGATAAGGGAAATTTGGCCAATTATTATTTAGATTTGATGGATTGGTCCATGGTGGCATAAAAAATGCTTGAGTTGACAAAAAAGTTGGCTAATTCTTCCATGCTACACCTGAATATTGCTGAGAACTATATTGCGAGGAAGGAAAAAATGAAGATGGATCGGTAAGTATACCTGTCTGACGTGCTTGCCATTGGCGATGTTGGTTCAATAGATATACTAGTTCCATTTCTTCTTCTGCTTCCTTGAAGATTTCTTTCAATACTAGGAGTGATGGGTAGCTTTCCGTGGCATGCTCTTTAGTGCATATGGCACACGTTTGTATCGTGTATAGGGGGCATTTTTTATGACTATGCTTCTGTCTGCACCGAGGGAAGAAAATAGCCAAAAAATTTTCTGCTATATCCTTCTTTTGCTTAGCTTGCATGACATCTAATTGTGTTTTCAGGGTCCCCAGAATATCCGTCTTGAAATCCTCCAAAAGATTTCCAATTTCACTTCGTGTAACGCTATCTCCTGAGGCTTTGATGTCTCTATAGCTTGCATCACATCTGACTGGTTTCAGCCTTGTACTGCCCCTAGAACACTTAATGCATAAATATATAATATTTTTATATCTTTCTTAATAAATGTCACCGTTACCCATTATGTTTAATGTCTCTACCCATTGGTCTTTCATACCTCTAATCAGCATGGTTTTTAAAACATTATCAGGAAGATTTGTATGAGGAGACCTTTGCAGATTATATTGGAAACATTCTACATATTCTTCCATAGTCTCACTAGGCTTGGCCACCATTTGAAAATTTTCATCTTTTAATTTTCTAGTTCGACAATAATCTTGATATTTTTTAAGGAAAGATGTTTTCATTTGGTCCCAATCATTGATGGTGCCTCCACTGAGTCCCATGAACCAATGCAGAGATGCTCCCTTCAAAGTAGTCGAGAATAGTTTTAGCTTCTGTGGATCGGTAGTGTAATCATAACCCCTGCATAAAACATCAAACTCGAAAAGGAATGCATCGGGATCTTCTGAAGTTAGCCGATGAAAGGTAGGAATATTCTGTAATGGGATATCCTTCATGGGGGCATTGACATCTGAGTCAAAAATATGGTATTGCAATGTAGAAGTTTTGGTTCCTGCTTATAAGCCATTTGGTCAAAGATATGCCATTATTCTTTAGGGATCTCTGGAGCTAGAGAGTTATTCCTAGGATGCTCACTAGAGGCTAGAAAATTTTTAACAGCACTACCTTGATCTAGAAGACTGGGTGTGCTCTGCTCAGTCACTATTTCAACAGATCTAGGTTCTAGAAGTTTAATTTCGGGATTTCTTGTTTCTCCTTCTCCTTCACGGAGGTTGCAAGAATTTCCTTCTTGTGAAGGGTAGGCTTGTAAATTCTTGGTATCTTGAAAAATCTGCTCACTCCCTTCAATTTTACTGTGAATCTCAACATTAGCTATAGATGGTGAATCTACAGCTTGAAGGAAGTCAATAAAATGTTTGGCAGCAACAATTCGGGGTCCTACTGATGACTGAGACTTAGCTTTTCTTAAGATTTCATCGATAAAAGTTGATCTTCCAAGGGTCACCGATCCCTTAGGTTTTTCAGGTTTAGATGGAGGAATTTTATCTTTTTTAGGTCTTTCTCTCTTAGTCATTCATGCAAAAACATAAACATTCATTCCTATTTTAAATTCTCATGCAATTTTGCTAGAAAGCGGGCGAATGAGCGAGCATTTTACTCGTTCTTTATGCAGGTTCTTACCTTCCGTTTTTAATACCCAATTCTCCCTTAGCATAAAAAAACATCAATTAGACATTACTCAGAGTAGAAACACACTCCCTGGCAATGGCGCTAAAATTTTGGGTGCTAAAAGGTGTCTTTAAAAACTCCTAATTCCCTCACATTAATTATCAACCAAGGTAAGTACTTTTATTTCAAGTGTGTACACAATATGTGCAAGCTTATTCATACAAGGAGTAATGCTAAAGCCAATCGTTTAATACAGATGCAATCATAAATCTGAAGCTTTAAAGAAAGTAATTCATTTATGCATTATAATCCAAAACTGTGATTCATTCTTTAATTCAAATAATTCAATCAACCGAGAGCACTGAAATATTAACTGAGCTCTTTCGGCTGGATCTAAACTATCGAACGCAAGGAAACTAATGGAAATAACAGTTTATGTTTTAAGTAATCAGAACCAATTCTATTAACAAACAACTGAAAAATTTGAAATACCACATAGAGGAATAGATACAGAAATATAACACCATCAAAATAAATTCATTGTAAAGTAGAAAAGCATAATATACTTGCAGTAAATGGAAAGGTATAGCACAAAGAATAGTGGTGAAATTCACCAGAGACCGAGCCCTCAGCCGCCAGTGAACACTTCTTAGTTACTCTAGAACAATCAAATGAACAGTGACGCAACTATGTATTAATCATCGGAATCATTACAATAAAAAATTTTCTTTCATAACTATGTTATGTTCATTATCAAATGTTACATAAATGAAAGATACACAGCATAACACATGATACAGTCGGAATTACATTCCCTGCTTTCTCTTATATCATCATATCACTCCCTCCTCTTCGTATTCTTCTCATTCTTTTATAACTAAAGAAGAGGCAAATTCGATCCCTCAAGATCAAGGGATCTTGAGGGATTCACAACATATTACTATTTCGAATAGTTGGTCATTCTTCTCTGATTTTTTTCCTTATTTGGCAGCACCTTCTTTTCCCTCGATTAGATACTGTTGTTCCTTTTTAGGAGCATCTATTTTTTTATCTGCTATTTTCATCATAAAAGTAATGGGAATTAGTTTAGACAATTAAACCATATCAATACTATTTCATTCATGTTTTATCAAAATCCATTCATGATATTATTATATTGTAGCACAAAAATGGATGAAGAAGAGGAAAAAGGACAGTATTTGAGAGTAAATACATACCTACTATAAGGCTCAACAAAACCTAGATGAAATCATACAAAATATCACTATGAAAGATGAATTTTTTGTTCAAAATCACTATGAAGAAATAGAAGAGGTTGATAGCCATGAACGAATTCCTGCTAATTCCAATTATCATAGATCAGAAAATGAATTTATAGATCAATATGTGGAAGAGGAATCTATTGATTTAATGTGTATGTTTGATGACATTCCTTCTTTTGATGATTTGCCTAAGTATGATCATTATGATGAAAGTTATGTTCTCCAAACTCAAACTAACTTTATAGAGCAATCAGAAGCTAGTTTCTGGGATGAGGAAAATCAGTTTCAGCAGCTATAATATAGTGATCAGCCAATACAGGTCACATTGAAGAAAAAGCACAAAACTTGGAAATAAGTGAAGGCTTTTTACCTCTTTGTTTTTCTTCATTTCAGTTCATTAGATATCACTTTCATGCCATCAATAATCAATAATCTTTAGGAATTATGATTGACAACAAAGAAGATAATCAAACTCTTGATCAGGATATTTCAGTTTCACAATTGCAGTTATAAGTTACCATTGAAATACATGATCAAATAACACAGGAGAATTCCATACCTCTATTTTTTGAATCATTTCATACTTTAAAGGAAATGTGGTATAACATCATTAAAGAAAAGGATGAGAAACTTGTTTAAGTTTATGAAGTCCCATGGAGTTCCATATCCAATAGATTGCAGCCATCATCACAAGTTTTTCATGATCCAATAGCAGATATGTTAGATAATGAATGCATTCAAAGCCTGCCTCCATTAACTAACTATGAGTTTCAGAATTAATATGATAAAGGTTTGAGCAGTCAAACATTACAATCAGTAGGAATATCATCAGAAATCTTATTTGGAAGTTTGTAGGGAGATAAAGATGAAAATAACATTTCAGATTCATGGCATGGAGGCCATCCAGAACAGATATACATTTGTTTAGATCAGTTAAACATTAGTGTATATATCTTGGAAGATCATTTCGAAAAGCTTCTAGAGTCAACAAAGGAAATCAAGTATTTCTTTATCCTCTCATTTGTTGACAATTTTTTAATAGGTTGCAGAATTACAGTTTTGATAATCAACAAAAAAATGCAAAAAAAGCTATCAAAGTACATAATACTTGAATGGTTTCATTGGCTATTTCATTTTACCTAACCAGTAGTTGCACAACTGATTAGAGTAAATAGGTAGGATTTCAACTTATTTCAGTTTTTAGTTTTCAACTAGTTTGAAATAATTCATTAAGATTTGAAGCCAAGGAAAATTCCCTAAGATATTGATGATTTAGTAGTTTGGTTTAAAGGTCGCAACACCTTTTAGTCTCAGATCTGATTTTAGTTTGCAAAAAAAGTTGTAAACTTTAGTTCAAGAGTTTTCAGTCACAACATATCCATGTTTGGGATTGTCCCAATGGATCAGACTACTAGTCGACGGTGTTCTTGACATCTCACAAGGAGATTTCATCCCCATGTGAAGCTGTTGTTAGGGCCCTATAAATATAGGATTCATAATTTTGATTTGACTCTCTTAAAATTATCGAAATATTTTACATATCTTTTCTTTCTACAAATGTATTCCCAAAATAAAAAATGAAAAGAGGGTATGTCCTAAAATAACAATCAAAGGACAAAAATAAACAAAGATCAAAAAATAATATTAAATATGAACCCCATCAAAAATATATCATGAAAGTGTTGCAAGTTTAAATTCCACTACTTTAGTTTACTTTCACAAATAAGATTGTGTGCATCTTGTCCTAAATGCAACAATCCATGAGGGTCAAACAGCTTAAACTGGACCTCTCATGCTTTAAATTTCATGTTTTTAGATAGAGAATAAAGATCTATCAAACAATTTAAACTTGACAAATAAGTAGATAGTTAGAGAATAAATGAGGATCTCCACAGTTTAATCTGAGCCCTCGAATGAAATAAGGTTAAACTTAGATAGTTTTTATGTTTTGAAAGAAAATTGATTTAGGGTTGCAAGCCTAAATGCACCCATGAAAATGAAGTAAAAATGTTATAATAATGATGGCTAGGTAGAAAGCAGTTGTGCAAATCATGTAATAAAGCATCACCGGACAAAAAATTTACTAATTTCCCGTCCCCCACAATCATCTAGTATCCTAAACCTTCAGTTAAAGAGGCTCAGAGAATTTCTCTAACTTCTGTTGGGACCGGACCTAAGGCTCGATAACTGATTGGTTAAAAATATGGAATTCCTAACATAAAACCCATCTCATCAGCATATTCACCCTTTTCTAAGATTATAATCCCTTTTCCTAAGTAAAAACCCATTTTTACTTAATAAAAGAAAAAACCCTAAATAATTAATTTCATTTCCATTCAAATCATTCAAAAACCCATAAAATGAATTTTATCCAAAGTTTAAGTGTGAAAAACACAAAAGAGACAAAATATGCTTATTTGTCTATCTTTACACTTTACTTAGTGTTAAAATTATATATTTTTCATTCATTTCCTATATTAACCCTTTATTTCATATTAATTTCTAACTATATTTATTAATTCCCTAAACTATACCCTTCCCGTATATTAAATAAATCCTTTATAAAGTAAATAACCCCATAACCCACTATTTTAATGTTTAAACCAATGTTAAAATATCCCACGTGAAGAAGTAAAAACCCACCTTTTATTCCCATTGGTTTAAACGTATCAATAAAACTAATCCCTACCCCCCTATGGTATTTAAACAATTGTCAAAGGTTTATTATACCATATAATATTAAAACCCGCAATAATGTATTCGTTGAAACATTTGTAAAATGTTTTAATTAATGCATATATGACATTACCCCCCCCCCTCCCTGCCTATCGTATAACCTAAAGTTTAACTTTAATAAACATTTTATTTATAAAGTTAAAAACCCATCCCGCCGAATATCAAAACCTCGGACCCATTCCAATCCTGATGCAACTTCTAAATCAAATCCTGATCATTCGCATAAGCCTTCCCTGATCCAACGATGGAAAACCTATATCGCAAATAAAGTTGCAAGATATCAACATATTCCATTTTTACGTGAAATAGGTTGATTTAGCATTTCCTCCCTCCTCTACATGGCTTATTTTTATTGGATCGCATCTGATTCATTTGAAACAACTTACCACCTTAGAACTGCGCGATAACCACTCGCGGTTTCTATCCTATGAAGCCCGAAAATCACCTATTTTCCCAATGTGACTTCCATTTAATGTCAATTCTATTTAAACCATAAAACCCCATATGCGCCATTAATGCCCTTTCTTTTTTTCATTTTCAGTGTGTTTATGCATCCCAACTAAAGAAACAAAGCTCCTGGTACACTATTTTATGCCCAGAGGACCTGAAAAAATCCATTGCAGTTGTTGTTAAAACCTCTTTATGCTTCCAATTTACTTCCAAGGACTTCATAATACCTCATAAAACCGCTGTTGTCCCAGAGAAATCCTCCTTGCAGTCGTGGTTTCAATAACATTTTTTTTGTTTTGCAGTTTATTAACAAAAGAATAATTTGGATAAACAACTTAATATTAGTTAAAGACCTATTTACTCAAAAAATTCACAAGGAAATGATTTCGAATTTTTTTCCTAAAAACAAGAATATTTCATACAGTAGCAGAGCAGAATGAAGAAATTTACACAAGTGGTCAGAACCGAGGATGAAACATTTCCATCGGTGATTCTCCAGGACATATTTTACTCAATATTACTGTAAAATGTAAAAGTGAAAAGGTTACAGGGCAGTCAAGCTAAAATAGAAAAATTAAATACATCAACAGTAATAGTTAAACATAGATGAAAATAATTTCACCAACAACAATGAATTTTATCCAAAGTGAAAGTAAAAACAGTTAAAAGAACAGTAAGGTTAAAATATTAAACAGAGAAAGAAGCGACATTTTTGTAGAAATTTCCTGTTTAAGTCATTTTTTTGTAGAAACTATTGTGACCAATACAAGATTAATTTTGAAAAACTTAAGGAGTTTTATGTTCCTAAGATGTCCAACTACAAACACCTCTCTCGCATTTCTAACAGCCATTATGGGATTGGAAATATTAAACAATATTTGAGAGCACCTTTTACAGAAAATTCATGTTAAGTCATGATTTTACAGCGAAGCTTGTGGCCAATAAAAAATACATATTACAAAACTGAAGGAGGTTTTGGTTCTTAAGAGACTCTTCTACAAAAACCTATCTCACTTTGTGCACAGGTATTACAGAATGAGAGATACATGCACATATGTACATCCTATGTTTGAGACTGTGCAAAGCTTTATTTTACACATCTTTTTGCAGAGCCTATTGTGACCAGCTGGAGCAGCGTTTTAAGGAACTAAAAGAGGTGTATCTCAAAAACATATTTATCTACAATAACCTCTTTCACTTTTTACATATCTATCTCGGATGGAGATATATAAAGGTATCATTGGAACCAACTTTTGCAGAATTTCTCGAGTAGAATGCACAAAGAAAGAAAACAGTTAGTGACTTGGATGCCTCATCATCAACTAAGAGTTGATATAAAATTTGAATTCTCTTATTTTTCACCATCAATCCATAATTATAGTGCCAAATAGATTCATTAGTTTTGAGTATCCTTTTATTAAGTTCTATTTATGTAAAAAAGTTTTAGGATATTTGTAAAACAATCTTGATATTTGTTCAAGATATTCTAGATTAGAATTTGTATAAATACTTCATCCTTTGAAGTATTATTGTGGAATAAATTGTTGAAGATTTCTGTAGTCATTTTTGTGGACTTGAAGGCTTTTGTTTTTCAAATTTCGAGTAGCAGACTGGATTGGATCAACTAGCATCATATTTCAGGATTCATATGATGAACTATTAAAGTGAAGTATTTCCTACTTGTCATTGTTTATCTTTCTTTGTCACATGTAATCCATTATGTGTTCTAAATTTTAATGAATGAACAGGAGTATTACTTCAGGATTTATTAAAACCACCCTGTCTTTACTGTTTTTCATTTATAATTTTTCTTCTGATTCCCAGAGTAGGGAACCCTTAATTGCTCCCTCTTTCGTTTGACCTCTGCCTAATAATTCCCTTTTATGAATCAAAGAACCCTTCATTTCTCTTTATCCCGATCATATCATCTCACAAATAAAATTTCCAATATCTTCAAGGGTTATCTATCTTGCTCTGAAAACATTTGACTCTTTGGCCTTGATCCTAGTTATGCCTGCTTGATTTTTGACTCCTTAGCCCAATGGACAAATAGATTTCATACTATCCATATCATTAATTAATTTTTCCCACCAAATCAAACAAATCAAAACCAAATTGCATAATCATAACTAGACTAATATTCTATAAATCAAAACAAAGTTAAATTTTATAGAGAGAGCCCTCTCTCAACCCTAGGAAGGCTAGATCCTAGAGTTTAAAAGTAGGTTTGTGGTTACCTCGGACTATTTCTTTCTTTAACCTTGAGAAATTACTAAGTGATAACATATTGGCGACTCCACTAGGAAATATTAACATTTTCTTTAGAAATATTTTACAGGTTCAGATCTGATCTATGATGGTGGATAGTGATGAGACACACAAAGGTTAAAATCATCCAACTAGCAACTCCAAATCAATTTCACAATCAAGACTCCACTAAAGGAATGAACTTGAATGAACAATATGGAAAGATCAGGCTTTTAACTTGCATTACCATCCAAGACATCATGTTCTTTCTCATTAAGAAATTTTTTCAATGTATATTGTATTTTTGAGAAGATCTTAGATTAGTTTTTAATTATTTTCCTTTAAATATTGTAAATACTAATTATCTTAATCTCTTTGAGAAGATTTCTTATGAATCTAATGATGATAATTTTCCAATTAAGAAGCCTTAAATAATCAAGACTGATTTTACAAAACCTGTACATAATCTTGTACCTTGTAAAGTTCCTGATAGATATAAGCCCCTCATTTTACCTCCTTCACTCCATGATTTCCCTCATAACTACTACAAACATATTCCTAGATTTGATGGAGAAAATAATAACATCACTGCCTAAAAACATATTCAAGTTTTTGAAAATTATCTGGATCTATTTGAGATTGTTGAAGATGATCTTAGAATAAGACTTCTTACACTTTCTTTGCAAAATAGAGTAAAAATTTGGTTCAATAATCTACCTATTCCAAGCATCTCGAATTTCTAGCAGTTTGTCAAAAAATTTCTTGGCAGATGGATAATTAAAGTCAATCTTTTTGTGATCATACAAGAATATAATCAGTTAAAAGGACATCCAAATGAATTAATACAAAAAATTTCTAATAGATTTAATCAAGTATATTATTCTATGCAGAATACTATTATTCTTCTTAGAATAATATTATTCTAAGAAGAGAAGAAAAACATTGCAGAGGTAAAAATTGGCCTTTTGGTAAGAAAACTAGATGAAATCAGACAGAAGGTCACTATGAAAGATGAATTTTTTGTTCAAAATCACTATGAATAAATAGAAGAGGTTGATAGCCATGAAAAAAATCCTGCTAATTCCAATTATCATAGATCAGAAAATGGATTTATAGATCGATATGTGGAAGAGGAATCTACCAATTTAATGTTTATGTTTGATGACATTCCTTCTTTTGATGATTTTCCTAAGTATGATCATTATGATGAAAGTTATGTTCTCCAAACTCAAGCTAACTTTACAGAGAAATTAGAAGCTATTTTGTGGGATGAGGAAACTTAGTTTCAACAGCCAGAATACAGTGATCAGCCAATACATATCAACCATGAAGAAAAAGCACAAAATTTGTAAATGAGTGAAGGTTCTTTACCTCTTTGTTTTGCTTCATTTAAGTTCATTAGAGACAACTTTCATGCCATCAATAATCAACAATATTTAGGAATTATTATTGACAACAAAGAAGATAATCAAACTTTTGATCAAGATATTTCAGTTTCACAATTGCAGTTATCAGTTCCTATTGAAATACATGATCAAATAACACAGGAGAATTCCATACCACTATGTTTTGAATCATTTTCGATTTTAAAGGAAATGTGGTATAACATCATTAAATAAAAGGATGAGAAACTTGTTGAAGTTTATGAAGTCGCATGGAATTCCATATCCAATAGATTAAAACCATCATCACAAGTTTTTCATGATCCAATAGCAGAGAAGTTGGATAATGAATGCATTCAAAGCCTACCTCCATTAACTAACTATGAGTTTCAGAATCAATATGATAAAGGTTTCAGAAGTCAAACATTACAATATGTAGGAATATCATCACAAATCTTATTTGGAAGTTTGCAGGGAGATAAAGATGAAAATAACGTTTCATATTCATGGCATGGAGGCCATCCAAAATAGTTGTACAGTTTTTTCGATCAGTTAAACATTAGTGTATATATCTTGGAATATCATTTTGAAAAGTTTCTAGAGTCAACAAAGGAAATCAAGTATCTCCTTATCCTCTCATTTGTTGACAAGTTTTTAATAGGTTGCAGAATTACAATTTTGATAATCAACAAACAAATGCAACAAAATATATCAAAGTACATAATGCTTGAATGGTTTCATTAGATATTTCATTTTACCTAACCAGCATTGGACAGCTGATTAGAGTAAATAGGTAGGATTTCAACTTATTTCAGTTTTTAGTTTTCAACTAGTTTGAAATAATTCATTAAGATTTGAAGCCAAGGAAAAGGGTCTAAGATATTGATGATTTCGTAGTTTGGTTGAAGGTTGAAACACCTTTTAGTCTCAGATCAAATTTTAGTTTGTAGAAAAAGGTGTAAAATTAAGTTCAAGAGTTTTCAGTCACATAATATGCATGTTCGGGATTGGCCCAATGGATCAGACTACTAGTCGACGGTGTTCTTAACATCTCACAAGGAGATTCCATCCCCATGTGAATTCGTTGTTAGGATCCTATAAGTATAGGATTCATAATTTTGATTTGAATCTATTCAAATTCTTGAAATATTGTACATACCTTTTCTTTCTACAAATGTATTCCCAAATTAAAAAATGAAAAGAGGTTATGTCATAAAAGAACAATCAAAGGACAAAAAGAAACAAAGATCAAAAAATAATATTAAATATGAACCCCTTCAAAAATAGATCATGAAAGTTTTGCAAGTTTAAATGCCACTAATTTAGTTTACTTTCGCAAATAATATTGTGTGCAGCTTGTCCTAAATTCCACAATCCATGAGGGTCAAATAGCCTAAACTTGACCTCTCATGCTTTAAATTTCATGTTGTTAGATAGAGAATAAAGATCTGTCAAACAATTTAAACTTGAAAAATCAGTAGATAGTTAGAGAATAAATGAGGAGCTCAACAGTTTAATCTAAGCCCTTGGATGAAATAAGGTTAGACTTAGATAGCTTTTATGTTTTGAAAGAAAATTGATTTGGGGTTGCAAGCCTAAATGCACCCATGAAAATGAAGTAAAAATGTTAGAATAATGATGGGTAGGTAGAAATCAGTTGTGCAAAGCATGTAATAAAGCATCATCAGACAAAAAAATTACTAATTTCCCCTCCCCAACAATCATCCAGTATCCTAAACCTTTGGTTAAAGAGTCTCAGAGAATTTCTCTGACTTTTGTTGGGACCGAACCTAAGGCTCAATAACTGATTGGTTAAAAATATTTAATTCCTAACATAAAACCCATCTCATCAACATATTCACCCTTTTATAAGATTATAATCCATTTTCCTAAGTAAAACCCCATTTTTACTTAGTAAAAGTAAAAACCCTAAATAATTAATTTCATTTCCATTCAAAATCACTCAGAAACCCATAAAATGCATTTTATCCTAAATTTAAGTGTGAAAAACACAAAAGGGACAAAATATGCTTATTTTTCTATCTTTACACTTTACTTAGTGTTAAAATTATGTATTTTTCATTCATTTCCTATATTAACCCTTTATTTCATATTAATTTCTAACTATATTTATTAATTCCCTAAACTATACCCTTCTCATATATTAAATAAATCCTTTATAAGTAAATAACCCAAAACCCACTATTTTAATGTTTAAACCAATGTTTAAATATCCCACATGAAGAAATAAAAACCCACCTTTTATTCCCATTGGTTTAAACGTATCAATAAAACTAATCCCTGCCCCCCTATGGTATTTAAACAATTTTCAAAGGTTTATTATACCATATAATATTAAAACCCACAATAATGTATTGGTTGAAATATTTGTGAAATGTTTTAAATAAAGCATATTTGACATTACTGCCCCGCCTATCGTATAACCTAGGTTTAACTTTAATAAACGTTTTATTTATAAAGTTAAAAACCCATCCCACCGAATATAAAAACCGCGGACCCAATCCAATCCAGATGTAGCTTCTAGATCAAATCTTGAATATTCGCATGAGCCTTCCCTGATCCAACGATGGAAAACCTATATCGCAAATAAAGTTGTGCGATATCAACATATTAAATTTCTACGTGAAATAGGTTGTTTTAGCCTTTCTGCCCTCCTCTACGTGGCTTATTTTTATTGCATCGCATCTGATTCATTTGAAACCACTTACCACCATAGACCTGCACGATAACCACTCACGGTTTCTATCCTATGAAGCTCGAAAACCACCTATTTTCCCAACATGACTGCCAATTAATGCCAATGTTGTTCAAACCCTAAAACCCCATATGCACCAATAAATCCATTTTTTTTTCATTTTTAGTGTGTTTATCCATCCTGACTAAAGAAACAAAGCTCCTGGTACACTATTTTACGCCTAGAGGACCTAAAAAAATCCATTGCAGCTGCTGTTAAAACTGCTTAAATCTTCCAATTTACTTCCAAAGACTTCAAAAACCCTCATAAAAAATCCGTTGTCCCAGAGAAATCCTCCCTGCAAGCATGGTTTCATTAACAATTTTTTTGCTTTTGCAGATTATTGACAAAAGAATAATTTGGATAAACAACTTAATACTAGTTAAAGACCTGTTTACTCAAAAAATTCACAAGGAAATGATTTCAAATTGTTTTCCTAAAAACAAGAAGATTTCATACAATAGCAGAGCAGAATGAAGAAATTTACACAAGTGGTTAGAACAGAGGATGAAAACATTTCCATCAGTAATTCTCAAGGACATATTTTACTCACTCTTATTGTAAAAGGTAAAAGTGAAAAGGTAACAGAGCAGTCAAGGTAAAATAGTAAAAGTAAATTCACAGGCAGTAATAGTTAAATAGAGATGAAAATAATTTCACCAACAACAATTAATTTTATCCACAGTGAAAGTAAAAATAGTTAAAAGAAAAGTAAGGTTAAAAGATGAAAATAGAGCAAGAAGGGACATTTTTGCAGAAATTTCATATTTAAGTCATTGTTTTGCAGAAACTATTATGACCAATCCAAGATAAAATTTTCAAAACGTAAGGATTTTTATGTTCCTAAGATGTCCAACTACAAAAACCTCTCTCACTTTTCTAACAACCATTATGGGTTTGGAAAAATTAAACAATATTTGAAAGCACGTTTTACATAAAATGCATGTTAAGTCATCATTTTGAAAAGAATATTTCGGCCAATCAGAAATACATCTTAAAAAACTAAAGAAGGTTTTTGTTTCGAAGAGACCCATCTACAAAAACCTATCTCACTATGTGCACAGGTATTACAGCATCAGAGATACATGCACATATTTACAGCTTATTTTTTAGACTGTGCAAAGCTCTGTTTTACACATATTTTTGCAAAGCCTATTGTCACCAAATGAAGTAGCATTTTAAGGAACTAAGAGAGGTGTATCTCAACAACATATTTATCTACAATAACCTCTTTCACCTTTTACACATATATCTCATATGGAGATATACAAAGGTATCATTGGACCCCAATTTTGTAGAAATTCTAGAGTAGAATGCACAAAGAAAGAAAACAATTAGTGACTTGGATGCCTCATCATCAACTAAGAGTTGATATAAAATTCGAATTCTCTTCTTTGTCACCATCAATCCATAAGTATAGTGTCAAATATATTTATTAGTTTTTAGTGTCCTTTTATTAAGTTCTATTTATGTAAAACAGTTTTGAGATATTTGTAAAACAATCTTGATATTTGTTCAAGATATTCTAGCTTAGAATCTATATAAATACTTCATCCTTTGAAGTATTATTGTGGAATAAATTGCTGAAGATTTCTATAGTCATTTTTGTGGACTTGAAGGCTTTTTTGTTTCAAATTTTGAGTAACAGACTAGATCAGATCAACTAGCATCATATTTCAGGATTCATGTGATGAGCTATTAAAGTGAAGTATTTCCTACTTGTCATTGTTTATCTTTATTTTTTACATGAAATATATTATGTATTCTAAATTTGAATGAATGAACAGGAGTATTACTTCAGGATTTTTTAAAAGCACCTTATCTTTAGTATTTTTCATTTACATGTTTTCTTCTGATTTCCAAAGTAGGGAACCCTTAATTTATCCCTCTTTCGTTTCACCTTTGCCTACTACTTCCCTTTTCCAGATCAAAAATCCCTTCATTGCTCTTTATCCCGATCATATCATCTCACAAAACAAATTTCCAATATCTTCAAGGGTAATCTATCTTGCCCTAAAAACATTTGCCTTTTTTGCCTTGATCCTAGTTCTGTCTGCTTGATTTTTTGCTCCTTAGCCCAATGGACAAATAGATTTCCCACTATCCATCCCATTAAGTAATTTTTGCCACCAAATAAAACAAACCCAAACCAAATTACACAATCATAACTAGACTAATATTTTATAAATCAAAACAAAGTTAAATTTTATAGAGAGAGCCCTTTCTGAACCCTAGGAAGGCTAGATCCTAGAGTTTACAAGTAGGTTTTTGGTTACCTCGGACTATTTATTTCTTTAACCTTGAGAAATTACTAAGTGATAACAGATATTATGAGGAGTCTTTTAACCCTCTAATAAATATTGGATTCCTTAAGAAACTTTTTCTAGATATGATATTTTCGGTCTATCTTAAATGGGACTAAATACTCTTATATCATATTTCTGAGATTTTCGGTTTCTTATTTGTGAGCCCTTTTCTAAGGTAATTTTGGTATTTTTAATTCATGAATAGGGGATTTTTAGCTACAAGATTTGATACATCTGCAAGCTTTGAGGAAATTCAACCTACCTTCGTTAAAAATGAAAAGGAGAATGAAACTTGATCATGAACTTGGACTAGGGTAAAGTATCCAATTAAAAGCTTCATCCATCTGAGAAAATTTAGTATGAGAATAAATGAAACCTAATTTGATGCTATCATGCTTCACTAACCTTAGATTATCTTCATGTGTTTCAGAAAGACTCCTTGTTGGCCTCAAAAATTATTTTGCATGCTTCAAAATTTTTCCTTTGCCTTAGATGTTGCTTTCAAAATAGACTGTCTTCAAATAAATGACTAAACATGTCCCCTCTTGAAGTAGAATTTGCATCTTCAAATTGATCCTCTTCCAAATCAGTTTTAATGGAAACATTGTGAGACATAAAATAAGGAATAATTATGATCATTGGTTGCATTCCTATCAATAAAGTGTTATGCATTTGATTTATTATCGTTTTGTTTTTGGGTTCACAAAGGTGTTATACGATGGATATATTTTCTTTTATACTCGTTTTGTTCCATATTCTATGAACATATTTGTATTAAAATTTCTCCAATTTTCTCTATTTGAAGCACCCTTTTGTCTCTCAAGTTGGAAACTTCCCTTTTCGAACACATGTTGAATAAGTAGCATTGCACCAGTTGAAGCTGAAATGTTCCTACTAACTTTTGATTCTTCCATAAATTTATGATTTTTGTTACCACCAATTGATATAGTATGATCCTTAGAGTAATCAACATGCTTCCTATCTTTTTTGGCATACATGTATTAATTATTCCTGAAACCTGAGGTATTTTATCTATGTTTCCACACTTTCCAATAGAATATGTTGTTGATTTCAAACATAACCTTGCCTCTACATTTAAATTAGATGTGTGAATTTCCTCTACATTTAAAATAAGTGCATTAATTTCCCTATGTTGGATTCTTAGACTTATATGGTTGCTTAATAAATTATTAATCTATGAAGAGTTTTTTCCTTGATGATAATTATTGTTGAGTATTTTTGTTGCTTGAAGATGGCATATGATGAGATTTTTCCTTTCCATCCATGATGATTATGGTGATTCATGTTACATATGTGTATATAGGTATTATCGGGAAAGGATGACCTTATGCAAGTTGAAGCATTGACGAAGAAATATTTTTATAACAAACTAAACAATATCGTTTGATGTGTGGCTATAAAAGTTCCTCTACATTCTTTTATTTATCATAGTACCTTAAGAATTATTTTCAATCATAGCCAACCATATGTGGTTCTTTTTTATTTTTTTCCTTTATCATCGCTCAGATCTTTCTAATTGAAAATAATTTTTAGTTTGTTCTAGCTTCTACCCATATTTATATCTTCATGCTTTTGTCTAAGAAAATGATGTTGATACATTTTTACTAAGAGTTCCCCTTGAGAATAGTTTCATATGGAAAAAAATATTATTCAATGTATGTATGTGTGATTCAATGTATTTGTTTCTCATTGCTGCAGAGAAGAGAGGAATATTTGAAGCTTGAAGGAATGCAAAAATTCTAAGAAAAATGTTAAAGAAGACTCTTGGAGGGATCAGGTACTTGTTAATTCCCTTGTATCCTCAGTTGTTTCCGAAGGGTTATGAAAATCCAAATATCAAGAAAAGAAAGAAGTAATAGCCAGGATATATTTGAATATTGAAGTCGTCATCAAGGAAATGTAATCAAAGTTTCATGGAAGGTGGGTAAGGTCTAATTGCATCAAGCATATTATTTTATTCATCATTGAGATAAATATTCTACCCATCATTTTATTATAGTGTCTAATTTGAAATCAACAGTTTACTTAGGAGAAAAGCCACATGTCTTCACAATAAAATAAACAATGATTGTTGACTTTCAAACAGCTCCATTCCAGGGAATGTTTCAATGTTATGGGTTACAAGCCTTGTTGTCACTGTTCATCTATTGACAGACCAAAAATAACTTTTAATTGTATTTGATCTTAGGTTTTCAAAAATAATGCAAAATTATAATTACATTTTTCATTTTCCTTCTTTAATAAAATGTTCTTTCAATAAAAAATTTATAATCCAATGTAGAAATTGTGGACCATTTTCCTTATATATATTTTGTTCCCAAACCTTATATTTGAAAAGATTTGATAGCTTTTGATATATTTTAATGTCACTGGATAATCATGATATATTTTGTGTATAATCTACTTTATTCTAAGTCACATATGTTTCATCCCCAAGTCTCATGTCCTGCAACCCCAAGCCATGGTTTTTGCAACTCTAACACTCAATTTTTGGAACTAAATACAAGAAATTGTTTTATGGAACCACTACTAAAACATTAAGTTACATTTGTTGTTCCCTTACTCAATTAAAAGAATTATTTTATAAAGGTTTTTGTTGTGTATCTATGCCTCAACTTCAATATTGACAAGGAATTGTTAGTTATAACGATCTCTTAATATATAAATTTTCTTTTATATATAATATATTTTATTCTAAGTCACAGATGTTGCATCTCCAAGTCATAGATCCTACAACCTCAAGCCAAAAAATTTTGTGACTTTAACACAAATTTAATACAACTCCAGACAAGAAAATATTTATGGAACCATTGTTGAAACCTTAAGTAACATTTGTTATTTACTAACTGAAAAAAGAAGAATTATCATATAAAGGTTATTTCCATGTATCTATGCCTCAGCTTCAATATTGACAAGGACTTGTGAGGTATAATGACTTCTCAGGTATATATATATATATATATATATATATATATATATTTGTGTGTGTGTGTGTTTCATTCTAAGTTGAAGATGTTGCATCCCCAAGTCACAGCTCCTACAACCTCAAGCCATAGTTATTGCAACTTTAATGCATAGTTATTATAATCAGATACAAGAAACTATTTTATGTAATTGCTGCTAAAACCTAACATACAGTATTTGTTCCTTTACCCAAATAAAATAATTCTCATATTGAAAGGTTGTTTCCATGTATTTTTTCCTCAACTTCAATATTGATAAGGACTTATTAGGTATAATGATCTCCTAGTATATATATATATATATAATCAATTTTATTCTAAGTCACAGAAGTTTCATCCCTAGGTCAAAATTGTTGCAACCTCAAGCCATAGTTGTTGCAACTTTAATGCATAGTTATTGCAATCGGATAAAAGCAATTATTTTACAGAACTATTGTTGCAACCTTAAGTTACAATTGTTTTTCCCTTACTCAAATAAAATAATTCTTGTATAAAGGTTGTTACGGTATATTTATGCCTTAGCTTCAATATTGAAAAGGACTTGTTAAGTATAATGATGTCTTAATTCCTCATTATTTTCAAAGTGACTATGATTAAGCACAGTTTCTGTAGGATATTGTGTTGTGTTGCAGGCTGTTGCAGTGGAGGGTTGAGAAACCCACTTTATCAGCTAGTTTTTCATAGGAGGAAAGATTCCTTCTCTTGGGAAATTAGCAAGGAGGGATTTTGGGCACATTTTAGATCTTTGGCACCAGGCCAACCTATTTCCATCACTTATAGTGCAGTTTCAATCTGGAATTGCATAATTTTTGGAGGGCAGCTTCAAAAGGGGATCTATTGGCTCTTTTAGAGTGTTTTCCTATAGGTGAAGGGTTCATCCTTTAATTGAAGGAGACCCTTGAGGATATCTACATAATATCTATATTGTTTCAAACTTCTATTTTCATGAGCTTTAGTTTGCAGTGACTCTTCAGTCCTAGGGCTGTAGATCACCATTTGTATTTGGGTGTATTTCCAAAAACCCTTCATGGGTTCTCTTGGAAAGGTGTCTAGGAGGCTAGATCTCCACTCCTAGCATTATTTGAGCTATATAACAGCATATCTACATTGATCTATCTTTATACAATATTTTATGCCCTAAAATTGTGCTATCTTAGCTCAGGGAATTTTTATGGAAGTTATTTCTCATGTGATGGCATATTTTACTTGTAGAGGCTTGTTTTGTATTGCTTGAGTGACTAGATCCTCAAGATCTTGTGCATATTATTTGCTGATATGTTTAATATGATGGCTGTAAATGTTTATCATGTCATGCTGTGTTGATTTATTCACTGTTCATTCCATTATTGTTTTCATATATTACTGCTTCCCCATTTGGGAATATTACAGTGGTATCAGAGCATAATATTGGCTCAGCCTATGGATCTCAGCCATTATGGTATCAAAAGAATAAGAAGAAGGATAAATAGATCATAATGGTGGAAAGAATGATTTTTATCTCATTTATTTTTAGATCTAATAAGGACCTCACCAAGGAGGTCAAGAAAATTAAAAGGGAGAAAAGGAGTGAAACCACACTAGGGTTTCAAGATGAGGAAGGTCCATGTACTTCCTATCAGCAAAAAGAAGATCCAGTATTGCATAGAGCTCCAAAGAAACATGTTAAGCCTTTTTATTTTGAAGACAAGAGACATGAAGATGGAGGAAACTTAGATCATGAGATTCTAAGTGAGTATCTTGCAGAATATGAGTCTCAACCTAGACCTTTCAAGGAGAATCTAGCTCACCCACAGTTCATTCAGCTCAAGGAATAAAGGAGACCTTGCAACAATAGAAGAAAGGAGGAAAATAGATTTCTATTATCTACCCTTGATGGGTCATCCACATGCACAACAAGGGCTTGGGCAATGGAGTTGGATGCATTTTTCCTGCTACATCCAATAGTAGAGAAAGAAGTTGTTCAGATTGGAGCATTGCACCTTAAGGATGAAGAAAAAATTTGGTGGTTCAACCATTTGAGTCATGCAAAATTGACTGCATATGCAGAATTTACTCAAGGTTGAGCAAGAAGTTTTATGAGAAATCATAGGAGAAGAAGCCTTCACCGCCACTTGCTATAGTAGAACTTGCATTAGGAGAACAAACCCTTGCACCTTTGCAAAGTGGTCTTGATCTCTTGACATATAGAGTCCCATGCACTATTCTGGAGATGCATGAGGAGGAGGAAACTTGTACCAGTGCTGATGCGGCCATAGAAAAGCAACCATCATCATCAGTAGTTGGGGAAGCCATCACACTGGAAGGAGGAACCTTTGTAGCAGTACAAGATGTTCCCAATCTTTACCAAGGTATGCACATGTTTCCACTTTCTATTATTTCAGCACATCATATCGAGGATTATGGGAATGTACTTCTGCATGACCTAGGGTCAAGGTACATTTTTGATTTGGAGCATCAGACTATCACTATGCAGAGAACCCTTGATTTTTTCAAGGAGAAGATATACAGTCATCCTAGTGTATCATTGTTTAGTTGCACACAAATCTTGGGGTTGGAGTGTAGATTCTTGGAGGATGGGATGGGTATTGTCTTGAACAGTGCAATACAGAACTATGTGTTCAGCACTGAGCATGATCTTGAGATAGTAGAGGCACCATTATGGAAATCAACAACATTGTCATTTAGAAGCAGTGATGAGTTGGGGGCCCAACCATTATTGGAGCATTCCAATGACCTTTTTACTTGCATAGCAAAGGATAGGCAGATGATTGATGAGAGACATCTTATCTTCCATTGTTATGATGGATCTTTCTTGATGAGCAATTCACATCTTGATGAGAAGTTTCTTTCTACATCTTATTTGGATCCTTATGGATTCAACTTGGTCATTGATGAGTGGTCTTCATTTGGAGATCTCCAGGACATTTCATTTCAACATCCCATGAAATGAAAAGATATAAATCTGATTTGGGAGGATGGTGTTCTCCATTGGAGAAATGCCACTTTTGTACATGATGATAGGCACTCACCATTGGCTAGATGGGTGATGTTGATGGGGAAGAGGCTAGGAAGCCACTTGCAGATCTATGACACGGGGAAGTAGGAGGCAAGGTTGTGTTGGTTACCCTTGAAAGAGTTTGGTCATCATATGACACATTCTATTTCAAAGAGTAGGTTGGTGGATGGAATTTGGCATGGCACTTGCATCATATGGAAGCAAGGAGTTTGGATGTATTAGGGTGATGTGATAACTCTCATTTCAACCATCATATTGTTGCTCCACTTTGGAAGGAATCTCCCATATATAGTAGCATTATGATTGATGACTTTGAAATGTGGTATGTCAAAGGATGGAGCTATGAGATAGAAGGAGCCTTGTCACAAAGGCCAATAGAGTTGTCACTTGGGAGCCTAAGTTTGTTGATGGAGTGTTCCCAGGATCACTTCACATATAGTGCACTTGATGAACAAGTAGGAGATGAGATTGATGGAGTAGTGGGTGGAGACATCTACCATGATATGATCTTCTTGACTTGGATCTCCAAGCATAAGAAGAAAGATATTCATGATGCACATAGTTCATTCCTCCTCATGGGAGTATGGCATACCACTATGGAGGGCTCATTCATGGGTCTTATTATCAACTTAATCTCAATACATGGTAATAATTATGTATTGGAACTTATTGAATATCTAACATGGTATTTTCATCCTCTTACCATCACTATACAGTGCATTGCTCCACAAGAGGGTAAGCCCCTATTTGAGCTTCATGGCCATTTTGGGGCCAACATCTATGATGGAGATAGCCATTTATTGTAAAGCCTTGGGCAAGTGTTTTACTATTTCATGTATTCTCAATTGATATACAATGCCATTTACTATTTAGTAGTAGATGAGATGACATGCACAACTAGCAAATTGTTTGAAGACAACTTGCCACATCATATTCTGAAACTGCAGTTGGTAAAACTGCGTTGTGATTACTTGGGAGACTGTTGGTACCTTCCAGCACTATGTAAAACCTTCAGTACCTCTCTCATTTGGATTCCATATGGTGATAATGTCATATTCATTTTTTATGGGATGATTTGGGCAAGAACCAAAGAGTGGGACTTTAAGGATCCTATTGCCTTTTTGCTTCAAGAAGGCAACATTGTTGCAGCCCATATTCAGCAGTAGCACTAAAATTATCATAAGTGGAGAGAGAGGCAGAGTGGGATGGATAATTTGATCCATCATGTTTAGCTATACAACCCACATTCTTTGCAGGAGCCTAAGGTGGAGGAGATGTTTCATGAGTTTGCATGCTGGAGGGTGACTCATTTTTTGTGGATGATAGCTTGGGGAGGGAGGCTTCACATGGCAATGATATTTCCCAATCTATTTCAGATTCCATGCCTCAAGAAGGCCTCTAGACCACATATAGTTGCTTCCATGTATATCCCACTTGTTCAGGATGAGGGCCATTTGGACTTTTCACCAAAGGCATACTTATACACTTGGGAGGAACAACTTGAGGACATATTGATGAAAGAGCATATTATTGTTTGGAGGAAGTTATCATATGAGGATTCTACATGAGGAAGAGGACATGATCTTCAGTTCTATCCTTGCAATTTCTTGAGGACAAGTAACATTTCGGAGGGGAGGACTGTAATATTCCTAAAATTAGCATACAGCTAATAGGAATATTAAATTTTGATTTTTCTCTTAGATAGAGGAATAAGAGGGTATGGAGACCCATAAATCTCCTTAGTAGGAATAAAAGACACTCTTAGTGGGAGTGTAGGTCATCTAAAAACTATATTGAAGACTATTATGTGTGAAAAGGGGTTGGAACATGTTGAATAGGTCAACTTTGACAAAATCAAACAGTGTTGTTATGGATGAGTAGCATTAATGATGGGAAAACATAGTTTTGGAGGGAGATTGATTACATAATGATGGAAACCCTAATGAGTGGGACCCAAGGTGAGAAGGATCACATTATTTATAAGGAATAAGATGGTAGCCATATGGGGTATGTTTTGGATTATTATTTTGTATGTGGTATGTTTAGACTTCTTGCATTCTTCAGCTATTTAGTTGAGATTGTTGTGTTGTTTAGCACCGGGTGTTCCCAAGCAAGAATCCCACCTCTTCCCTTGAGAGGCCTCTTGGGAGAGTATTGATCTATCATTTACACACATCTGGCATTTTGAACAAGCTTCATTCTTCAGCTACAGTGTAGTTTCTGCATGATATTTTGTTTTGTTGTAGGGTGCTGCAGTGGAGGGGTTAGAAACCCACTTTATGAGCTAGTTTTTCATAGGAGGAAAGATTCCTTCTCTTGGTAGATCAACAAGGAGGGATTATGAGCACATTTCAGATCTCTGGCACCAGGCCAACCTAATTCCATCACTTACAGCATAGTGTTAGGTCCATATATCACTAGTATAGTCCCTTATTATTGTTAGTGTAACCCCCTTATTGTTATTATTGTACCCCTGTAACCCCCATTTTGTTATTATTGTGCCCTTAAATTATTATTTTTAGGTTGGCTAGGATTACATTGTGGCCCACTAGGATTACATTATGGCCCCATGGACTCCTATATATAGAAAGGAGGTTTTGTAAATTGTATCATCCAAGATTTGTTCATTTATGTAATGTATTGGAGGTTTCCCCCTCAAAGTGGCTTATTTCTAAGGCGTTGATATCTCTTTGCTTCTATTTTTGGAGCTGGTTACACAACATTTGGTATCGGAGCTTTGGATTCTAGGGTTTCGCTGCTCCAAACAGGTCATCGTGGCATTTTCATTATAAATTTTTTTCTAAGAAGTTTCAGAAGCTGAAATTTTTAGGGTGAAAAGCCGAAATCCTGAGGAATATTGTCTAAAACTTTCAGAGCTTAGTTCACAATTATTTCGGAGATATGATCTGTGGAAGTTAGGTCGTTTTTTAGGCTCCTAAACAGGTCATCGTGGTATTTTCACTATAACTTTGTTTCTAAGAAGGTTGAAAATCTGAAATTCATATGGTGCGAATCTTAAATCTCGAGGAAAGTTGTCAAAAAATTTCAGATCTTGGTTCGAAATATTTTTAGAGATATGATTTGTGGAAGGTAGTGCTTTTTTAGGCTCCTGAATTTCATCTCAAAGAGGTGATCGTGGGAAAAGTTCAATAACTCTCTCTATGGGAATCGGATTGGAGTGCCGTAAAAATTGGTTGCAAGTACATAGACTTTAGTTTCTTGGCTATCAAT
Organism: Pinus albicaulis; assembly: GCA_034641835.2. Taxonomy (NCBI): domain Eukaryota; kingdom Viridiplantae; phylum Streptophyta; class Pinopsida; order Pinales; family Pinaceae; genus Pinus; species Pinus albicaulis. Next base: position 263,444,941 of record CM076582.1, on the reverse strand, counting down.
TTCAGAGACAAAGAACAAAACAGTGACACGTGGCAAGTCGTCCAAGTTCGCTCTACTGAACCAGTCCATAATTAGGTCATTGTGGGAGATTGGACACAAATTTGTCTTGGAGAATCCAAATCAGGTCAGACCTATGGCATTCAAAAGAGAATTCATAGGGCTACTTCAGTGCTAAATTTCAGATATATAAGAGCAAAAATAACAGAGATAATACAATTTCAATATCGAGCTCCTCAAAAGCAAGTAAAAGGTGTGTATTTTTTTTCCGAACTGCATAAGTCTTGTTTGAAGAATCAAGTTGAATTGATTGCAAGGGAATATTGTAGAATAGATATCAGTATTGGATTATAAAATGGCCCCAAAAAATAATTCAACACCCATTAAGCCTTTGGAAAGCTCTACTATGACTCATGAAGATGAAGAATTGCAACATGATCTATCAAAATTACAAGAGCAAGTGCAACAAATTTCACTCTCGCAAAGAGCAACAAAAAATGAAATGGAAGTTTTGAAGAAAGGCATGGAAGCTAAGATGGATGGCGTGCAATCTAAGATGGATGGCGTGGAAGCTAATATGGATGGCATGGAGGCTGGCATGGAATCTAAGATGGATGACATGGAAGCTAAGATCGATGAGAAAATGGAAAACATGAAGAATTTTCTAAAAGCGGACATGGAAGGTTTGACAAAGTTTATACAAGAAAGGTTTCCTAATGGTGAAAAGATAGTAGAAGAACCTCATGATGAGAACAAAATAAATGTTAATTGTGATTTCATGAACTCTAATGTTGGCGGGAAGAACCACCATATTCCAAACATGGATATGAGGAAGTTTGATGGAAAGGATCCTGTAACATGGATACTACAGATGGAGCAATATTTTGATCTCCATAACGTGCAAAACACACAAAAGGTACGCATTGCAACTTTACATTTAGAACAAAATACATTTGTATGGTATCAATGGCTTTGCTCCCGTAAAAAAAATTGTCACTTGGTCAATTTTTACGGAGGAAATGATAGCACATTATGAGGATACAAAGAGCAACACCTTCTTTACCCAATTGATAAATCTCAAACAAAAGGGTTTAGTGGGGCAGCACATTGAGGACTTACAAAAATTGAATATAAGGGTAACTGATCTTACAGAGGAACACAGGATTGATCTCTTCCTAGGCACTTTAAAGGATAACATCCAACATGAAGTTCGCGTTTTGGAAACTGATTCATTGGAGAAGGCATTCAGGTTGGCAAGAAAAGTTGAATGTAAAATTATGGCGACAAGGAAGCCTACCACTCAATTCTATAAAGAAGGAAGTGTTTCTACGCCTAGATTTCCACAACCTACAAGGTTGACACCACAACAATTGGAAGAAAAAAGAGCAAAAGGGCTTTCCTACAGTTGTGATAGCAAATACACTAAAGGTCATAAGTGTGCTGAAAAGAAATTATTTTACATAGATTGTGAAGAAGAAGAAGAAAATGAACAAGAAGAGGATATACACCAGGAACCAGCCCTAGAACAGGAAGAAATGAATTCGACCATATCGTGTAAGGCACTGGAAGGAATTACCACTCCTCAAACTCTCAAGATAGAAGGACAGATCAAGAAGAAAAAGGTAATAGTGTTGATTGATTCAGGTAGCACCCATAATTTTATTCATTGTAAGGTAGCCAAGGATTTAAATTGTTTCCTATACCTAGCACCAGAATGTCAAGTGATGGTTGCAAATGGAGGAACTATAAATTTCTCTGGAAAATGCCATAATATTAAGATAACCATGAGGGAATATGTATTGACTAGTCCAATGCTTTCCATTCCTATGGGAGGTGTTGATGTTGTACTAGGAGTACAATGGTTACAATCTTTGGGGACGGTAGCTTTTAATTTTCAAGAACTTTTCTTGAAATTTTTTTCAGAAGGAAAGGAAGTCAAATTACGGGGTATTGAAGGGAAGCTAGGAAGGATAATAAGCTCTAATGTCATGACAAAGCTTATAAAGAAAGAACAACGAGGCGTAATTTCACAATTATGCTCACTAGAAGTTCCAACATCAAAATCATCTATTTCTGCAGATCTCCAACAAGTCTTGGACAATCATTCCAAGGTGTTTGAAACTCCCAAAGGACTCCCACCTATTCGTGATCATGATCATGCTATTCATTTGATTCCAGGAAGTGTTCCTCCAAACATCCGCCCTTATAGATATCCTTACTTCCAAAAGAGCGAAATTGAACGCATGATTGCAGAAATGTTAGAGGCGGGTATAATTCAACCTAGTCAAAGTTCTTTCTCTGCTCCTGTAGTATTGGTACACAAGAGGGATGGATCATGGCGAATGTGTCCGGATTATAGGGAGCTCAATAAGCTCACCATTAAAGACAAATTTCCCATTCCTGTGATTGATGAATTATTGGAGGAATTACATGGAGCAATTTATTTTACCAAGTTGGACCTTTGTTAGTATGAATCCTTTGTCGAAGTGTACGAAAAAAGACCACTTTAGCTACGCATAACTAATAGCCCTAACATCAAATATGGTTGCCAATTTTTTCAGATCTGCAGTTAGTTGATCAAGACAAGAGCTGCAAAAAACCATATCTATGCATAGAAAGACATTAAGCAGTAAAAATAAGGTTTTTCTCCATATATCCAATAGACAAGACAAGAACAATTTTTGAAAGAATTTTTTTTATTAAGGGCACCTCGGAAGAAAATAAGAAGATTTTTCCAATTCTCCTCAATGGGATGGGTTCTTGGAAGTCCTCAGCACTTCAGATCTAGAATCTCTCTCTCTTGTTGGTGTAGAAAACCCAGACAAAGATAGAACTCAAAGGGAGCTCACACAGCAAATAATGTAGAAAAATGTGACCAAGTGTATAGATCCGGAGTGATCTAATAGGCAACAAAAGGTGAAGAATGGTAGGAAAAACCCTCCTATTTATAACAAAATATTGGGTCATTCTAGATCTTGGTGCATGATTAAAATAATGCTAACCAAATCTAGATCCGCCTTTTATGGAATATTTTATTATATTTTTTGGAGGGAAAAGTATTTGACTTGGGTCAAATCCCTTTATTTGTCAAAAATAAATAAATAAATGATTTATTTATCTTTTTAAGGAAGTGGTTGAAAGATAATCAAATAAATAATGATTTATTTAATTATTTTTGGGTGATTTGGTCATATTTAACAAGGAATATTATCTAAATAAGATTTAAATAATTATTCCTAGAAAATAATAAGATAAATAAAGGTTTATCTAATTATTTCTTTGTTTTGGGTTAAACATGACTAGGAATAATAATTAAATTATGGTTTAATTAATTATTCCATGAGGAAAATAAAAAAAAAATAGGTTTGTTTAATATTTCCTTTTGGGGTTTCCTGTTTAGACCATAAACAACCTAATAAATGTGGTTTATTCAGTTATTTTACATAGTGAAAGCAATTTTACTTAGGGTAAAATTGGTCTTACATGGTGTACTTGGGTCCATCTAATGATAATAGGTTAGATGACCAAAAAATGGTGTAACAATCTTCGTTCAGGATATCATAAAATTAGAATGAAGACTGGAGATATTCCAAAAACAACATTTCGAACTCATGAGGGTCATTATGAATTTTTGGTCATGCCTTTTGGCCTTACCAATGCACCTTCTACATTTCAAGGGTTCATGAATTCCATTTTCAAACCCTTCCTTAGAAAATTTGTGCTAGTATTTTTTGATGATATACTAATCTACAGCAGGTCTTGGAAGGATCATGTTGAACATGTTGACTGGGTGCTCAAACTATTGCAGGAGAAACAATTATATGCAAAAACATCTAAATGTTTCTTTGGAGTACAAGAGGTGGAATATCTGGGTCATATTGTATCTCACGAGGGTGTTAAAGTAGACCCTAACAAAATTAAAGCCATTAAGGAATGAAAAGTCCCCACAACCATAAAGAAGTTGCGAGGATTTCTCGGGTTAACAGGGTATTATCGCAAGTTTGTTAAGAATTATGGGAGAATAGCAGCACCTCTAACAACATTATTGAAGAAATATGCATTTTCATGGACTCCCGAAGCAACTAAGGCCTTTGAACATCTTAAAGAGGCAATGTGCCTAGCACCGGTCTTAGCTACGCCAGACTTCACAAAAACCTTTATTGTGGAATGTGATGCCTCAGAAAATGGAATTGGTGCGGTTTTAATGCAAGAAGGAAGACCCATTGCTTTTGAAAGTCGTCCAATCAAAGGAAAGTATTTACAGAAACCTATTTATGAGAAGGAAATGATAGCAATACTGCATGCACTAAAGAAATGGAGAACTTACCTAATGGGAAGACACTTCAAGGTAAAAACTGATCATGATAGTCTTAAACACTTTTTGGAACAAAGACTATCTTCAGAAGAGCAGCAAAAATGGGTCACAAAGACGTTGGGTTATGACTTTGAAATAATCTACAAAAAAGGAAAGCTTAATGTTGTTGCAGATGCACTCTCAAGAAAGAATGAAGAGGTGGAAGCATTGCTTTGTGCCATTTCTATTATCCAACCGTATTGGATAACCGAAGCAAGAGATGAATGGAAGAAGGACAAAGATGTATGGACACTCATTCAAAAGTTGCAGCAAGATCCTAGTACATCTGATACATTTAGTTGGAAAATGATTCCTTATGGTACAAAGATCGCTTATATCTTTGTAAGAAATCCCAACTAAAACAAAAGATTCTTCTGGAATTGCACACTTCTCCTTTAGAAGGACACTTAGGATTTTTAAAAACTTACCACAGGGTGAAGAAAGAATTTTTTTGGGATGGCCTTAAATCTGATATTCAAAAGTTTGTGGCAGAATGTTTGGTTTTCCAGCAGAATAAAGTGGAAACAATTAAGACCCCAGGACTTCTACAACCTTTATCCATTCCAAGTCAATGCTGGGAGGAGATTTCAATGGATTTTATCACAAGTTTACCTAAGTCTGAAGGAAAGAGTGTCATCATGGTGGTAGTTGATAGACTTACCAAGTATGCACACTTTTGTGCATTATCTCATCCATTTAAAGCAAGTACAGTTGCTACTACATTTATGGATATAATTCAAAAACTACATGGAAGCCCAAGGGTTATTGTGAGCGACAGAGATCCCATTTTTACTGGAAATTTTTGGACGGAGTTATTTTCTTGTTTGGGTACTCAATTAGCTCATAGCTCATTTTATCATCCTCAATCTGATGGTCAAACTGAGATAGTAAATAAATGTTTGGAAGGATATCTTCGTTGTTTTGTATCTGATAAACAAACACAATGGGTCAAGTGGTTACCTCTTGCTGAATGGTGGTATAACACTTCCTTCCATACTGCAGCAAAATGACCCCATTTATGGCACTTTATGGATATCATCCACCATCCATCACATCATATTTAAGAGAAAATTCGAAGGTTCAAGTAGTGGAAGATCACATCGAGCATCAAGAAGAAGTTCTCCAACTCTTAAAGGATAACCTAAATTTGGCACAAAATCGAATGAAACAACAGGCAGATCAACATCGCAGCGAGAGAAGTTTTGATGTAGGAGATTGGGTATTTTTACGGCTACAACCATACAAACAAATGTTCCTCAAGCAAGCTAAGAAGGATAATAAATTATCACCAAAGTACTATGGTCCTTACAAGGTGTTGCAAAAGATTGGTTCTATGGCATACAAATTGGAGCTTCCTGCTTCTTCGCGAGTACATCCAGTTTTCCATGTTTCATGCTTAAAAAATGTTATAGGTGAAAATCTTCCAGTTCAAACAATATTGCCAGAACTTGATGAGGAAGGAAAATCATATTGGAACCTGAAGCGGTCATGGAAACAAGAACTCGACAGCTACGGAATTGATCAATTTCAGAGTATCTCATCAAGTGGAAGAACTTACCCACCGAAGATTCTACATGGGAGGATGAGAATTTTATACAGAAGCACCCGGAGCTACTCAAGCGTTGAGGACAACACTTTTTTGAAGGAGAGGGGCATGTTAGGTCCCTATATCACTAGTATAGTCCCTTATTATTGTTAGTGTAACCCCCTTATTGTTATTATTGTGCCCTTGTAACCCCATTTTGTTATTATTGTGCCCTTAAATTATTATTGTTAGGTCGGCTAGGATTACATTGTGGCCCACTAGGATTACATTATGGCCCCATGGACTCCTATATATAGAAAGGAGGTTTTGTAAATTGTATCATCCAAGATTTGTTTATTTATGTAATGTATTGGAGGTTGCCCCCTCGAAGTGGCTTATTTCTAAGGCGTTGATATCTCTTTTCTTCTATTTTTGGAGCTGGTTACACAACACACAGTTTTAGTCTGGAATTTCATAATTTTGGGGGGCAGCTTCAGAGGGGGATCTATTGGCTCTTTTAGAGTGTTTTCCTGTAGGTGAAGGGTTCAGCCTTTCATTTAAGGATACCCTTGAGGATATTTACATCAGATCTATATTATTTCATCCTTCTATTTTAATGAGCTTCAGTTTGCAGTGAATCTTCATTCCTAGCGCTATTGATCACCATTTGTATTTGGGTGTATTTTCGGAAACCCTTCCCGGGTTCTCTTGGAAAGGTGTCAAGGAGGCTAGATCTCCACTCCTAGCATTATTTGAGCTATATAATAGCGGATATACATTGATCTATCTTTATGCAACATTTATGCCCTAACACTGCAATGTCTTAGCTCAGGGCATTTGTATGGTAGCTATTTCATGTGATCGCATATTTTTCTTATAGAGGCTTATTTTGTATTTCTTGAGTGACTATATCCTCAAGATATTGTGCCTATTATTTATTGATATTTTTAATAATATGGTTTTACATTTGTCTCATGTCATGGTGTGTTGATTTATTCACTTTTATTTCCATTATTGTGTTCATATATTGTTGCTTCCCATTTGGGAATATTACAAGGAACACTTTTTGGAATCAAATGAATAGCATGATCATGATCACGAATAGGTGGGAGTCCTTTAGGAGTTTCAAACAACTTGGAATGATTTTCCAAGAATTTTTGGAGATCTGGAGAAATAAATGATTTTGATGTTGGAACTTCTTATGAGCATAATTATGCAATGAAGCCTCGTTCTTCTTTCTTGAGAATATTTGTCATGAAATTAGAGCTTATTATCTTTCTCGGCTTCCATGCAATACCCTATAGTTTAACTTCCTTTCCTTCAGAAAAAAATTTCAAGAAAATTTCTTGAAAATTAAAAGCTATCGTCCCCAATGATTGTAACCATTGTACTCCTAGTACAACATCAACACCACCCATTGGAATATAAAGCATTGGACTATTCAATACATATTCCCCATGGTTAGCTTGATATTATGGCACTTTCCAAAGGAATTTATAGTTCCTCCATTTTCCACCATCACTTGACACTTTGGTGTTGGGTATAGGAATTAATTCAATTCCTTGGCTACCTTACAATGAATAAAATTATGGGTACTACCCAAATAAATAAGCACTATTATATTTTTCTTCTTGATATGTCCTTCTATATTGAGATTTTGAGGAGTGGTAATTCCTTCCAATGTGTTAGAAGATATGGTTGGATTAATTTCTTCTTCCTCTAGGTCTGGTTCCTAGAGCATATCCTCTTATTTTAAAGTTTCTTGTTCCTTTTCTTCCTCGCCTTCACAATCTCTGTAAAATAATTTCTTCTTAGCAAACTTATGACCTTTAGTTTATTTTTTATCACAACTATAGAAAAGCCCTTTTTAAATTTTTTCTTCCAACTTTTGTGGTGTCAACCTTGTAGTTTGTGGAAGTCTAGGAGTAGCAACACTTCTATATTTATAGTTGTGAGTGGTAGGCTTCCTCGTTGCCATAATTTTGCTTTAAATTTTTCTTGCCAACCTGAATGCCTTCTCTAATGTATCTGGTTCCCAAAGGCAAACCTCATGTTGGATGTTATCCCTTAGATTCCCTATGAAGACATCAATCCTATGTTCCTTTGGAATATTATTTACACTTATATTCAATTTTAGGAAGTACTCAATGTGCTCTATCATTAAACCTTGTTGTTTGAGATTTATCAATTGGCTAAAGAAGGTTTTGCTCTTTGTATCCTCATAATGTGTTATCATTTCCTACATAAAAATTGACCAAGTGACCAGTGGTTTACGAGAAAAAATCCATCAATACCATACAAACTGATTTTTTTCTAAATATAAAGTTGCAATGCATACCTTTTGTGTGTTTTGCGTATTATGGAGCTCAAAGTATTGCTCCACTTGTAGTATCCAAGTTATCGAATCCTTGCCATCAAAATTCCACATATCCATATTTAGAATATGGTGGGTCTTAAATCCAACTTTAGAGTCTATGAAATCATGATTAAAATTTCTTTTGCTCTCATAATGAGTTTCCTCTACTATCTTTTCACCATTAGGAAGCTTTTCTTGTAGCAACTTTACGAAACCCCCCTTCAAACCTTCCATGTCTTTCTTTAAATCTTCCATGTTGCCTTCTATACCATCCATATTAGCTTCCACGCCATCCATCTTAGCTTCCATGCCATTCTTCAAATCATCCATCTTAGCTTCCACACATTTCTTCAAACCATCCATCTTAGCTTCCACACCTTTCTTCAAACCATCCATGTTGTTTTCTTACCATCCATCTTAGCTTCCACACCATCCATATTAGCTTCCATGCCATCCATATTATCTTCCATGCCATTCTTCAAACCATCCATCTTATCTTCCATGCCTTTCTTCAAATCATCCATTTCATTTTTTGTTACTCTTTGCAAGAGCAAAATTCGTTGCACTTGGTCTTGTAATTTTGATATGTCATGTTGCACTTCTTCCTCTTCATGAGTCATAGTAAAGCCTTCTGAGGGCTCAATGGGTGTTGAATTATTTTTAGGAGGCATTTTAGAACCAAATACTAATACCTATGTTTCAATATTCCCTCTGAAACATTTCAAACTGGTTTTTCAAACAAGCCTTGTGCAATTTTAAAAAAAAATACACACCTTTTTCTTTCTTTTTAGGAGCTCTATATTGAAACTTATGTATCTCTATAATTTCGAATCCCCAATATTTTATCTTCAATCCTTTAGTAGCCCTCTGAATCTTCTTTCCAATTCCACAATTCATACCTGATTTGGATTCTTCAAGGCAAAGTTATGGCCAATCTCCCACAATGACCTAATTATGAACTGGTTTAGTAGAGCGAACTTGTACGGTGTGCCACGTGTCATTGTTTCCTCCTTCGGCTATGAAATATATACACAGGAAACTAAATTCCATTTTCTTTCAACCATGTTTTACATAATTCCAATATGATGCTCAGAGAGAGAGTTATGAAGATTTTACCAAGGTCACCTCTTTGAGATGAAATTCGGGAGCCTGCAAAACCCTAAATTCCAGAGATCATATCTCCAACAATATTGTGAACCAAGATATGAAATTTCTCCACGAAGCTCCTCTAGATTTTAGAGAAAATGGGTTTTTTTTTTAGCTTCTTAACCTTTGTAGAAAAAAATTTATAGCAAAAATTCCACGATGACCTGTTCGAAGTAGCGAAACCCTAGAATCCAAAGCTCTGATACCAAATGTTATGAAACCGGATCCCAAAAGAGAAGAAGAGAGAGATCAACGCCTTATAAATCAGTCACTTTGAGGGGGAAACCTCCTTTACATTACATAAAAGAAAATTTCTTAGATGACACAAATGACAAAAACTCCTCTCTCTATATATAGGAGTCCATGGGGTCATAATATAATCCTAGTTGACCTAAAAATAATAATGTAAGGGCACAATAATAATAGTATGGGGGCTATAGCGGTACATAAATAACAATGATGGGACTACACTAACAACAATAAGGGACTACACTAGTAATATAGGGCCCTAACAATGCTCTTCTCTAAAATGCTCCATTCCACTACACACTAGGTGATGCTTTTGAGCTAGATTTAGTCTTATGTGTGCCTGAGTTAACAAATAGTTTTCTTTAGGGACTTTGAACGTCTAGATGAAAGAAAATTCTTTTTTTTTTAAATTCCAATGACACCAAGATTTCGACACGAGTTCCTTCTCAATGTCCTCAGACTTATCGTGCCCTTATGTTAGTGTTCCAACACTCATTCTGATGGCACAAACATCACAACTATGGCAGGTTCGCCATAATACTTTTTTTTATTTCAGGATGCCATTGGTCTTCTGACCCTTATTCCGACGATAGAAACATTGCAACTACGGCAAGTTGGTCATAATAATATTTTCAAAAAATTGCAACACCATCGGTCATTTGAGGCATGTTCAGATGGCTTAAACATTGTAAGGATGGAAAAAAGTTTCAGAATTTTTTATGTAAAATTCTCGTTGATTTCAGTCTTCTAATTTTTGTTGCAAAAAAACACCTCATTTCTAGAATGGGAAAATTGTTGGAAGACGTTAACTTTCGGTCAATCATCTCACAATTATTTACAATGAATCTGTAGGAGCCTTCATTTGGAGTTTGATGAAATGTCAATGAGTATATATGATGAACATATGTCAGATATTTTACGACTACTATTGTTGAAATTCTGATGAAAAATAATATTTTTAAATTAAAATTGTATCGGAAATGAAATTTCATGAAATCTCCTTTTATCATTATAGTGGCAAAACATCATCGCAAGGATGATGAGCAACCATAAAAAATTGGATCAATATTTAGTAGTGCTATTGACTACTTTTCATAACATTACTTTGTGTCGTGACTGGTTCTCTTAGGGAACTCGCAACACTTTCTTGTACCTTTCTTCATATTCCCATTACCATTCCTTATTTTCATCTTTGATGGGTTGTTTTAGGGTGGTCCATCATGTCTTTGTCCTTTTCTCTATAGTTTGGGGATGCTCTTTCCCTAATTCTACAATAAAGGATTCACATATCCAAAGTCTCACTTCTTTTGTTTGAATTTTTCTCAATTTTGAAAGCATATCGACATGTTGCACCAAGCAAGGAGATGTAAAGGAACTCTATTTCTTTCTTAATGTGTTTGTGCAGACATCTAATATACTATAGCACCATATTTTTCTAATATTCATTGATACCTAACTTGGTGTGCAAGTTATGAAAGATGTTTGTGATCTCTAGTACTGCTTGCTCACTTTCTTACCATAGTGTGGTCCATGTCATGTACTAGTCTTTGTATCTTGCAACAAGGTAATATTGTCCCTTAAAAACATCCCTGAAAGAGTTCCTAATGGGTGTGACTAAAAAAAAAATAGATTACTCCATGGGAATTTTCTCATAGTAATTTTCCCAGTAGTCCTTGAGATGGGGGAAACCTTAACAAGTGAAAAAGTAATATTTTCTTTATCAGAAAAATTATGGACCGAAAAATATCCTCCTAACGGATTTAACCATTTTTCTGGAGCATATGCATCTATCTACCCTTCAAATATAGGAATATAAAAATGAACTTGTACCTTAAGGGGGGTGGTGCCTCCAAAGTGGCCATTGGATGAAGATCTTCACCTATTGTTATTCTTTGAAGGATCTAAGAAAAAATATTCATCATCTTGTTCATTTGTCACTCGAGGGCTTCTTTAAGCAACAATTTTATACGATCTCCTACTACCTCATATTTAGTTTATTATACCATGGGAGTTTGTCGGGGTCATGAGGATGGTCTTATAAGGGCTCGAGCAATTCAATTCCCAACTCCTTATACCCCAACCTCATTAGGGATTGCACAGAAAACAGAAAAAGAGAAAACCACTCTAATACCACTAATCCAAATTTATGAAGGAAATGAAATGAAATATAGATTTAAATCCAAAACATAGAGATGCAATTAAAATCAAATTCAACTAATAAATGGATAATTCAAAAATTGTATACATGCATAATGAAAGAAAAATAGCTCAAACAATGGTATCTTATCTCTAAGAAGAGATGTGATGGCTACACACCTTCATGAACTATATTAAAATGAGGCTCTGGGGACTTTTTATTATGAATAAGTAATGATAAATTATAAACATCCAAAAAATTGACCCTATGAGATGAAGCATTAAAGGCTTATGGGCCCTAATGTGGTAACTTGGAACATCAACTTCTCGGGGACGTCACTTTGGCACACAAGCTTCGTTTGGCATGCATGATAGCTCATTGGAAATGCCTATTTGAGCAGTACAATTTATAACAACTCTTTTCCCTAAAAATTTCATTTAGACATCAAAATGGCTTTGGACATTCAAGACCTGAAAACTACCAAAAATAGAAATATTCCAAAATAGGATAATTGTGTTTTGAGCCAATAGAATAGGTGGGTGGCCACCGATATCCACCTAGGTTAGCTTTGCATCTGATAATAGAAAAAATGGTTCAAATAATTTCCCTTAGAAGAATGGTGCTACAAAACATCCTTTCGTATTTCATCAAAACCGTCATCATTTATGGAAATTTATGGTTAGCATCCTCCATTCATCATATCACCCTTGAAAGGGACTATAAAGGCTCAAGTAGTAAATGCCCACAAATAGCACCAAAACTGGGTTCTCAAATGATTGGAGGACAACTTTGGCATGGCATAATATAGTATGAAACAATAAGCATATCAGCATCACAATGAAGGGGAATTTAAAATGGGGGATTGGGTATTTTTAAGACTAGAACCATATAAATATATGTCCCTAAAGGAAAAAAATAAGGACAATAAGTGAGCACAAAGGTATTACATCCCCTATAAGTCATTGCAAAGGATTGGATGTATGTCTTATAAATCATATTTTCTTCCATATTTATGTGTACATCCAATCTTCCATGTTTCTTCCTTAATTAAGGTAATTGGTGACAAGATCCCAATCCAAAATATTCTACTAGAGAATAATTAAGAAGGGCAAATAATACTAGAACCATAAAAAATCTTGGAAACAAATACTAAGAAGTTGATAAATAAAATAGTCACTAAGTACCTCATCAAATGGAAGAACCTACCAGTGGAATAAGTAACATGGGAAGATGAGTTGTTCATGCAAAAACACCCATAGGTAGTTAAGTGTTTAGGACAACACTTACGTTAACGGGAGGGGAATGGTAATCCCTATATAAGCCCCATTTTGACCCTAAAACCATTTCCTAAGCCCTATATATTAGGTGACTACATTTTTATTGTTATATTGTTATGTAGGCTAGAACATCTCATATTACCATTATAAAATAATTGTACCTTTTGTCTCTTGCACACATACACTCATACACACTAAAGATACCTAGTCTTTATAATCATCAAATATTTTATTGTATATTTTACTCATTTTAAAAGGTGGCTTCCCCCTTGAAGAGGGATTTAATTATTGGTCTCTTTTCATTTTTAAGGTGCAAGGTTCATAACATTATGACCCCCAAGTAGACTGGCTATGTTGAAGGTAAGAAAATCTTGGTAAATATTCTCTTAGCTCATGAACATATTTTCTCACATTAATCTTCCAAAACCAAAGAAATCTTATTAAACTGGATATGTCCAAATCCTTTGATAGGCTTGGTTAGAAATTCACTTTTAACATGCTTAAGCCTTTTATTTTTTCCAATTTTTAGATACATTAGGTTATGGAAATTTTTTACAAATCCTTTTTTTCTATCCATGTTAATGGATCCCCATTACCCACTTTTCTCCCCTCAAGAGGCATAAGGCAAGGTAATCCCTTTTTCTCCTTATATGTTTTTCCTCGTGGTGGAAGGTCTGTGACATGTATAGAATATGTTAATCATGAATGTAAACTAAAAGGTATCCCTATTGGCATTATCGATTCCCCTTCCAACCATCAGCAATTTGTAGATGACACTCTCCTAATCGGGTGTCCTACTATTTAGGAAGTTATTGCCTTCAAGTTAATTATTAGAAAATTTTTTAAAGATTCTCGTATCTCCATTAATATTTCCAAATGCAAAATTTTATTTTTCAATACACATTTATTTATATGCATTCATATCTCTAAACGATTATGGATGCAAAGGAGTTCCCTTTTGTCCAAATATGTTGGAGCCCCTCTAATGGAAAACCCTCTTAGGAAAAAAGTTTGGGAATATCTTTTGTAAAAATTCAAAAGGAATCTCTCCTATTGTACATTCATATTTATTAATCTGGTAGGTAGAATAATTATCCTAAAATCTATATTATTAATCTCACCTTCTCTATTTTATCTCAACTTTGGTATCCCCAAAATTCATCCTTAAATTTTTTATAAATTTACAAATATCCTATATGTGGGGGAGCCAAACTGGATAGGAAATGGACCTTGGTTGCATGGGAAAATTTATGCAAACCTAAATTCCTTGGTGATCTAGGTTTGAGAGACCTTAAAATTATCAGCCAAGCTCTAGGAGCCAAAACCTGGTGGACATGGCGAAAGGATTAAAGGGACTTATGGAGTTAATTATGGAAACTGAAATATGCACTAAACATAGAGGAAAATCAACTAATAAGAATGGAGGAAAGCATAATAGGCTCATATCTATGGAATGTTGCATGGGAAAATAGACATCATATTCAAAATAATATATTTGGGGAATTTAAAGAAGGAAACACAACACTTTTTGGGAAGACCATGGAAATAATGGCTCAATCTAGATAAAGAAGAGCAAAGAAAAAGGATAAAAGAGAAATTAATTTCACAAGGGAAAATTAAATACCTCAATATTGGAGTTGCTTTTAGGACTAGAGACAATGGTAAAAGTGGAGCACTGCTCCAATATTGTGTGAATATTGATCCAGATACTCAAGAGGCAATAACCTAGTAGTTGGAAACAACAAAGATCGAAACTCAGACATGCTTAGATATTTTGCAATGGGGTCATAGTCCTTTAGGGAATTTCACTTGTAAGGAATCTTATAACATCCTTTTGGGAGCTATGGGTCAGGACAGTACCCAAAGTAAATGGGTGAAGCTATAGAATTTGAAATTGTGGCTAAAATTTACCCTCTTCCTATGGCTAATTATGTTGAAAAAAATTTTGATATGGGATCAACTTCAAAAAACAGGATTTGAAGGGCCTTCCATATGTCATCTCTCCTCATCCAACATAGAAATTGTTGAGCGCCTACTAAACACCTGTGAATTTTCATATGAATTGTATGAACAAATGGGTATCATTTTCCAACAATAAAATAAAAATAGTTGTAGTATATGTTAGAGGAGTGGAGACCGAGTGATTATTCCAACCCAATAGTAAAAACATTTCCTATATTCATTATGTGAGAAATATGGAAAAAAAGAAACGAACAAATTTTTAAACGAAAATCAACTCTGCCAAATTTTTTCTATTACTCTATCATCGACAAAATTAGATAAATGTGTATCCTAATCCCATGGTCTAATTGGGATTGGGATTGTAATCAATAAAAGAAGCATATTCTTTGTAATCTTATCTTACAAAAAATTGACTTGGTGGCTCAAGAACCCAATTCCCATCCTAGTTCCTCAAAATATCCTTAGCATACCTGCAATGAGATACAAATAGATCCCCATATATTTTCCATATTTCCAATTCAAGTAAATAGTGCAAGAGCCACATGTCCTTCATCTCAAACTCTCTTGCAAGATCCTCTTTGTAAGAATTTATGATCTTCTCATCACCTGTCAGTATAAGAGCATCAACATAAAGTACAATAATCAAAATATTACCGTCAACCACAATATGATATAGGTTCACATCCACTTCACTCTTTGTGAAGCCCAACCCAGTGAAATATTTGTCGATCCTAGTGTACCAAGCATGAGGTGCTTTCTTCAACCCATACAGTGCTCTCTTGAGTCTGCACACATGTGACATCCTATCATAGGTCTAAAAAAAATTTGGCTGCTCAATTTACACTTCATCCTCAATAACTCCATTGAGAAAGGATGTCTTTAGATCCATCTGGTGTATCTTCCACCCCATCTGCACTGAAATTGCAAGGATAGATATAATCAATGAGTACCTTGCAACCAGTGAAAAATTCTCCTCGTAGTCAATCCCCTCTACCTGTGAGAATCCTCGAGCCATAAATCTAGACTTGTATTTCTCCACACTCCCATATACTGCTTACTTCACCTTGTAGATCCACCTAGATCCAACCACTAACTTCCCCATTGGTCTTGGGACCACTTCCCATGGAGTGTTTCTGATAATGTAGTCATACTCCTCAACCATGGCATCAACCCATGTTGGTTGTTACACTACTTCCTCAAAAGAGGATGGTTCTGTCACAATACACTCACTCATAAGAGCCATGTATCTAGTATACCTATCTTGGGACCGTCTCTGCCTGTGTTGTGATGTAGGTGCACCTACATGCTCTGTCGCATCTAGCATCAATCTGTCAGCCTCTCTAGCATGCTTCCTACCATTTCTGGTGGACGGCTCTGCATGAGTGGCTATGATCCTCTGCTTGTGGATACTCCACATCCTGAGGTTCATCCTTTGGAGCTAATATTTCCTCATCTACATGCAATTCAAGCTCCCTCTCAAGGGAAAATCGCATGGCTTTCTCTTCATCAAATTTAACATCTCTCCTCACAATTGTCATCCTGTTAGCCAGAAAATACACCTGATATTTGTGGGGAGTATTAGTGTACCCCAAAAATATCCCAACCTATTTTGTTGGTTCTAGCCTCTTCCTAGCATATTTGGTCACATGGAAATAGACAGATGAGCCAAAAATTTTAAAATATGAAACATCCGATTTCTTACCTGAAAAAGCTTCCAATGGTGTACTCATGCCAAGTATCCAATGAGGACAACGACTTTGCACAAATACCATTGTGTTGCATGCCTCTACCCATAGATGCAATGGTGGGCCCTGATCATGCAACATAGCTTGTGATTCTCCCATAATTGTTTTGTTCTTTCTTTCTACAACCCCATTCTATTGTGGGTTATGAGGTGCAATCAATTTTCTCTGAATTCCTTCTTTGGCACAGAAGTTCTTCAATTCATTAGAGATATACTCACCAAAATTGTCGCTCCTTAGAGCCTTCAAATTCTTCCCTGTATATTTCTCTACCAGTGCTTTGAACTCACAAAAATTGGAGAAATTATAATCTTTCTTCTGCAAAAATAAGATCCAACACTTTCTAGAAAAATCATCAAAAAAATCACATAATACCTATGCTTTGTTGTGGAACGTGTAGAGAATGGTCCACACACCTCTAAGTGAACTCTCTCAAGGATTTCTGCTACTCAGTTCTCCTTCTCATGAAAAATGGCTTTAGTATACTTCCCCATGGTACATCCCTTGCATGTGTTTATCTTCACAAGAGTGCCCTTTAGAAGACCTGTAGAAATCTACTACATGATCCTTAAAGCATTGTGTTGTAGATGGCCCAATCTCATGTACCATAACTCACTTGTATCTCGACTAACCACTTTCCCTACTTTACTGCTCAATTTTGCGTAGCCATCTACATAAAGTTTGTAGAGATTCTTCACACGAACCCCAATTTTCTCTACCTTTCTTGTGGCTTTGTGACGAAGGAACGCTTTTCCTTCACTGAAAAACACATCATATCCAAGATTCTCCAACATAGCAACTAAAACTAAATTATTTTTCAAGCCTGGTACATGCATGACATCTTTTAATATGAAAGGTTTACCTAACCGTCTCTAGAAATTAATTGTACCAATCCTGGTAGCGCTATACCTCCCATCATCACCCATCTTGATGTGCATCTAAAGATCCTTCTCCTTCAAGATACTAAAGATTTCTTTGTTTCCCTTCATGTGGAAATATTATCCCATCAAATTTGACGCCATTCATGTGATGAGAGAGAAGTCCAACTCAAACTGTGAGGCCAAATCTTCACCCATTGCAGCTCTTGGAGCCTTCTTTTTGTTATTCTTTTTTTGTCGAAAATTTATTGCATAGTTTCCATGATCATGATAATGAAAACATTTCACCTTTGACATGTCACACTTCTTGCCTTCTTTGTCAGTCTCATATTTGGAATAGGACTTATTTCCCTTCCCATTCTTTTCCTTACTAGCCAAGGCACAATTTTCCTCATCTTCAGTCTTGGATGAGGATCCATCCTTGGTAGTCCGCTAAAACTCTTCTTGTACCAAATCTGGCCATATTCGCTCCCAATCTAGTAACTTCTCCCTCCCATTCACAGAGTCCTGGTAACTATGCCAACTCTTGGGAAGGCTTAGAAGTGCTAGGCTCACCAAGTCATCATTAGCTATAGTAATCCCAACACTTTCAAGCTCATCTTGACATTGAGTGAACTTGGTCAATTATTTCTGGATTGTGTCGCCCTTATCCATTTTGATTTTCTCGAGCTTTTCCTTGAGTGCCAATTTTTTGTGGTCACTATTGATTTGAAACAGATCTTTCAAGGCCTTCCACATAAAATATGGAGTTTTCTTTCCATGGAGACTCGAGACAATATGATCTTGAACTCCCTCTAATAAGATCCTCCTCATCTTTGCTACCTTCTTCTGCCATGCATCAAGAAGTTGGGAATCTGCTACTGTGGGCTTGGGAATATCATTATCTATGAATTCGTTCAACCAATTTACCTCCAACGCTGCCTCCATCCTATCCTTCCATGCAATATAATTTTAACTGCACTTGAGTGCATATTCAAGTCTCAATCCATTGAAAGACATCTTTATCCACTTCTAGCTCCAAATAAAGTATCTACAAATTTGAATATTGTTCAACACAAACTCAATTTCTTCTCCACTATTGTGATTCCTGGAACTCTGATACCATGGAGAAATTACACCAATGGATTCAATCCAATCATGCCATGTACTAAAATAAGATACTGAATTCTTCTAAAATATTTGCAGAATATAAATTTTGATAGCTCAATCACATGCAAGTAAGAGAAAGAATTAAATCAATCGCACACCACAAGATTTTCCTAGGGAAAGAAATTTCTCAAAACCCCTCCATCTTTATTGTATAATCAACCAAGGAATCATGAAACAATACAATGCATGTGTGCTCACAAGAACCTCATACACTCTACTGATTGTCTCACATTGATCTAGGAAAAATTGGACCAACACATAGCCAATTTCCTGCCCACCTTCAGCCTGCCTTTCTCATGCAATCCCTAGGCAAAATAACTCCTATTAAATAGGAATTCCAACCTTCCTTGACTGTGCAATCCATCATGGACTTCCTGTGGATTTATAATTGCGCTCAGGAAATTCGCTAATAATACAATTGATAATTTACTTGCCTTTAACCTTTGTCTCAACTGGGTCATCATCAAAATTGACATGCATGCAACTATTAATAGTGAATCATTAGATACTTGGTAGATCACTACTTGTGAATCAAATCTATTTTAATTCACTTGATCTTCCATTAGCTCATCAACCAGTTAGAACTAGTTAAATTGATTTTAACTTAATTAATTTGAGTTAACTAATTTCACTCACACCACAGTAGTGCTACAATTGCAACTGGACCCTGTAAATGATAGAATCACTCTACATGCCTACTCTTTGACCCTCAACTTGAAATTATTGAGCCAACTAAGTCTATCACTCTTAGTTAACTATTGCAAGTTGTTATGAGATAAGATTACAATTTATTTTCCAATTTATTTAAAAATTGGATGCCCACATTAGCACTAATGTGTCACTGAATTCCTTACTCATGTGTGACTTAGAATCCCACAATAGTATGTGGTGCATTTTCTTGTTGAATTTCAACACAAAGGACTCAATTTCGATATTCATCCCTTGCATAGGGATTCGATGCAAAACATTCTAGACTCTTTAAGATTTGAGTGCAAAATAAATTCCAACAAAGATTATGCCCCCCACGAAGGGTTCTCAGAAGAAATACATGAACCCCCTATTTTATACGAGAGCCATAACATTAAATGAAGGGGTTTTTTTGATGCCCAATTGGAGATACACAAGCAAAGGGAAATGCATTTGGGTGGTTGAATGTGAAGCGAAGGTGTACGAGGTTTTTTTCATGATTGATAAATGTAGGAGGATAGCTCTTAAAGGACACTAGACAAGGAAATTGATTTTAATCCTACTCCTAGTATAATTGCTTTGTATTTGATGGGAAAATGGAGGAACTATGGAAAGAATGGTGGATGAAGTTTAGGATGTGGAAGGATAGTTTAAATTGGCCTTTCATCTAGTGGAAGTTGTAGCATGGAAGGTTATTTGTGAGTAACTTAGTCTTTTGTGGTTTGATAAAAGATTTTTCTTTCAAATTTTTATAGTTTTGTATTTGGAACCTTCAAGTTTTATGGTATGGGTGGTCATCATGCTTTGCATGGACAGCTAGAAGAGTCTCCTCTAGAAGTTGTCTCCCTATTCTCAAGTATAATTCGGGTCTATGGGTTAAAAATGGAGCTTTATATATTCAATTATGTCATTTCTAAGACTGGATGTGGAGAGACATGATGCTCTAGTTTCAAGGTAGTTATTATTTCTTGTTGGTTTTACATCAAAATTTTCAGTCTTTGTGCCATTTTTTAGACTTTATTTCATAGTTTTCGGGCTCTCTTGTCAACCTTTGGGTCCTTTTGTGGTATCTAGTTTTATATTACTTTAATTAGCCTATTCTCCCTCTCATTTTAACTTTTGTAACATCCCCATCTCTTCAAATTTTTCTTGCATAAGAATAGTACATGAATTTTCAAGCCCGGAAAGACAACCCAATTCCTCCCTCAATTATGAATTTGACTCTTTTAAGAGGCTTATTTTTCCTTAGGATAGGTTCTTACCTCCCTTATTTTTCTTATGGGTTAATTATGTTCCCTATAGTTCTATCCCATCTATTATCTCCTCTCCCTCTATAGTTATATGCAAAATATCTACTAGATGTAGAGGTGGTAGAAGGGGCAGATTTTCTCCCTCTATGGGCTCAAATGCTCATCCTCCATCCTCTTGCAAATTCCATGCATAAGATATAGCCAGACGAGTCATGGATCACTATGCATAAGTCATTCCAAAAGTGGTTTGGTGCACTATAGTGGAGGTGGAAGATGAAGTTCATTAGGATTGTAGGTCCATTCCTAACCTCATGTTGAAAGAGAAATAAGGCAATAAATCCAAAAATTTGGTGCTTTAGATCAATCTCTTAAAACCTCCTACATGTAGGAAGTCAACTAATATTTGCATATTAAAATTTGATAGGAAGAGTTCTCATTGAAAAATTAGACACTCTGTAGAATACTTCGATCTACATTATAGAAATGATGGAGAAAATCAAGAATTTAGACATAAAAGTCTCTATCTTAGCCAAGAAGCAGGGAGATGTCACTTTTACCCTCTCTAAAGAAGAAAGTGATTGTCCTTCACCAGTTTAGGTGAACACTCTCACAACATGACATTGTTAGGAAAGAAAGTTTTTTTGTCAACATTCTACAATGGCACTATTTTGTTTTTTTAATTAATCTATGGAAATATATTTCTATTAATTTTTGTTATCTTAAGTGACAAACTAGTTGATTTATAACAAGCAATGTAAAAAAAAAAAATCTCTATTACTGGTTTGGTTTCCCAATTGAAAAAACAATCATCTATCTCTTCTTTTTTTAATCAATATAAATTATCTAACCCCATATCTATATATATATATATATATATAAACTTCTTTCAACTCAAATTCATTGTGTTTTAGAATAAGTTCAATATGTTCAAGTTAACCTTTCCTATAATCATGCAACATTCTCTAAATAACACTATAAATATCTCTTAAACAAAACATACACATCAACTAAATCTATTAAACCAATTGTTTTTATTTTGAAACCTATAGATTATAGATCGGCCACATTCCTATTGTGTTACTCTAAATTTTCCATAATATATTGAATTTCAATCAATTAGAAATCCTAAAATATTATATCACCTTATGCATGAATTAAACATGTATGAAAAATATTATTTATTCACTCTTCTAATTTATATTTATATTAAAACAAGAATAAATTACACTAAAAACTCAAATGATCAACTATTACCTTTATTTTAGATTAACTTTCTGATATATTGATATATTTCTAGTATAATTCATTATTAAGAGATCATGCAAGTTAAGGTCTTGTGAAAGCGTAAGAATGTTGGGCTTCATGAAAAAAGCTTAAGAGAAAGTTAGAATGCTCTCTTTCATAATTTTGAAGTATGTTGATATGCTAGATATATCTCTAGTATGAATCACGATGAAGAAGCCATACTAGGGGCGTTGGGTTTCATGAAAAAAGTTGAAGCCAAAGTTGAATTGAATAGAACAACGGAAACTTCAAAAAGGGTGAGAGAAAAAATAAAAGTACAAAAGGTGTGGATTCAAATTTTAAAAAAATTTACAATATTTGTATAGTGAATAATCGAGTTTGAAGTATTGGAATCTACTTATGGAAGATATAATTGTAAATCGATCATTTCGTTGAAAAGTGTTGAAAGAGACAAAGTGTCACATGGCATGATTGAAACCTGAAAAAGAGTTAAGGCTTAAAGATCAATACGCTTAAGTTTAAAATGTGTTTGTGGGTCATGACAAAGAAAGCTTTGTAAATACGTTTCTTGTTAGTTTAGATAGGAATGTCTCATATACTTAATTTTTTTTGTCATTATATTATTGGAAAAGAATATTAAAAAGGAAGTGGTAATGAAAATTTCTTCGTAATTTGTGATTATGTGTGGCCTCAAATTATAATTAATATATGTATCTATAAGCATGGGCTCACATAAAAATAAGTGTTAAATTATATGAATTACGGTGGACCAATGGTGAGTTCATAGAAAAATAAAGTAAAGCCATGTGTGGTATGTTATGTCAGATTGTGTGGATTAAGATCGACCATTGGTGAGTGGATACAAATTGAGCATAACTTTTTCTTATTTGAAATGATATTGTGATCATATATAAAGTATATCTTGCAAATGATATCGTGATCATATATAAAGTATATTTTTTTTTTGTGTGGTGTGGCGAACAATTTTTTTTGTTTTTTTTTTATATTTTTGCAAATTTTTTTGTGTGCTATGACTAACATTTAATTTTTTTTCGCTATAAAGGTATTTAACAAATTTACTTATTGTCTATATTTTTTTAATGAAATGGGTGGGTTTTTCATATTAATTTAATCTGATTTGAAGATCGGAACATCTGCTGCAAGATTTTCATCAATTGAGTTTAAGAGTGTCCAAAAAATACTTGAAGTTTTAATTCTTTGTCTACATATTGTTGTTCTAATATGGCACTCTTATATATCCTCCAAAAAAATTTTTAAAATAACTACATACTTGCATAATATGGATTAAAATTGCTATTGATTTTGTTTTCCCAATGACCTTGTTCAAATTTTTTCCTCCAATGCACAATTATATGCAAATTCTCTTTTAAATAATATTAAAAAAAACCCACTTTTTTATTAAGATTCAAGGAAAAACAAATCTTCCAAATCCACTTTTTATTAAGTGATAGATCAACCGGCATGTTCTACAAAATTACGAGGTTGGGGTAGAGCTTTATAAAAACTGAAGGTTTTGGTTGCAACTCCTAACTAGGCCCGATGCCAACTTCTCCATGGTTAGATGGGGTTGAAGCTTTCGTGTGAGGTCGAGGTTCGGGACCGATGGAATAAAGCATTGAAACCGAAAGGTTCCGGCTATAGGTCAGGGACAACTTCTCCGATATAATTTACAATATGAAATGCTTATGCCATTTCGATTGGGCCTTACTCGAGGTTAGACACAAATTCGATAAAAGAATTAGCTTGTCTATAGGTCAGGGACGACTTCTCTGATATAATTTACAATATGAAATGTTTATGCCATTCCGATTGGGCCTTACTCAGGGTTAGACTCAATTTTGATAAAAGAATTAGCTTTCACCTTGACAATCGATTGTCAATTATTCTCAAATTTGTGCCACTACTCAGAAAAATAAAGAAAATCACCTTTTATAAAAAAATTCCTGATTTCGTACCGTTACAAAACAAACTTGATGTCATGATGAATATACTATAAAGGAGCTCGACTTGATTAATTTTTCACATCTAGTACCACTTTAAATATGTTCCTAGGGGTGTAGAATTATGTCAAGCCTAAACTAAGGATTTCATAGAAATTTGAATCAATTTTAAAACACAACCTTGGAAGAAATTAAACTAAAACAAGGCACGAGTAACCATATGAAAAAAGGGAAAAATATCTACAATTAGATTAATGTCTTTCTTCACAGAATACTCAAAATATCACACTAATCCACACTCTCCACACAAAACTATTTTAACCTTCTATGTGAGCTATAGATGCTAATTTTTAAACAAAATGATAATCAGTTCAAATCCACTAGTTGTGGTTCCAAATCTTAAATCTAAAAATTATCCAAATAATAAAATGGTTACAATATCTCTTGGAATTAGTTACAAAAACTTATATTCTATGCAATTATATAATAATTCTAACTAAATACTAACACTCTTAATGATTTTAAACAATTAAAATAAATTTAGGAAACCCACTTCCTATTGTAAATTATTTTTTACCATCACATTCAAAATGAATTTATCGATGGTGATGCTCCTGCATCAGACCCCTAGGGAAATAATGTATTCATAAGAGTTTCCACAATAGTACCATACTTTGAAATTTATGCTTCTATCATCCAACTAGAATCTTCAATTGTTAGATTATTCCACTTGACTAAATACTGCTAATATTCCTTGCCTCTATTTCTTTTCATCAATCTCTATTCCAACAATGCTTCAATCTCTTTTGGAACCACTTTTGGCAGTTAGCTTTCCCATTCACTAGCCTGAGTTTCATCACTAATAATT
Organism: Pinus albicaulis; assembly: GCA_034641835.2. Classification (NCBI taxonomy): domain Eukaryota; kingdom Viridiplantae; phylum Streptophyta; class Pinopsida; order Pinales; family Pinaceae; genus Pinus; species Pinus albicaulis. The sequence continues at coordinate 263,420,158 of CM076582.1, read as the reverse complement.
ACGTCATTTAGAACATTTTCTTCCCCTTTGAAATTATATAACTGAACTACATTGAAGATAGGAGAAATGTTATTATCTTGAGGAAGTTTTATTTCAAATACAGTTGAGGAAAATTTTCTTAAGATTTTACAAGGACCAATCTTCTTCATATTGAGTTTATTGTATGTTTTTGCTATAAATATATCCTTTCTCAAGTGTACAGTGACTAAGTCACTAATCTAAAATTCTTTTTGTCTCCTCTTCATTTCCACCCACTAATTATACTTAATGTTATTTTCTTGTAGTTGTCTCTTCACTCTCTCCTACAACTTATGCATATTAATTGCAATATATTCTCACACTACACTTCTAAATTCTTGATTACACAAATTTATTAATTCATATACACCTCTAGGATACATTCCATATATAATTTGAAATGGGCTCATCCCTGTATTTTGGTTAGGTGAATTATTATAAGAAAATTTAGGTTGGGCGAGCACTTCATCCCATTGTTTGGGATGATCATTTAGCAAACTCCTTAATATATTTCCTAGACTTCAATTTATTACCTTTGTTTGACAATCAGTTTGTGGATGATAAGCGGAATTTAAATTTAAATTTGTCCCTAGTTTCCTTCATAATGTCCTCCAAAAATTTCCCACAAATTTAGTATCCCTGTATGACACAATACTACGAGGAAATCCATGTAGTCTCACAATTTCTTTGGAAAATAATTTTGACACGCTAGTTGCATCAATGGTTTTGGTACATTGAATAAAATGTGTCATTTTTTAAAATCTATCTATGATAACAAAAATAGATTCATTACCTCACTGAGTTATAGGTATCCCAAGAACAAAATCCATACCGATTAAATCGCATAGCCTGTCGAGAATGGGTAACGGTTGATATAATCCAATATTTTTACTTCTTCCTTTCACCTGTGGACAAATCCTGCATCTCGCCACAAATATCTTCACATTAGCTATTCTTGGCCAATAATAAAATTAATTTAACACAAAAAAGGTTTTATCAACTCTGAAATATCCAACCAATACTCCACTATGTTTTTCCTATATTAAGTTATCTCTCGTGGAGCATTTGGGAATATAGATTCAACTATATTTAAATAATAAACCATCTTGGATCATATAATTGGACCACTTTATTATATTTGTGCTCACTGGATTTTTACATGCGACATATGCTTCCACGAAGTCAACGTCATTCTCATACATTTCTCTGAGTTCATCAAATATTGTAACATGAAATTGAAATTCATATAGAATTAAATTAATTCTAATTAAGGCATATGCCACCTTATTTGAAGAATCACTAGTGTTCTTGATTACAAAGGTAAAATTTTGTAAAAAAATCTACCCATTTAGCATGCCTCTAGCTAAGTTTTGGTTAACTATTTATAAACTACAATGCATGATTATCAGTTAATAAAATAAACTCTTTTAGCATTAAATAATGTTTCGACTTCTTCAAATCCTACACAACAACTTAAAATTTCTTATCATATGAGGAGTATATATTCTTGGCATCATTTAATTTCTCACTGAAATAAGCAATTGGATGCCCTTCTTGGCTCAAAACTGCTCCAATAGCACTATTGTTGGCATCTGTCTCCAATTGAAATGATTTTTAAAAAATAAGTAGCACCAAAATTGGTTGTTTAGTGATATTTTTCTTCAACAATTTAAAACTTTTTTCCACTACTACAATCCACTTAAATGTTTGATTAACTTCTTTAATGGTCTCAATAATTGGTGCACACAGATGACTATTTTTTTTGTAAATTTGAGGTAAATCTAGCAAGTCCATGAAAAGTTCTTACTTCATATACATTTCGTGGAACTAGTCAATTTATAACCGTCTACACTTTATTTGGATCCATATTCAGTCCATATTTGGAAATTATAAAACCTAGATAAACTAACTCCTCTTTCATAAAATTGTAGTTCTTTATATTTATCAAAAAAATTATTTTTGCAATATACCCAAAACTGATTTTAAATGTTGTATATGTTATTCCCTGGTCTTGGTGTACACTAAGATATCATCCAAATAAACAATGACAAATTTTCTTGTAAATTCTTTTAAAACTTCGTTCATTAACTTCAAGAAAGTGTTGGGTGCATTGGTCAGACCAAAGGGCATCACAAACCACTCATGTAACATGTGATTTTTTTTAAATGCAGTTTTCCCCTCATCTCCCTCTCTTATATGAATTTTATGATATCCACTTTTTAAATAAATTTTTGAAAATAACTTTGCTTCACTCACTCAATTAAATCATCAATTTGTAGGGGTGGAAATCAATACATGATGGAAATTTTATAAATTTCCCTGAAGTCTATACACTTTCTCCAACCTCCATATTTTTTTGAACTCAATATCGTTGGCACAACACAAGGACTCAATCTTTTTTTTATCAAACCTTTTTCCAACAATTTATGAACTTGTATTTTTACCTCTTCATTTTCTTATGGTGTCATTCTATAAGAAGATTTATTTGGAAAAGTAGATCCCATAATTAAATTGATAAAATGGTCGGTCCTTCTAATAGGAGGTAAACTACTTAGTAAATCATCCATAATAATATCAAGAAACTGATCTAAAAAATTTCTAATTTCCTTTGAAAAATCATTTAAATTCATGCTGGTAAGAATTACATGTGGTTTCCCAACTAAAGCAAAGTGAAATTTTTCTTTCTTTTCTTCCTGCAATAGCTCCTTTCCATGCATAAGTAGCACACTTGGACTTGCCTCATCCTTGATTCCTTCCTAGTAAAGTAACAACACATGATTTTCCCCATCCTTTTCAAAAGTGTAAGTATTTCTTCTGCCATCATATATGACCTTCCTTTCATATTTCCATGGCCTCCCCAATAACACATGGCAAACATCCATCGACATTATATCAAAAAAAACTTCATCCTTCTATTTTCCAATATGAAAATCTACTTTACAGTGCTCATTAACCAACACTTGGTGTCCTTTTTGTAGATAATATACTTTATAAGGATGAGGATGTGAAATTATTTTTAAATTTAATTTCTCTTCCATTTCAACAGAAACCAAATCATCACTACTCCCTTTATTAATAACAAGTTTTCAACATTTACCCTTTGAATTACACATGGTTCATAATAGACTTCTTTGAGATGGTTCCTTGGTTGTTAGAATTAGCCGTTATAATTAACTGTTATAATTTTTTCTTGCATCTCTAAAATATATATATTATCTTTGATTCGATTTAGTTCATTCATATAAGTCTTGATGATGAACCACACTAAGTGGTTTAAATGCACCGACCTGAAGAATTGAAATGTGATTTACTTGAAGAATTCCTCTAACAACACTCTTTTCATTAAAAATATTCCTTACTTCAAGAACATATTCAATAATAATTGGATCCTCAATTTCTTCCATTGCTTCAGCAACATGCACACCTATCTAACCTATTGGCGCATTCTCAGGATAGTCCCATGGCATATGCCCAAGTTTACAACATTTGAAACATCTAGGCTGATAGTCTCTTCCATGACCTCTAACTCTAGCGAATGATCTTATCCCTCTCGAATCACCTCATATTGGTGATTGACTGTTGGACATTCCTTAATATTCTCTTTTCGCAAAATTAATTCTTCCTCTTCCAATTTGCTTCCCTTTGCCTCTTATAGTACTCCTTCCTCAATTTCTCTAACTTTGCTTTCCAACAAGCTTTTCTTCACCTTTGAAGGCAACCTAATATGCATCTTCAACAATATTTAAAAAAAATAAGCCAATTTCATATTGAATATCAAATCTCAATCTATTAATATATCTAGAAACCTTCTCAACATCATCTTCTACACGACCAACCCTGATATTCAATTTATAAAACTCCTCTATATATTCTTTAATTGACATGGAATTTTTTTTTAAAAAAAATTATTTGTCTAAAAAGATTAATCTGATATTTGTTGGGTAGAGATTTAACTTTGTGTTTTTCCACCATCCTATCACAATGTTTGATCTTAGTTTTTCTGTTTTTCTTCCGCTCATCTTGTACTTCATCCCACAAAAGTGCAACATGGCCTTTTAATATGGTTATTGCATACTTAACTCACTTATCAGCTTCAACATATTCATAATCAAAATATTTATCAAGAGCATGTATCCAATCCATTAATTCATCATCATTTAAATTACCTTCATAGGTGGAATCTCCATCTTAGTCCGGGTAATTATCTTAGAAAACATCTTCCTCATCCTTACATCTTCTAATTGTTATAGATCTTCATCATCAGAAGAATCTTTGCCAACAGCACTAACATAAATCCCACGTGAGTTTCTCTCATATGTGTAGTCTCCATAGTTACTACTCTATCTCAAATTCTTATTATTTCATCATGCAAGGCGACATTTGCTACAAGTCTCCCTTGACCTGCTCCCCGATGATCTTCAATTATTATTTTTATTTGAAAGAGTTATGCTTTGATACCACAACTAATGTTGATTAAGTCTTCCCAATGATCCTGTTCAATTTTTTCCCTCCAATGCACAATTACATGCAAACTCTCTTTTAAATAATATCACAGGAAACCTACTTTTTTTATTATTAAAATTCAGGGGAAAAAATATTTTAAATCCATTTTTTAATTAAGCAAGTGATAGAACAGTCGACATGTTTTACAAAATTACAAGTTCAGGTTGGATCTTTATAAAAATTAATTTTTTGGTTGCAACTACTGGCTAGGGTTGAGGCTGACTTCTCCATGGTTATTTAGGGTTCAAGCTTTCATGTGAGGTCGAGACTCGGGGTTAGGGACCAATGGAACATAGCACTGAAACTAAAAGGTTTTGACTATAGGTCAGGGTTGACTTCTCAAATACAATTTACAATATAAAATGTTTCTACCATTCCAATTAGGCCCTAATCAAGGGTCAGCCAATACTTTCAATAAAATAATTATCTTTCACCTCAATGGTTGGCTATCAATTATTCTCAACTTTTTTCCACTGCTTGGAAAATAAAGAAAATTTCCATTTATAAAATTTTACATGGTTCCATATAGTCATAAAAAATCCCAATGTTGTGATGAATATATTGTAAAGGAGCTCAACCTAATTAATTTTCCACACTTGGTGTCACTTTAATTATGTTCCTAGGAATGTAGAATTACGTTGAGCCTAAAACAAGGACTTAACAGGGATTTAAATCAATTCAGAAACACAAACTTGGAAGCAAGTTAAACTAAAACAGAGCACGAGTAAGCATATGACAAAAGGAAAAAATTATCTACAATTATATTAATGTCTTTCTTCATAGAATACTCATAATATCACACTAATCTACACTCTCCACACAAAACTATATGAACCTTCTCTCTAAGTTAAAAAAGCTACTTTTGATACAAAATGACAATTAGTCTAGATCCACTAATTATGGATCTAAATGCTAAATCTAAAAAATGTCCAAATAATAAAATGGTTACAATATCTCTTGGAATTAACTACAACAAATTACATTCTATGAAAATATATAATAATTCTAACTAAATGCTAATTCTCCTAATTATTTTAAACAAACTAAACAAATTTAGGAAACCCACTTCTTGTAATAAATGAATTTTTGGCCATCATGGTCAAAACGAATTTACTAATGGTGATTCTCTCGCATAAAAATCTAAAAAAAGAACTTCCTTCACTATTCGACCTAGGAACAAGGTTGACTTCAACTCCGACTTTCTGCCTTGGATAAAAAGAAGAAGAATGTAGTTCTTCATTTTCCTCCTCAACTATTGACATATTTTATTATGGAACTATGCCATGTTGTGCCTCAATCTCCACAACTATTTCCTCATTTACACAAGTTGTTGTTGCATCATTCAAAGGTGTCATTCTATCAATATTGAGTTTCAATAGGTTGTGTGCCACTTGCAATCTATCCATCTTAGTCTGCAAAAGACCATTTTTTTTATTAAGGAGGGAAATTTGAGCTTGAGCTTCTACAGTCACCATTTCCCCTTGTCTAGTTAAAAGGGATAGGATGAATTTTGTGTTTTTTAATTGAGTAATCCAATTGACGATTGAATTATTCATTCTTTGAACTAGAAAATTGCTCCATTTGAATACCAACACAGTAAACCTCCCTCCCTTCAAATATTTTGAATAATCAAACTTGAACTCCTAATGAAACGATGATGTGTGACCTCTCCTTATACTCATACATGTTTTCCCCTACCAATTCATCAATTATCTCATTGTCTTCAATACAAAAATAAACCCTCTACATTATCCAAACCAAGAGTTCAATCTTCGAGTTAATGTATCTGTAACTTATGCCCCTATCCATTAAATTTGGATACCTTGAGAATGTTTGTTTCTTCTCAAATAGGAAAATAATGACTTTCTACATCCACCTAAATTTATTAAAGGTATGAACCAACATCCACCTATCCTTTACCATGACTATGATCTTGTGGTTTTTCTAATTGTATGCATGGACCCAACACTCAGCAGAGAAGAGAAGATGCCAAAATGAAGGGGAGAGAAATTGTAGGATCGATAAACCAAGTTGAGGTCTAACATTAGGCTATCATATTTCCATCCAATTCATTCTTTATTTAATTTTATTTAAGGCTTTCAATACATCTAAATCTATTTTATATTTGGGACTTTCATGGTAACTATTTAAATGAAATAATTCTTTCATCTTCATCCATCATTCCTTGTTTTAGGGAGACTCTCTTATTTTGTAATCCATATTCCTTTGAGTTGAGATGTCCCTTAACATGATAGAACTCAACAATCTCAAACTTTCCTATTTATAAATTTTTTCAATGCAGAATTGAGAATTGAATTGGTGTATGATTCTCCTTAAGCTTACACACTTGTTGGATAACTATCATCAAATCTCCAAACACCACTAATTGCCAAATTTTTCTTGATATTGTCAATTCTAATACCCACCACAAGGTAAAAATTCATCTTGTTTATTGGTTGAACTCCCCAAACCCCATGCATATTGAATCTCTATTTCTTCATCGGAGTGAAAAATAACCTCTCTTGCTCATGCCTCTCCTTATTGTTTATAAATTATTTAACAATTTTATAATATATATATATATATATATATATATATATATATAATGTATGCTATTTTTTAATATAAAATTTATATTATAATAATAAATTTAAATTTTTATTGAAAATATTTTGATGTATATTATTATTATTATTATTATTTTAAATTGTAAATTTTAATATATATATATATATATATATATATATATATATATAATGTAAAAGAAATGTTTTTAACAATTTAATATAAGGGGCTTTGCACATGTTGGGAAGCCCTTGTGAATCCATGTTATGAAGTTCAATCCTTGGGACATGTCTTACTAGCCGAACTTAAAAAATAAGAAAAAATCATTTAATATAAGGGAGATGTGTAATTTCATTTTCATTTATAACTAACATATTTCAATGTTCGCTTTAAGTAAATAAATTTATATCAAATTTTTGTATAAAAAGAGAATATATATATCATTTCTTGATATATGATTTCTATTTATATATGGGAGATGAATACATCTTTCACTACTTCATATGGAGTTAACACATACCATTTCACTTAATATCAATGAGAAAAAATATTTAAATTTTAGCCATAATATATATATATATATATATATATATGGTTTATCTTCATGTATGAATATCTATATTTTCATTACCAAAATTAATATGAAATATGAAGTTTTTCTTCACCTCTATGGAAAGAGATTTTTAATTGTTGACTTTGGTCTCTCTTAATCTGAGGGATAAGATCATTGTTGTTGATCCCTGGTTTTGGGGGAGCTCCTCTCTATGCACAATGCTTTGGACTGTAAAATTTTATCCATATATTGCTTCTCTTTTTTTGGCTCCTATTTGGGTAAGGCTCCGACATATTCCTTTGTAGTTCTAGGGTCGAATCTCTGTTTATACCATTTAAAATAATCCATGAAGATATTATTATTGTAGCCTTAAAATAGAGGATTGTGGTATTTGTACTTATGCACGAATTTGCGTAGAAATAGACTTCAAGGAGGGAATTCCAATCGAAATAAAATTTACCATGATAGATTACTGGTGGATACAAAAACTAGACCATGGGAAGATATGTTTTAACCTAGATTTTACTTTGATACGTTTTATCTTGCAGCCTAGTCACCTAAAGAATCCAAGAAACAACAACGAACATTGGCATAGTTCAACTTGGTGGGTTGGTTCTAGAGTTAAGAATTAGGCTATTAATAAGTAAATCTCTTGTAAAGTGGATTGTCCCGAAAATTGGCTCATAAAAGCACCATTGAAAGCTAATGATTCAGTATCCAAGGAGGTTTTTTCTACTTTGAATCTTATTTCAAATGACCTAGAGGTGGAAGTAGAGAATATCAAGGACATGGAAATGAATTTGAAACAAACTAACTCAAAAGTCAAGGATTCAAGCCCATCTCATTTGGGGCATGGATCTAAATCTTTTCCTAGCTCTTTCCCATCAAAAAGTAAATCAAATAATTCTCTAGTTCAAGTTAAAGTGGAAATGGTTTGAGTGGAAAAATCCTCATAAAAAAGGAAGGATGGACAATAGTATTAAAGAAGAAAAATCACGTAAATTTATGACAGATCCAATAATGATTAGAAGCCAGGCCTACAATCCAATCTAGACTTTTAGAAGTTTATTATTGAAAATAATGTTTTTGGGTTGAAATGTGACATTTTGATCTAGTTGGAAGAAAAAAAAATTGCTTGATCTCCCCTCAAGGGTGGGTGACAAATTATATCTATCACTATACTTCTCCATGTCAAATTTTCTAGTTGTAAAATAATTAAAAATTAAAACTAAAAATGTGTGTGTGTGTGTGTGTCTATATATATATATATATATATATATATATATATATATATATATATAGAGAGAGAGAGAGAGAGAGAGAGAGAGAGAGAGAGAGATTTGCTACAATAGGGATATATGTAATTCCTTTTATATCCAACATGAAGTTGACATGCACACATGCTTGAGTGTGAAAATAAATATATAAATGTCAATTATAACTCTTTAAGTAAAATGATAGTATATTGTAAAAAATATCTTATTAGAGTCTACTATGGCAGATATCAACAGAAATATTCAGGAAATCAACCTCCGTCAGTTGCATCGGTATGCTAGACTAGGCAGGATGGAGAAGGATATAAAAGCATTGCGGCATGTTGAAATTCTTAGTTCTAGTGCTAAATATCCTGCCGCTGTGGAGTCAGAAGATGACTAGTGATATCAGTTCTTATTTTTTTAGTGGCTAGTTTTATTTTATGTAAATGTTAGTATTTACAGACTTTGTTATCAAGTATCGTCAAACTCTGTACAGGTTATTAATTTTGTTTATGTTTTGGTTGACATACATTGCACTTAGATGGCCAACATGCCTAGTTTCCTTCAGGCAGGTTGAAGTCTAATTTGTGTATTTTCATTGCCCAGTTTTTAAATTAATAGAAAATGGGAAGGATCTACCTAAGCTTACAAAAATAAAAAAAATATTTCAATGTCAACTTTATTTATCTATCTATTCATCTATTTATATATAACCAACATATAACTTCATGTCTATCATGTGTCAAAAGGGATCTACTTCCTGCAAGTGAATTTTTTTTATATTAACAAAATTTAGAAAATGTTTACAACACCAAGGGATTTGATCTCTCTTGGCATATGATAGATCAAAGTTCGTATGGATTTAAACTAGTAGTAAAATTATTTCAATGACTTGTTGGTTATTATGAAGGAGATGTGTAATTCCTTACATTCTCAATAAGGAGTTTGTTGCACCATTTTTTGGTCATCCAACCTGTTACTATTAGATGGACCTAAGTACACCATGTAAGACCAATTTTACCCTAATTAAAATTTCTTTCACTATGAAAAATAACTTATTAAACCACCTTTATTAAGTTCTTTATGGTCTAAACAAGAAACCCCATGAGGAAATATTAAATAAATCCACACTTGTTTGATTTTCCTCGAGGAATAATTAGTTAAACAACAGTTTAATTAATATTCCTAGTCATATTTAACCCAAAATAGGAAAATTAATTAGATAAATTATTATTTTCTAGGAATAATTATTTAAACCTTATTTAAATAATATTTCTTGTTAAATATGACTAAATCACTCATAAATAATTAAATAAATCATTATTTATTTGATTATTACTCAACCACATCCTTAAAATAATAAATAAATCATTTATTTATTTATTATTTACGAATAAAGGGATTTGACCCAAGTCAAATTCTTTTTCCCTCCAACAAAAATAATAAAATATTCCATAAAAGTTGGATCTTCATTTGGTTAACAATATTTTAACTATGCACCAATATCTAGACTAACTCAATATTTTGTTATAAATAGAAGATTTTTTCCATTCATTCACTACCTTTTGTTGCCTAAAGATCACTCTGGATCTACACTCTTGGTTTGATTTTGATCCACCATCATTGTCATATTTTGCTATTATCTTTCTTGTGAGCTCCCTTTGAGTTCCATTTTTTGTCTGGGTTTTCTACACCATCAAGAGAAAGGGATTTTAGATCTGAAGTGCTGAAGACTTACAATAACCCATCCCATTGAGGAGTACTGGTAACATCCTTCTATGTTCTCCTCCGAGATGCCATAACTACAAAATTATTTAAACATATTCTTGTCTTGTCTATTGGATGCATGGAGCAACTCTTGTTTTTATTTATTGTTTAATTTCTTTTAATGCATAGATCTATATTTTTGCAGCATTTATCTTGGTCACCTAATTGCAAATCTAAAGATATTGGCAGCCATCTTTATTGTTAGGATTGTTTGTTATGAACGGCTAAAGTGAGCCTTTTTCGTACACTTGCGATTAAGATTCATACTAACAGAGTTGACACATGACTCTTTCTTTCTTACATGCACACACACAAGTGTACATCCATCTCAACTCTAGATCTCTCATACATTGAGAAAAATGAAATCCTTCCAAAACCACATTTTTTTTTAAAATCGAAAGCTTGACAAAAATTCAAAGCTTGAAAAATTTATCAATAATTAAGAATTTAATCTTTTCATTATATAATAAATTTGAAATTAAAGTAAATAATAAATTTATTATAATATTTAATTAAACATAATAATAAATTTTAATTAATAAAATTATATAAATAATTCATAATAATAATATTTTTAATGATGTGATTAATCCAAAAATACATTTATCTACATTCTGAATCACAAAAATCTTAGATTTAATAATATTTTTAAAATTATTTTTAATTTTAAAAAAATAATCAATTTACATTTAAACAAAAACAATAACAACACAACAAATTAATTAATTAATTAATTAAAAATAACAATTTTAAATTAAAAATATAGCCTTACCAAATTCCATTACAACTCTACTACCAACACATTAAAACAAGAACGACCATTTAAATCATTTTCGTGTGGTAGTTTACATTACTCATAAAAGGAAATGAATCATTGCATTTTGGCAATACTCTTTATGGTTTTCTTATTGTATATTTTAAAATAAAGTTTAAAGATAATATATTTTAAATAAATTTAATTATTTAAAATATCATTTTTTTATAATTTAATAAATTTAAAATTACTATCTTTTCATTTCATATATTGAATAATCAAATTATTACATACATTACTTTTATATATATATATATATATATAATATTGGAAAATTATTTCATATCTATATTATCATTATATAAATTTAATTATAATTATTATATATTGAATTATAAAAAGAGTTATAATTATTCAAATTTTTACTCATTAAATATTACATTTAATTGTGATTTTAAATATTGTTATAATTACTAAAATACTTTTAAATAATTTTATAATTATTAAAAAGAAATTGAAGTATAAAATATATTTCTTATAATAATACATGAAAAATTACTTTACAAAATTTAGATACATGAGATAAATAAAAAATTATTAATAATATTATTTTTCTAAAAAAACTCTTTCCAAAAAAATCTCACACTTTAAAATATACTCAATATATTATTTAAACACTAAATGGTTACAATACATTATAAATGTTTCACGCTCTCAACAACAAGAGCGTTCAAGAGTGAGCTTGAGGTCTACATTATGCACTTTGAAACCACACTCTTACCAAAGCCTATATGGTCTAATAGGTCAAACCCTTGAGCCTATATCATGAGGCATTTACAACAGAGTATCCCAAGCCATTAAATTGACTTCATTATATGAAATACCATGAAAAAATATCATGGGTCTATTTAATGGTTTGGGATCATATGAAACACCATGAGAAAATATCATGGACCTATAAACCATCAATGGTAAACCCATCATTGACTATATCAAGGTTATCTTAAATACTCATGATTAACCCAACATTTTCTCCTTTAGGCAAACTTTGAATAAATCCCTACCTCACCAAAATTTTATAAACAAAGAACCTGACTACACAATATGCCCCATATCAATTAAACTTAGATATAGACTTTACAAATTGTGGTACACATGCCTAAATAGTTTTTACTATTATATGGCTATACAAATATGTGATAAAATCCAACTCCATATAAAATACTTGCAAATGTATGTTTATGCATGTGATGTTATGAAACATCAACTTGTTTCATTACTGACATCTCATCTACTCCAAATACAATTACGTAGACCAAATACTTATCTTATCATTGTTTACTTGAGCAAATGATGTAAGAAACATCTACCTACCTTTTACTTGCATCCCTCTTTGCTTCAAATATAATGAACCGAATCAGTCATTTAGTAGGTCTAAGCATCCAAATGCTAGCTTTATCCATCTGCTCATAAATCCATTCTTCTCTATGCATGATCTAGGCCAAAGTCACATGCTTCAAGCTCACTCACCATTCAACTGATGTCATGCTTAGCATTTTATTGCAACAAGTTTTCATTTTGCATAAGCTCCCACTCAAACCAAGGTTAGATCAAAAAACCTTATCCCTAACACCTTGGATTAAGATATTAAGCTCTAATGCTAAATTAAGGGAAAAGAAGGTGTGGAATACACTTCCTACACTAATCCATGAGAGAAGAATATGTGAAAACTTGCTCAATGTGATGGATCCAGAAGAACTACATCAAAATATGTAAAAGATAGAATAAAATAGTTGCAAACAAATCAAATAAACAATAAACCATTAACAACACAATTTATCTCACACTGAACATTATCTCCATGCCTCTTCTCACCACCATCCCACCCAAAAATTAGTAATCCTGAACACCCTTGCCACTAGAGCCATCAGAATCTTTGACAAAGAGCACTTAGATAAATAAAAATCTCATCTAATAATTTTTTTTCTAAAAAATGGATATAAAAAGCACCAAGCCATCAAAGCTCTAAATAAAGCAAACAAAAGAACTTGTATTAAAGATAAGAAAAATCTAGATTATTTTATTGGAAAAGTGAACCTTCCATATATCCTGGGAACCACGGACAAAATTTCCCATATCCTAAAAAACATGACATCAGTGACCACTTTCAAGCCCATTAACACCATCCAAATTCACCTCAATCCTATTAAAGATCCAATTAATCCCAAAGAACAAAAAGGTGTCTATATGGTTCCCTGTTCATGTGGAATTCCATACGTTGGGAAGACCAGCCTCACTTTTAACACTCAGATTCTCGAACATTATGCTGACATAAAACACAATCAATCAAAAACATTTGCACTCGTTGAGCATCCCAACAACACCAAACATCACATCTGCATTGATAAAGCTCACATCCTTGTGAAGATTGACCATTATTTCCTCAGGAAATTCCTTGAGGCCATTGAAATTAATCAGCATCCTAAAAACCTAAACAGGGATGAAGGATGGAGCATCAGCAAAAACTGGATCCCCACTCTCCAATCCAAATCCAAATCTAGATCTCTTGAAAATTATCCATTCACCTCTTCTACCTAACTCCCTTATGTTGTAATTCTCTCCTATCTTCTTAAAAAACCTTCCAATCTTATCCCTAATTTCCTTTTATCACTTTAATCATTTACCTCTTTATCAATATATTAACTGTCATTAAAACAATAAAAAAAATTCAACCTTTTTAATCTTTCAATAACCTTTATTATTAAACACAATTTATTAATCATCTAAGAAAGATTTAAAATTAGTCTCCATGTAAAAATAAGCATGTTAGTTAATTATAATAACATTACAAAATTAATACATTCTCTTTTAAATTTAAATATTATTTAACTAAAATCAATTAACCTCTTAATATTAATTAATATAATTCATCAAAAAAACATTAAAAACATTGTGATAGTAAGCGTAATCAATTAAAAATAAAATCACATATAAAATCAATCAATTAATTATATAGAACATTACATAAGATATTTCCTTTTAATTATTTAAACTATTACTTATTTATCTAGAATCATTTAACAACTTATAAATATTTAAATACACCTAATGTCTTTTTATATATATATATATATATATATATATATATATATATATATATATATATATATATATATATATATATATATATATATATATATATATAATTGTTATAATTTTATAAAAACTAACTATATTAAAAATTTATTATCATATATAATCAAAAACAAAAATTTATATAATTATTAAAAGACAGCATTAACCTTTTAGTTAAATTTAACATATTTCCCACTACTTATTTATCATTCTCAGCCTCTTTCACCTAACTATAAGCCCTATTTATTACAATCCAAATTGATTTGTTTTCCTCACATTTTTCTCATTCTGATGATGAGCCTCAATTGAAGGTTCGAAACATCGATTTTAAAAATTCAAATTTATGGGATGGATCTAGAAAATCTTTCACAACAAAACAATACAATTTACTGAGAAAATTGTTTTCGGGAGAAAAACCTACAGTCTTAAGTAGGTGAAATGTATCATTCAACAACTAAATTGTTACAATCCATTATGGAATTTAACTGCTTTCAACAAGAGTGTTCAAGAGTGACATTTAGGCCCACACTATGCACTCCATGACTGCATTTTCCACTAAGCCTATACAAGCCAATAGGCCAACTCCCAATACCTATACTTGGAAGTAATGCTTCTATGTAATTTACAGATTGTTATTATGAGTCTCAATAAGTTATTCTAGAATTAGTTGTTTTCCTATGTCTAAATTGTATTAGCTATTTTTAACAATCTAAACCCACTATCCTAGGATCTGGAAGAATTATTTATTCTTATATATATGTAACTATTATAATCAATACAAAATAGTGTGTAATTTGTATTATGTATAATATCTTTCTCTCCATTTCTATATCTTATACGATAATACTTCTTACAATAACATATGTCAAGACATTAAATAAACTTTATCATTAAAAAAAATACCATAAATAGAATAGCAATCCCATCATTAACGCATAACTACATTATAATGGAATTAAAATTAACTCAGTAATTATATAGCTATAGAGTTTAGATATTAAGTATTTTAATTTACTTAAAAATAACCTGTCTAATTAGTGAAAACCAAACGTTGGTCTCCTCACTCATGCATACTTACTATGTACCAATATAAAAACAACCATTAACGCCCAATAGAAATCTCGTGCAAAACATATTTTCAAAACTTACATATTTAAATGCCAATATGGAGGATCTCTTTTAGGTGTCATCCTCAACTTTCGGTGGCAATAAAGAAATATATGAAGTGCGTGCCAGTGTTTGGGAAGCAAGTAAGGGAGTACTAAAGTTCATAAAGTGGAAGAATGTTTTTCACTGGTTTGGTCAAGGAATATATAGGTTGTGGGTGCTTAGTCACGTTGAAGTATCCTTGCATTAATTTTAAACTACAATATCATTATTTTTTTCCATTTATATAAATAAGAATATATAATTTTATAATTTGTATAATTAATTTATATTTTTTTATATAAATAAAAATATAAAATTACATTATTTTATAATATTTTTATATGATATTTTGTATACAGGCATTTTTTTAATAACTAAATTAAATTTGGGTTGGGATTAGTCTATTTATTAGATGGAAAAGTGATCTACTCACAATGAGACGTTGTTTTTAAGATTGTGCAAAGCTTCATTAAGTTTAGATGTTCTTTGGGACAGTTCAATTCCCCCAAATTGGCTTATATGATCCTCAAGATAATTCAATTCCCTTCAAAGTGGCTTCTATCCTCAACTCTTCCCCATGAGGTTTGAACCTAATACCTGATGGAGACTAAACCCCACTCGAACCAACTAGTCTACACCTCATGGGTCTTATTTTTTAAAGGTTAACTAGTGAGGAGTGACAAAGTGTACATGTAAGCAAATATACATACATATTTATCTCGTACTTAATTTTCTTTTATAATACCTTTTATATATAGGTAAATCTTCACTTTTGGTATGGTAGATGGCGGGGGGAGTGAGTGTGTATATGTGTATGCACATGCATGTCTTTATTTTTTGCCACCCACTCTCTTAGAGTACACACATACACAATCAACCCCCACAACCCACCCTCCCTCTTTAGTGGTTGAAGTTGCACATGTGCACTCTAATGGAACACATACATGCACGACATTGCCCCCTCTCCAGTGCACATACGTGTACACCATCACATCCACACCCTCCTCCTCAAGTAAGGCACACACATGTGCACTCTCACTCTCCTGCCACTTATCTTGAGGCACACACATGCATGTGATCCCCCCACCCAACAACTCTCACACGGGGGAATGGGTAGTAAGTATGTGCATGCGGATGCTAATTCCTAATATTAAACATTTTATTTTAGAATATATAATTTAAATTTTTGTCTAAAATATTTCATGTTTAACTCTATATTTAGATCTAAAATATTAACTTTGTAGTTTGTCAATGGAAGGTCACACTTCACTTTACCCAAAGAATTTATGCAGGGTTCACCAAATAGTAATTCTCCTAATGGAGGATTATGTTGTAGTCAATGGATTTATCACCAAACACTCACTCCATGTTGGATAGTATTATGTGTGATGTTTTAAAGTCATTTTGATACACTTAACAGTAACAAATGATATAAGGTCTCACACTTTTCATTGGTTTATATGTGTTGTCTAGCTTTCCTTATGTAGTAACTTGCCTAAAATTGAGTGTATGGGTGTGATTTGCACATTTTTCATTGTCTAACACCTAGTTGAGGTCCTCAGTCCTTTCTTCTAGGTCATATTTGTATTTTTTAAACCTTTTTGGATTTTTTCCTCAAACATTATCTTTCGAATTATATCAAACTTAATATTTGTGCATAGATTTGTCAATTCATTGGTTAATTAGAAATGAATTTGGAAAGTCTTTAACATTCTTAGATCCATTTGAGGGTGCATACAAATGTTACTTTGTCAAACTTCATTTCTCCCTTTTTTGGCCTAGTCATTACACCTAACAAGTGAGTTGTTTTTCCCAAGTTGTGACTACCTCTTATATATCAGTGTAACTTTAGGGAAAATCTTTCAAAACTAGCAAAATAAACTTAGATTTTCTTATTAAATCAACATTTATCGAATCAAACCGCTGGATTAGTACCATGATGTAATGGTTTTTCCTAATAGTTATTTTTTTTTGCTTCCTTAACACCCAAGCGTCATTCCCTTTTCAATTGATACCCTTTAGTTTTCCTTATTGTATATTCAAAACCCAATTTTATAAAATGTTGAAACTCTATTGGATTTATGTCTCGACTCTCTTTAATTTCATCTACAAACCCTTGGGTTTCTAGGATCAACTAACTCCCCAACCCTTCACCAATTGGACGCTTTTCCTCACAAGTATACTCTCACTATTGGTTTGGTTTCAATATCTTGTTGCATTTATTGGTTTGGATCTAGGAATTTTTAGCCATATCCCTAGAGTCTACTAGTGTTTTCCTCAACCATACCTTAATATAGATTACATGAACACCAACTAAAGAGAGAGTACCTCACAATTAAGGGAACACATAATTTCACATATTCAGTAACATTGTTTGGTTATTTATATGGATGATTTGACAATGTAGATATTGTTTTCTTTTCAAAGATTGTGTCCAAGTGTTTGCAAGAAGATATAGCACTTTGGAGCACTATGAGAGGCTCAACTCTTCTTGACTATTCAAACAAGTATTTCTTATCTTCCAAGCTCTAGTGACATCTTTTCATCCTTCTCCTTTATTATGCTTTGGTTTTCTTTGATTTCAATAAGTGAAATGCATAGTTGACCATGAGGAAATCCAAATTTACTTTATAGTTACATATCGTCTTTTTAATTGATGAAGTCATTCAAAACTTAATTAAAATATGTTTAAAAACAATTGCAAATCTAAATTAACATAATAATCTAATAACTTATTATCTCTTATCTATTCATTACTTCCATTAATTTTATCAATATTAATAATTAAGTCAATATTTTAGTACCATATTATCTTACTCTAACTATTACACTATACGTACATACACTATACATACATACTTAAGAGTTATCATTTTATTTTTTATTTGTTTCATTTTAATTTAATTAATTAATTGGAAACACCAAAATCTCTTATTTTTCTAATTTAAATCATCTAGAGCATATATATATATATATATTTCAATAGTTTTTAAATATATATATTTCAATAATTTTTAAAACAATATCAAGCTCAAATAACCAATAAAAAATTTGCTCCCACGCTCTCTTTGAGGAGGCTTCTTTATATCTAGAGATAAAGCATCACATAATAAATTTGCAACCCAGGCTTCGACTAAGTGGGCCAAAGTAATGTTGTCTTTACTTGGTTGCTCATGTCAAATTTAAATTCCCTTTATTTCTATTTGGTTTCCTTTTCCATCAATGGTTTAAAAATGGAAACAAACATCAATTACTTACTTTAATAAGAGTGTGTTTTTCCCTAATTTGAGAATCCTGTAATAAGTATACTTGGTTTATAATATTTAAATATAAATATTTCTATATAAATGATTTAAAATATATATTTAAACTCAATTGCAATAAATATTTTAAATAAAATAACTTTTATGAAATAAAATATATTATTAGAAAAATTATCCTAATAAGTATATTTGGTTTAAAATATTTAATTATAAATGTTTTCTTTAAATGTTTTAAAATATATGTTTAAATTCAATTGCAATAATAAAATATATTATTAGAAAAATTATCCTAATAAGTATATTTGGTTTAAAATATTTAATTATAAATGTTTTCTTTAAATGTTTTAAAATATATATTTAAATTCAATTGCAATAAAAATTTTAAATAAAATAATTTATGTGAAATAAAATAGATTATTAAAAAATTTAAGTCTTTAGTAAAGAATAGCACTATTTTTAAAGAATAATTAAATCAAAACATGTTTATAAATTGTCAAATTTTATGGAGGAATTGTTTTGTTTTTTAAATATATTTATTATGCCGTATTTTAATATTGTTGCAATTATTATAGTTTTATATTCTTTCCTATATATAGGTTTTATTTAATAGATGTATTTTTATAGGTAGTAGTTCTTTTATTAATAAAATGATTGAATGGTTATATCATTGTACTTTTAGTTTTTTTGTTTGTATGCTCTATATGGATGAATGTGTAAATAATATATATACAAGTTAAATGCGTGGTAGATAGGACTTGATGTTATATTTATCTCTCATATCTCATATTGAAGATTAAGATTGTTTCATAACAACATTTAAGTCCTAATATTTTTCCTCAAGGAAAAATCGTAATTTTATTAAAAGTAACAAAATCACATGTTGCATCAGCAAGTAAAGGGCAACAACCAGCCGAGGCTGGTGTACAAAAACATCAAGTAAAGTAAACTAATATACAATGGGGAGAAAAACTAAGTTTTCCTCCCTTTCTTCTTTTCGACCTTCCGCCAAGCACCTTGTGTTGGCGAGACCGAGATAAGGGCGAGCTGAGTATCATCAGTGATTGCTCCATTGTCCTTATTTGAATCTAAGGTGTCTGAGTTGTGTTGTCTTTTATTCCCCCCTGTGTCTGGTGCTCCAAGGTCCATTACCGGCTGAACCATGGATGTTATGTCGAAATGGTCATGTATCTCTTGTTCTTTTGTCTCTAGTTTGATGGTTGTCTGATTATTCTCATTTTGTTTGAGGATGTCCTCATCATCATTGGTCTCATGATCTAGTTCATTTGGAGGAAATTGCCATCCTTTTGGGGTTTTCCCCGTCTTCTTCTTTTTCTATTATCTCTTTTTGCTTTCGGACATGTATTTTGTAGATGTCTGATATTCTTGTAAATACGACATCTGAATGAAGTATTTTCAAAATCAAGATGTTGTGTCTATTTCTGTTGTTTGTGTATCAATTGTATTCTTTATGGCAGCCCTTTACTGAGGTCCACCTCCACACAGATTCGTGTAAAAGTGTAGATTCGCTCCTCCAGGCGTTGTGTGTCAGTTTTGATATATCTCCCAAGGATGTTTCAAATACATTCTAGTACGCTTTCATTCCAAAAATGAAGAGGAAGGTTGTAAAGCCGAACCTAGACCGACATTCTGGTTACTTCCATGGTGTTTGCATTGAATTTCGGGAACCAAGGAGTGATGAAGAGTCCAGTAGAACCCCAGAACCACGGTCCCTCCCTAAGGATGATGTCTCTGGCTTCCAAGGATATGAATTTGATGATGAAAAAACCCTTAGAAAAGAGGTGTATTTCACAGTCCATAGTCCATTTGGTGAATATCCAATGGAAGAGCTCCATTGGTTTGGGCTAGAAACTATTGAATCTGCATATTATCGCTTGGGATTCAAAGGAAGTTCAGTATTCGTCTATCTATGGAAGTGCTATGTTCAATTCTGGAACAGTATTCAGTTGCTCCACAATATATGGTTTGGGTGCATTGTTCGCTGGTGTTGTAGGAGCCGCAACTTTCTTTTTCCCCTATAAAATGTTCCTGTATGAGGGACCATTTGGGGTGTCTGGTTTTGTAGTACTGGTATCCCTTGTTGTTCCTTGAGTTGTGTGTGTTCCAATAGTTCCACCCCTCAGTCTCATATTGAGAATGATATTGGAGCCAGCACTGATAGAGTAGTCTTTTAATGAGCCAGAATCTTAGAGGGCTTTACCACAGGTATCAAGGATTGTAGATAGCTAAGGTAGCTAAATTCATGACTGATAAAGTGTTTCAGATCAGCCACCCTATCATTTTCTTTAGCCCGTAATAAAAAATTGTTCCCCACAGGGGGCTTAATAAAAATCTAATAATGTGCAGAGCATACCTTATGATTGATGGTATCTGCAATTTCCTTGGGGGCGACACTATATGCTAAGTCTAGTTCCTGGGAAAATCTGGTATCATAGCTCCGCCAGATGAATATGTGAGGGACAGAGCCATGCCATCACTCTATAAGCACTGTGCAAAGCAGTCTCCTATTAAATATCGAAGGCATTGAGTCCACGGGTGGAAACGGTGTGTCCAACCCAGCCAAGTGGCCGCCGGCCACCCAATGAAGAGGTCTTGAGAAGCCAGTATCAACACCCTAATGGTGCATGCAGTCGCATCTGGAAATGGAATGAGGCCATGAGTTTGCGCATGTGAGGTGGTTAAAGGCCAAGAGAGGCTGCAAAGGAGTCGAATAGAGTCCACGTTGGGTATCGTAGGGCCACCGATCCATACTAGCATCAACCATCCTTTCAGGGGGGATTCACCGAGCCACATTCCATCTGGGGCGTGGACATAAATGGACGCCAATGGGCTTCCCTGGTAACCAGAGAAGAAAACCATAGCCGACACAGAGAATGCCACAGAGCTCATTTTCATTTTCAAATTCCCTTTCTTTAAGTCCCAATATAAAAATGCTTCATATGACAATTAGCACATCTTCCTTTCCTTCTGCTATATGAACAATTTTCAAGTCATCAGTGGATAGTGGCACCTCAGCAAACACCTACCAGCAGCAAAATCAAGATTGATACAAGGGCTCATAGAAGAATCGCCAGGAGTCAAACAGAAGGAAAAGGAAAACTTGAAGACATACTGCAAGAAATTGATATTGAAGAAACCCCTGTTGTAAAGCATGTAGAGGTTAAATGAACAAAAATAAAGAAGAAGGGTCTTACAACAAAAGAAACTTGATTTTTCCAGTGAGGATTTAGGTTTTTTTTTTTTAAGCCTAGGAAACCATTCACTAGGCCACAACTCTTAAAGGGAGGCAAGTCTAATAAGTTGCATAAAGAGACATAAAAGACAAAGCATCCCATAAGGGAAGAGATCATAGAGCTATCCCCAGTTGAAGCAGAAATCATAAAGACAAAGAAAGGAAGAGAAAAGGTCCAAGAAAAGTCTGAAGTGTAGCTTCTAACAGAATAACTTAAGGAAGCCATAGAAGAAGTTTTAGAAGCTAAGATGGAGTTGGAGGATTTTAAACAAGAAAGGAAGGAGGTCACACATTTCAAGAAGGAAGTCAGTAGACAAATTGATTTTTATGATGAAGTGGCAGAAAGGCCAAGGAAGATGTTGAGAAGAATAATACCACTACATATGATGATGAAGCATACCATGAGGAGAAATAGGTGGTTGCACGCACAGAGGAGAAAGCTATAAAACCAAGTCAAAGAGTTTAGAAATTCAAATGGAGATGGTGCATATAGAACTGAAGAAAAATGGTTTGAAAATGATAGTTGTGGATGACCCTGCTGCTCCTTGAAAGAGGATAAGACATTTTTTGAGCCAATTTTGTCTTAGGAAACTCCATCTAATTAGTTAGCATAGCTCTGGACAGGTTTTTGGAGGTAAAGAGTGAAAATGTCAAATTATGGAAAAGTCAGGCAAGTTCATAGCATACTCTAGGCTTAAAGCTGAGTTTTCGCTACAAATTCACTGAAGAATATTTTGAGGTATAATTTCCAAAATATAACATGATAGGAGTGGGAAACAACATGTATTTACCTCATTTTGCATAATGAAGACCCTCCAATAAGCAACAAAGTCAGAAAAGGTGCAGAAAGTGCTAAATGGAAAATGCTACAAAAACTACGCTACGAACTTGCCTTAAAATGCTATGTTTTTACAGGGAGGTCAAATTTTGATATTTTTTGTAACATTTAAGTTTTCTTGGGAGCAGATGAGTCATCAAGAGAGGTTGAAGTGTATCAATGAAGACACATTTTGGTAAGGCCACTCAATAAGAAGGTGACATGACTGCTAGCTCATCATTTTTGACACATCATCAAACACAACAACACATCCTAAAATTTCGAGCATCAGAACCTAGATTCTAGTATGGCAGTTCAATACTTAGTCATGGTCATTGCCACCTCAAGTAAAGTTGTTTGACTCGATAAGCATCATCATGTATAGGTTATTTAAAAGTTGTTAATGAAGTTAATGGTGTTAGAGTCCTCTTAGGTTTAAAATTCCTTCTAAACTGAATTATCTCTATATTCTCTCCACGTAATCAATTCCTTTTTGGATTAGATATCTTCAACAATTTCGAGGGTCTAGCCTAGGTGGCAGACTTCATGTAAAAGGAGTTTAACTCTATAAATAGGGGGATTTTAGAATTAGAGGGGGCTGATCGATGTTATGACTTATGCTACAATTGTAATATTTTCTATTCAGTAATATACAGTTGCAAAAAACCTTTTTCAGACTCGATATTTTATGGGCTCTTATGTGTTTGTCTTATTTACCTTTTCAATGCCAATTCAGCTTACTTCATGCATAATCACTTGGAATTCATAGATAATTATGCTACAACTTCCTTTGTGCATTCTTGTTTGCTGTCAAAATTATTTTTGTAAGAGTCCACATACCTCAGCTTCCATGAATAATTTTTTTATGTAACTGAGTTTCAAACTAACTCCATGCCCAATGGTAGCCATCACACATCCTTCACCTGCAAAAAACCATCCAAAAGACATTTGAGAGTTAGCCATTTTATTTTTTAAGTTTCATAGTTGAATATCATACATTTTCATGAGAGAGCCCTCTTTGGTTGGAAGGGCTAACTTCTAACCTTAACTGGGTTTGAAATGAAGCAGAATCTAGACACTTGAAAGCAAAATTTCCTAATTAGCTCGGGGGCTGGTGATAACAATAGATATTGTTTTGTTTTCAGATATTATTTCCAAGTGTTCAGAAGAAGATATAGCACTTTGGAGCACTACAAGAGGCTCAAATATTCTTGACTCTTCATACAATTATTTCTTATCTTCTAAGCTCTAGCGACATCTTTTCATCCTTCTTATTTATTATGTTTTAGTTTTCTATTATTTCAATAAGTGAAGTGCATACTTAACTGTGGGGAAATCCAAATTTACATTATGGTTACATGTTATCTTTTTAATCAATGAAACCATTCAAATCTTTGTTAAAATATGTTTAAAAACTGTTACAACTCTAAATTAACATAACTTGTATTTAATTTAACTAAGTTAATAACTTATTATTTCCCTTATCTATTCATTACTCCATTAATCTTTTAGATATTAATAATTAGGTCAATATTTTAGCATCATATATTTTCTTTTTTCTTTTTTAATTTAACTCATCTAAATCATACTTTTAAAATATTAATTAAAAAATTAGATATATATATATATATATATATATATATATATATATATATATATATATATAATTATAATTTTTATATCAATATTTCCTCCACTTTAAAAACCCGTTTGAAACTCCACCTAAAATCACCAATAATAAATTTCCTCCCACGCTCCCTATGAGGAGGCTTCTTTATATCTAAAGATAAAGCGACACATAATAAATTTGCAACCCAGGCTTCGACTAAGTGGGCCTAAGTAATCTTGTCTTTACTTGGTTGCTCATGTCAAATTTAAATTCCCTTTATTTCTATTTGGTTTCCTTTTCCATCATTTGTTTAAAACTTGAAAAAATAAACACTCATCAATTAATTACTTTTCTTTCCTTTTTTATAATGCGAGTGTGTTTTTCCCTTATTTGAGAATCCTATAATAAGTATCCTTGTTTTATAATATTTAATTATAAATATTTTAGATAAATTATTTAAAATATATATTTAAAGTCAATTGTAATAAATATTTTAGATAAACTATTTAAAATATATGAAATAAAATTTATTATATTTGGTTTATAATATTTAATTATAAATAATATATATAAATGTTTTAAAATATATATTTAAATTCAATTGTTATAAATATTTTAAATAAAATATATTATTAGAAAATTTAAGTTTTGGTAGAGAATAACACTATTTTTTTAAAGAATAATTAAATCAAAACATGTTTATAAATTGTCAAACTTTATTGTTGAAGAGTTGTTTTATTTTTTAAATATATTTATTTTGTAGTGTTTTAGTATGGTTGTAATTATTATAATTTTTTATTCTTTTCTATATATAGGTTTTATTTAATAGAGGTATTTATATAAGTAGTAGTTTTTTTATTAATAAACTCATTGATTGACTATAGGTTAATTATGTTTTCACATTGTACTTTTAGTTTTTTTTGTTTGTATGCTTTATATGAATGATGAATGTGTAAATAATATATATACAATAAGTTAAACATATCTATTTTGTGGTTGATAGGACTTGATGTTATATTTATCTCTCATATCTCATGTTGAAGATTAAGATTGTTTCATAACAACATTTAAGTCTCAATATAGCATGCTTTATATGACAATTAACACATCTTCATGTCTTTCCGCTATATGAACAATTTTCAAGTTATTAGCATTATTTTATATGCATTAAGATAACTTTAACCCCATGTTATTAAGTTTGAGGAAAACCCATGACTACTTTTCCTACTTGATATGAGCTCAACATATCACTCTCAAGAATTAATACTCAATAGGAAAGATACCAATTATTCCCCACCACCCAAAATAAATGCAATTAATATCAACAAATAAAATAATATGAAATGAAAATTACAATATAAATTTTGGAAAACAAATATCTCCTTTCTGATCTCTTCGTTACCCTATTTCTCTTATTTCTCTTCACCTTATAAGAATTCCTTGTTAAAATTTCCAAATATTTTTTTTAACTCTTTTTTCTTTTCACCCCACCCTAAGTTTTATCGATCTAGACCTACCTCCTCATAACTACTCTCCTCTCCTTTGTTAGATAAAATGTGGATGTTCCATACATAGATAAACACAAACTACTTTCCCCTCCTTTATTTGTTAGATAAAATGTGAATATCTCAAACATAGATAATTGCAAACTACTCTCCTCTCCTTTGTTAGATAAAATGTGAAACAATATAACAATGAATAGTTGCAATATAACATCGAGTTGCAACATTTACCCTCCCTCTCCTTACCTACGGGTAGCTTGTTAGCTTGTGTCTTCTCCTTTGTCAGATGGGTGTGGATGTCTTCACATGGGAAGGACCACATTAAAATAAAACAATGCAAAGAGTTACGGTTGAACATCAACTACCAATGAAAGCTAGAATTACTCTTGGGTGTTAGTTGGCATGTCATGACTTGATGGGAACATCTCATTACGGTGAGAACGTGAGTGCATAATTTAATCCATGGGCCCTCATCATTGAAAACTGAACATGAAATCAAGAACCTTTTCAAAAAAGCATATCTCATATGGAAGACAGCCCATGCATGTATAATATGTAACATAAAAAACAAAATTAAATGTCTTGTTCAAGAAACGTGTTGGCCTTTCAGCTTGAGAAAAGACATTTAATTTTATCTCTAGGGAAGAGGGTTGAGATAGGACACGTTACGAGGTGAAATCTCCACGTGAACTTCGGGCCCTGACACCCACATTATTTGTCAAATGATTTACAGATTTTTAATTAAGCACGTTCTGGAATTTTATCGCACAGTTTGTTGTAACTTGTGTTCATCATCCCCACGTGGGGTTTACCGACTGGATCCGTCGACCCACGCGGCGGGTTACAGCCTGTCCCCGGTCATAGCTGCGGGGACTACAGAAACAGGCTGCTTCCCGAGGTATTTCCTCATTCTCGTGTGAGCCACATATTCCAGTTTTGGCATCCTCGCTGTTTTTTCTCCCCTGTGTCGGGTGCCAGTTTCGGAAGCTGTGCTCGTATTGCTTCGGAGACTGTGTTTTATGCATTGATTTTGTTTCGAGAGTGGTCCTCCTGTGACTCGTTCTCCGGTTGTGGTGCTCTGCAGAATCTGTGTGAAATACCCACATGGTTTTAATGGGCAATGAAGAGGGCCTTAGCTGCAGGAATTGATTTTAATTCAGAGAAGCACAATACCCTATTCAGGACACCCTAGGATTTTGACTATCAGAGCTCATTGAAGTCCGTAGATCATTTTGGGGATCTATGGATAGCATAATAGAAAGGGATTTTATGGGATTGAGTAGAAGCAATGTTAATGAAACAGAGGTTGAGAGGATGAGCACCAATGAACAGCCACACGGTGAAAGAGAGAAAATTGTGAGCCTGAATCTCTTTCAGGAAGCTGAGAAAAGCAGTGAACCACAACTTTCTTCAGGGAGTTTTTGTGGGTTAAGTGAGGCTATTGCTAAAGCTGGGAATGCAAATGGATCTGTTAAGGGTAAGTACTGATTCATATCCTTCCTAGAGTTACTTCATTGGGTTTTTATTTATTCATATAATTGGTTTAGACAAAGGACTCTGTTCATCGAGGTCTGTGGAATGGATCAACTCAAAATACCTGGATAGGGAAGTTTACCTATGTGAAGATTCTGTCAGAGTCTTTTTATGAATTTGCACTTTTAAATGAATGGTAGCCATATTCAATTTTTGAAGGGAGATTGCCTTTTCTATGGGTTGTGTTAAGGTTGCCTTATTAGCTATTTTTAGAGATATATTTTTGGTATGAAGATAATATCGAAGCTCTTATGAATAATCATTATCTGTGGGAATAATTATAGATAATAATACATAACAGTAAGCTGTTGAGATATAGTTGGGTTGGGAGGAGATGGGAGGATGCATTGAATCGAGTTGGGAATTTATAGAAGAAGCTGTCTCAACTTTTTGGAGTTTTTCTTTTTTGGAATCTACTTTGAGAGAAGGTGGAGAGTTGTACTGGACAATACAGAGTTCCTTTGGCTTAGGAGCCAGGTGTGAGGGGTAACTGTCCCTTGGATTAGGTGCCAGGTGTGAGGGGTAACTGTTCTGTCAAAATTGCTGGACTTGGACCTGACCTCATCCCTTTATCGGGACATGTCATTTGGTGGGGTAGAACACACCAAGAATAGAACCTCTGTGGATGGCTTAACACTCCAAGACTACACCGGTGCACTGAGGCCCCATTTTCCTTTGTAATATTTTGGGTTGCCATTTTTTTGGTTTTTCCTTGCATTAGTATGTCCAACAGATTCAATATTTGCTTCTCAGGGCTATCGAAGACTATGTAGTAAATAATAGTGATTGTTTGTTTGGAAAAGGATTCCTTTGTGGAAAAGATAGAACTGTGTTTGGGGAGTTTCCTCTCTGTTTTAGCTTTTCAGGCAGGAAGGTGGGTAGAATCTGACAGGCAGAGCCATTCTTTTGGGTGAAGGGCTACTTGCACTGCAGCTCATCATTTTGCGAAATAGACTTCAAATGTCATCTCGAGTTCCTAGTAACAGGTTTAGTGGGCAGCCTGCTGCCTTGCCTGTCATAGGTCGCATATTTTTCAATTTACCTATCAATTGAAATCCTCGAGGGCCATAAATTCTTGCCCATCATTTCACTATAGGACAGCTTCTTGACCACAATATCATTGGCCACAGAAATCGGTGTTGGATCTTCTTTTAAATGTTGGTATGACTGGTTTTTCCCTAGGATTACATTGAACAAATTTTTGATCAAAACGATTTATAATATGTTGTGAAGACCACAAAATCTTGATTGATGTGTAAAAGAACTGATTGATCTCACTGTATGGCCTTGCACCGTGCTTGGGATTCCATGTTAACATCGTTAAGCACACAACTTCAACCTGAAACAGATACACTTTGAAATGATATAAGGAATAATATGCATTCTTAACATAGCTTGCAGTGGCCTTATTGAATCAAACCATGTTAATTTGAATTGATGTTTATACTCTATAAAATGACATAAATGATAAATGTGATCTTCCTCTTGCAGTATCCGTGCCAAACACAAATATGCAATGGACTTATTGGACCAAAGCTGCTGCGTTGCAGCAGTTCATGTCTTTCAAAAATTATCAGGATGAGAGACCTGAGAAAAGGAAGTTCAACCAGCTTGTTACCTCGGGTTTTCAGCCAGTGGCAACTGTAGATACTTTCAAATCAAATAATAGAAGTACATCTGCGTCTCAGGTAATTATTTACGACTCAAGTTAATTGAAACTATGCTGATCCTTACTGTTCACTATTAATTTTGTGTCAGGTGTACAGTAACATGCATCTTTTGAAAGATATGCACAATAGTACCATGCCATATGGAACATGTTTGCTTGGAATTAACCTACTAATATACTCTGAATTTGCATTTCCAGCTTTAAAAGATATTCACAATAGCACCATGGCATACGGAACATGTTTGCTTGGAACTAACCTTTACATTTACTCTGAATTTGCATTTACAGCTTTAGATCTATCATTTCCCTGTAATAATGGTGCTCCTTCTATCATTGTGTTTGAGTATTTCCTACATGTTTTGCAATCCAAGGTCAGCCTTATGACAAGTAAAGATGGGTAGCGTCCCTCCATTTTGGGACTTTAATGCCATGCTTGTCTCCATAGAGAAAATGTGGGGGATCAACCTTTTTTTGGTAGGTCTGTCCTCTTAAACAACTCTAGATCATGAGAAGTTTGACTTATAGTTTGTTAGTCTGTTTAACATTGACAATTTACAATTTTTCCAGAACGACATTTCCACCATTCGATTTATTGTCTTCAGAAAATTCTTTCCCAATTCTCTTGCTACTAACAAGCTACCCTAACAGTTTTAATATTATTGTTAGAAGAACACAAATATTTCGCAGTGATATTTTCAGAAGATGTGGATCACTATAATCTTCTATTACAATTGGATGTCAGAGTCAATGCATGTTGAGATTTCTAGTTGTATTTCCCTGAAATCATTATCATTTTGTGAATTAGTTTTTTTAACTAAAACTCAAGTTGGCCAGTATGCATTTAAAATTTACATGCAAATCCGTAGCAAAATAAACTTAGCTTTTGATTTCACACTGTGAGAATTAGCATCTTGACTGTTTTTCATTTATTATGACAGAAATACTATGATTTCAGTCCCATATTGAAGGACAATGCAGAGTTCAAAAACAGTTATTCTGGAGCAAATTGTGTTCCAAATCAACATTTTGAAGTGCCTCCTTCATCCTTTTCAGTAAAAGCGTTTGATGATCAAAGCTTTTCTAATCCTTCTATTGAACAAGCTGGAGCTTTTCTTAGGGAAAAGGCCTCCCATTCTCCAACTAATTTCAGGGAGCATTTCAGCTCTCCTGCTTCTTTTAAAGGACAAGATCCAACAGTTGCTTTGAGTGGAAAACTTCTTTCAAGCATCCCCTTTACGAGACAGCCTTCTGTCTTGTGCGGTGCTGCTGCCTCTTCAGTTGGTACCATACCGATGAGGTAATACAACTTAACCATGCAAAGGCAGGTTCAATGTAATGTTATGCTTGAGTGGGATTGCTAAAAAATTATCATAAATAAACAGACTTCAGGCTTGTTTGGTTTTGTTTCTTATTTCTCTTTTCTGGGTTTTCCTTTATTCTAAAATATGAGACATTCTTCTTAAATTGTACTTGCAGGGTCGATTCTAATTTACCTGGCAAACTGGCTAATGCTCAGCTGACAATATTCTATGCTGGCACAGTAAATGTGTATGATAACATTCCTCCAGACAAGGTATGCCTTCTTTGAGACCTAGAAGATATAACAGGATTAGGAAAGTTAATAAAAATAAACTCGTTCAAAATTTGAATATTAAAGTAGATTTGGTCTAGTGCTTTGTGTGGGGCAATTGCCAATTAGTGATGACATTCTCAGGTCCCTAATATTCATTTACTCATAGTCTCTTACAGACAATATAGGTCTTTTAATTAGGATGGATATAACGTTTTAATAAAAAAATAACCAGGACAAATATCAAGTCTGTTCAGTGTTGAGGTATGTTTGTTGTTCGATTAATATATTTCATGGAATCTGATAAAAATGTGCTGACTGTTGGAGATTACCATGAATATAGAGATAAGTGAATTATTTTCAGCAAGTTTCCTTCCCATTGTTTGTTGTAGTGTACCATTTCGGAGAACGATGGAAAAGAATAACATTCTATAAAATTCCTGTAAAATATTTGATCTTGGAGGAGGTGTAGAGCCCTTTGTTGAATTCCCACTGGTTGATCCTGCAGCGAACAAGGGGTATCCATCACAGTATGGCCTAAGTGCACTGAAATACAGTTAGCATGAATTAAAACACTTGGTGTTTTAAAACTTCTATTTCCAGAAATCGCATCCTATTGGCATACCCAACTCTTTGGCTGTGTTGTATGCTAATAATAAAGTAGGGACCTGGAACACCATTTATGCGTCTTTGAGATGTTTGTTCATCTTTCTGATTATTTTCTATTTAGCTAGTTTCTGCCTTCTGGTCACTTGGACTTTCTACTCTTTGGTTGTATTATATGCTAATAATAAAGAGTAGGGACCTGGAACTCTATTTGTGGATATTTGAGATGTGTGTTCATCTTTCTGGGTATTTGCTATTTAGATAGTTTCTGCCATCTGGTCACTTGGACTCTCTATTTAAGCCTCTGCTGAATTTAATATAAAATTAATGGTTTTCATTGCAGGCACATGCAATCATGCTAGCGGTTGAAAATGGAAGTTCAATGTCTACAAAGATGACAGATTTATCACCTCAAAATTTTGTAATGTCAACACCGGTGCCAACAAATAGTCACAGTAGACCAGCCACACCTAATATTTGCTCTAGCCGGCCAAATGCACTCACTTCAATGACTCCACAAGGTTCACCTCAGAAGCCCCTTATTCCTTTTCCACAAGTTCATCCCCAAAAGACCCAATTATGTTCCAAGTCCGCCCAGTCTATTGGAGTATCCTCAAGTAATGGGGAATTAGAATCAAATCAAAAAAATGGAGCTAGTAGCAACCAACAAGAATGTGAAAAAAAAATTGTCTCAGCATCAGCACCCAATGCTGCCGTACCAAGAGGTAACAACGATACAGAAGGCTGATTACTTAGCTCTATATTCCTAGGATATCAGACTTAGCTCAGGGTATCAGAATTTGTTATAACCCTGATTGGGGGTTATATTTGGACTAATGTAGATATAACTAATAGGTTGGCCTGCCTCTTGGCAGTAGGCCTTAAGTGGGCAATGAGTGAGAATATGTATATATATAGAGGTTAATAGAATTGCATTCATTTATTGCTATCTTATTTGATTTTTTTTTGTTTATGCCAGCACTACCACTAGCACGTAAAGCATCGTTGGCAAGATTTCTGGAAAAACGCAATGGAAGGTATTGATTAAGCTCTGCAATATTAATACCAAGTTTAATTAGTTTAGTTTACCTGTCTTCTTGATACACCCCTTGATCCATGTTTCTTTGCTTCTTTGCCCATTTTATTTAAGCAAGACCCTTCTTTTTTTGTTGATTTCAGGGCTCCTGCAAATTTGTCCTGTCCAACTGAGAAGTCACTCCATCATTCTTCTCTCCAGCAAGAGAAGTCATTCAGTTCTATGTCATCTTTTGATTCTTCTCTCCAGCAAGAGAAATCATTCAGCTCTATGTCAGCTTTTGATGGATACTCGTCACCACAACATGACCCGACTAGTGATGTACTCCATATGAAAAAGATGAGCAGGTCGGATAGCATGGAACATTCCAACCACTTGTCATTGCGCCGGGATCGTGCTTGAAGAGGGAAAAATTGCTTTTGGAACAAGGAACTGTTGATCAAACTGTTTCTCATCGCTATTATTTTTTTCACATTTCTAACCTTGCAGGTTCTTTCAGACTGCCCCCTGCAACATGAGTTCAGAAGTAACTCAATTTGCGAGTATCTTATTTTGAGGCACAGTTTTTGTTCCTCTGAAATTTCAATATTGATGTTCAATAAAACAATTATTTCTATGTACAGTAACTTTTCTTTCACTATATATGAATTCAACTCGGAAAGAACTCATTCTTTAGCTGCATTTAATTGAAGCAGCCGGAAATAAATATCAAAGCTATATTAGATTTAGGTAGATGCCATTTATTGTGTTAAAATTACGACCTTTTCTGTTATTGTGGATGAGATTCTGTTATAAAAAAAATTCATCCCCGAACTAGTTGGGGCAAAATAAGGGCATTGCGGAGCTCACACTACGGTTTGTGAAGATGTGCCTAACTAATAAACACAGAGTTACTCATGATCCCTGAGCTTTGCCATACTAAAAGAAAATGTTATATCCAATTTTTTTGATGATGAGAAAAAACTATTAAATAAATTCACGGATTTTTAATTTATTTAGAGGATTCGGATTGCTCAACTGATGTTATTTTTCATGAAGTCATCAGAACAGAATAGTATCATGGCAATAAGAGCTCCAAACTGTGTCAGTCTGTTACAGTTGTTGATTCCCAATAAGTTGAAGTTTGACATATAATTCTAATCTAACTTGTCCAAGTTAGCACAGAAGTAACTCATGGAAGTTAGAACAGGAGGAGATTCCACTGAACACACCGCAATTCTGAAACTTTTCTGTCCAATTCTTTTTCCACTGGTCCGAAAATCCTTGAGCTCATGATTTAGCTCCCTATTATCGCTATTAGAAATAGTTTGGTATAGGCATTTACTTTGGACGTGATCCATTTTGACCTAAATTTATCTATCGGAGGGATTACACAGTTTTGTTACTATTTTAAGGGATTACACAGTTTTGTTACTATTTTATTAAGTAACAAGAGGGATCAAATCCTTTCAAAGTGTAAAAATTTTGAAGTTTTTGAAGTTTGCATCAAGGAAGTTGATTTTTTTGGGAGCTTGAAAAGTAGATCATTAAAATGGATCTAAACTAATTGACCATCTAAACTAATTGTAGAGGAAGGGGATAGCTGCTTGAAATCATTGTATTTCAGACGTGATCCATCTTAATTTCAAATCTATTTAAAATTAAGAGGGATTAGTTTTTGGACATTTTAATCACAATTTTATGAAGTAACAAGGGGATGAAACCCCTTCAAGGTGCAAAAGCTTAAAGTTTGAGAAGTTCGCACATTTATTCCTCTAAGAGCTTGAAAAGTATATGTTTAAGATGGATCTAAGTTAAGCTATTCGTAGTAGTGATGATGGGTTCGAAATCATGTTCTATATTAAAATTATTAAAATAATGTACCAATAAGGGGTTTTGAATAGAACAAAATAGTGATATAAAACCAAACATTATTACCACTAAACTTTGAAAAAAAAAATTCTATGAGCATAACGCAATAAAGTAAATTCAATAAATGGGAAAGAAATCGGTATGATTAAGAAGGTGAATCGTAAGAAAGTAATAAGATAAAGATATTGAATAAAATATATACACTATTATATATCACTCTTTATTCTTTAGCTACCATTTCTCCTCCCATCTTTTCATATCTATAACATGAAAAATGGGGTTGAAATCAAAGACAACTGAAACTTCTCATATCTATAACATGAAAAATGGGGTTGAAATCAAAGACAGACAAAACTTTGAATTTTAAATATTCTAAAAAATATGAGTCCTCATCTTTTTTGGCTAGTGTCCATAATGTTTTGGTCTAGTGTGAATCTTTGCAACTTTTGTATAAACAAGTTCCTTGTGACATTTCCCGAAACAAGCCTTAAAGGAAGTTATAGTCTAATTTTATCCATTTTAATACGTGTAATAGTAATGTTTTGAGAGAAATTTTCACTCCAGTGAACCTTCCACATATAAATCAAAGTTCACTAAACCATTTGTAAGAGAATTTGGGGGTAAACTTCCTATGTTGTATGCAATTTGTTTACCAATTACAAGATGACTATTAACAAACTCTATGTCAATTCATACAAGTGAAAGTAGGCATTAGTATCTCCAACTACAATAAGAAAATTGAAAATTAAATTTAAGTGTTCCTCATATGCTTCAAAGAACAATAATTTATTACACCAACTAAGACACTACATGCAACTACACTCTTCACACATAATGTAAATCAAGCAAACATGATTTATTAAAATGCACATCGACCATAGAATAGAAAAATGCTTGCCCATGGAAATATAAATGTATCATAGTCTATATTATTTCACATAGTCAACAACTCTTCATATCAACATTTCCTTAATATGTATTCACATCTAAGATATATGTGTCAAAATCCCATTTTTTAATTATATGCTTTGTTGTTAACAACAACTAGATTAATGCACACCACCTATACAAAAAGTGTGTGCCCTAATTTCAACATGAACCCCATTCGTGTTATATATATTTTTAAAGGATTTTTCAATACCTCCTTTATTTCTCGACGGGTAATATTTTTCATATTGATCTAGAAATATCAAACAATATTCATTATGGATTAATAATGTTTCTCGAGCAATCATCTAAGATTCTTAACCTTAGAAACCTATAGCCATCACCCAAATGTGGGACACCATTTGGGATGTTTATCTGAAGGGTTGTGAGGCCACCCTACTTGAATGGATGACCACAATGTTTCTATCATCCAACCCTTATAGGGACAAACATGTATCTTTTGTTAGTTATGAACCCTAATTGGGACCTGAGATAACTTCTTAGTTTTACCAAATCAATTAATCTCTCATGGCTAATGATGTTTGATGTGCATATTATTGGAAATGAATGTGGTTTTATTGCACAACTATTCCAAGAAGAATTGATATGATTCATAATTATTTTTTAGTAATATATAGTCAAGATCACATTTTTAACGTTAAATAGAAAATGATGAAAACATTTTTTCTCTTATATTTGTTCATATTAAACTTGAATATTCTTTCAAGAATCAATAATAGTGAATAAATTCCATATTCCTCTATAGGGCCTTCACATTTATATACAAGTTTATCAATAACAATGCGCAACTACCCTAAATCACCAATCAGTGTAATGGACCTTCCTCTGAAAGGAATAGTATAATTTTCAGGGAAAGTGTGATGAAATCTAACATCAATTTGTATCAACAAAATTTTCACTATAACATATTTCATTAGTAAAGATATGTTTGACATGCACCATATTTTAATGTAAGCTAATAAAATGTGGCCTTATAAATCTTTCATGTACCATCTTTTTATGAAGTGCATTAATCTAGATATATTGAATATCACAACATTGGTAGGAGACAAAAGAACCAATGCTAGGGATATTCTTAGGAAGACTAAGGTCAAATTTGAGGGCATGTTCAATAACTCAAAATATATAATACTTTCTTACACCTACCCCTACCATTCCTTGGAAAGTCACATGTAATGGTTCCATGCCCCCACCTCTATATTACTAAAAAGTAATGTTATATTACTAAAAAATAATGTTATATGCTCATACTTGGTTTCCTCCCAACCTTTCAGACAAATACAAATTTGCATAGGTATTAGTTGCAATATTGTTCAATTTTCACTTTTGAGAAGAAAATTGCATTCTATGATTAGAAGTGTCATCATTCACAAAATTAGAATTCGCATTTCCTTAGAAGTGTTAATCCCTATATGCTAGGCATGCCAAAATCATCAACATATATACTTAATATTCTTATACAATCCTACCTGATCTCTCAATTATGCTCCATATAATCCCTCTACACATTTTGAACTTCATCATGTTTATATTTTCTTGGATTCTTTGGATGCATCAAATTAAGATAAATGTGCCTAACATTGTATTGAAAAATTTCCCCAATTTGTATGATCTCATAAGTGCCATGGTGAATGTATCGAAAAAATCATGAATGACTTGTACAATCCCAACATAGATTAATAAAACTTTACTAACTTGTTATTTGTAGGTAGGGATTGAGTGAAACTTAGGCACATGCACATATAATAGCCTTATTCTTCCATGGTAGCCATCTATCAAGATGGTAATGTTTTTCATATGACTATGATCTACAATATCTATGAGAGGAAGATTCTCCATTTCGATAGGTCTCTTAATGTATGCATCGATAAGGGAATTATTTTGTTAGCGATATGCATATCAAATTGGACTTGTTTGAAATCCTTCATGCCATGATATAGAGTCATGAATTAACAATGACATTAATAAAGAGGAAGCTACAAAGGTAAATGGCACATATTTTATGTTTCTTCAATTATATCCTTACATGACGAGTGACTAAAAATGTTCTTATTGTTGGTTCCTCGAGTATCTGAATAACACACATCAACAAGTCATAAAAGGGTCTTTCCATTTTTTTTTGACATTTGATGCACATTTCCCCTATATAATTGATTACCACACACTTGGGAAGTACTAATTGTTGGTCTATATTACCCTATTGCATCATCATTGTTTAATGATTATATGTATTCAATATATTTAAATTTCTATATTCATACATTTTTTCTCCATTTACATTGACATGAAGTTTTGATATGACACAAATTTTCCATGATATATTATATCATTATACCAATTGATTTGGATTAAATTGGAAATGAAATGAAAGAAAATGCAATGTTATAGTGTTGAAATTAGGGTCTTACATTGAAAACCAACTTCCCTTAATGAATCAAATGGTGAAAAGCACAAAAATATACATAAAATACTTCGTTGACATTGTTTTTCCTATTTATTCTTTTCTCAATAATTTGCATTATGAAAATAATTTGATGTCATAATATGAGAACATAGTATTTAGTACAATATGATAGTTATTAATGAATAAGAGCAATTTGATACCTTTTCTAGTTTTCCATTCTTAAAACTTGATTAAGCCAAAATTACATAAATAAAATTAAAAATTAAAAATTAAAATAAATTTAGGTAAAATAGTCAATTTACTCCAAGTTTTGATATATATATATATATATATATTCTGATCCATTTTAACTTCGTCAAATCTCTTAAGGTGATTTTTTTTTTTTAAATAAAAAAAGATTCGATTCCTCTCCGAGTTTGGATCTAGGCTAGTGGATAGAGTATATACATGTTATAACTTAAATTATATAACATTAAAGCAACTTAGTCAATTTCAAAAAGACTTGATAATATTACTAGTTTTTATTTTATTTTTATTGAAGTTGAATATTTATGCTCTCTTAGAATGACCATTTGCTTGGAGATAATATGATTATATTTTTGATATGTAATTATTAAGCATAAATATTATGTGTGTATTGTAACATACCTCAATTAAAAAAAAATTAATTTATCCAAGTAACATCTACATTTACCAAGCATTTTACACATATTTCTTATTTATATTTCTTCCATGTAAATATGGTGAATCATAACTAGTTTACATATCATGGATACATGAAACTCATGACTTTCACAAGGACCGAGGCGTCCAACATTGGGGGCGTCTATCCCTCTAGCTTGGTCATGACAGGAAATAGACAACCCTACCCCCTGCCGGTTTTGAACCTGTGACCTCTCAGGAGAAATCACAAGTTCTTAACCACTGAGCCCACTCATGATTTTATTTATTCGAATGTTACCACTTAGAGACTTCATAATTGGGGACTTAAAGAGTAACCACCCTCCCATCTCGACACCGCAAGAAATCCTAGTTGCTCACTTTGTACTCCCGAAAATGGCTCTGGGACCTTAGGCAAATTCCAAGCTTTGCTTATCGAGAACCACCCTTCTGGTGTCAATCGCTCCCACAATTAACGAGATCATGAATTTCTTCTGCATATTTCATTTTCCTTTGAATCAGTTGCTTGTTTTGACCTATCTACGTTTGTTGTGACTTTGAGCTTGGTGCCAGGGTTACAAGAAACTTTGGCCATGGCTACTAATTGAAGTCCTTCTTCAAGGATTTACAAAATTCGACCCGTTGTGAAACTCGACAGAGGGTTTATTTTGCAACAAGTAAATTGTAAATTTTATGTTGTTTTCATCCATTTATAGGGTTTCTTGTTAAATCTCCAGAAGAAAACCTAACAAATTGGGATATTAGCAATGTTGTTGGGAGTTTTTGAGGGAGGAGGCCACCATTTTAGGTAAACCCCTTTGCCGCTAATTATTTATGAATTATTTCCTTCCAAACTCAACTGTTATGTGCTGGCCTTAACATTTTTCCTCTTTTGATGTCTACTCACTAAAGGTGAGGTTTTTCGAGATGCATCCTTCAACAACTTGTTTGGGAGTTTAATAGCTTAATACCCAGGTTCTTCTTTTAACTACTTCACCCTTATTATTTTGTAGCTGGTGGAGCCTTATTTAGCTAGGGTTTATTTTCCGTTTTTCGACTTTGTTGGAGTTATAGGGTTTCAAGGGTTATTACACACACATAGTTGTTCTCAATTAGAAAGGCCCACAATTGTGTGTTCTCAATTAGAAAGGCCCACAACCATTACTCCTGTTAGGAGTTAGATACAATGTTAATTTTCCATATAATGTTACTGTAATGTCCGCAATTAATATTTTCCAATTATGGATGAACTTTCGCATGGTTTATTTACTATTATGGACTCTAAAGAAAACCTTGTTTATTAATGTAAAACTTTTTTTTATTGTTTGTTCTTAATTGATACAATTGTAACGATGGTTATAATTTGGGTGCGGGTTCAGTTATTAGCAACCTTCTATGTTATCAGATTTCTTGTACAATTTCTTGTTATATATATATATATATATATGGTATTTTGTACCTAAGATTTGCATTTAAAATTTTGTTACTTTTTTTACTTTATTTACACATAATATTACTTTGTTCTAGCTTTTATGGGTAATCTATTTATTCACATCCTTCTATACAATTTTTAAAGATTACTAACTCCAGGTCTGGAATTGTTTTCTGAGCACAATATATGTCTATCCCTGGTACTCTAGTTATCAATATATTTTATTTTCTAATTCTTTACATGCAAATTTCCTCATAATAAAAAAGAAAAGAAAAAGAAACAACAATTTGGTGAGTTAGGCACTTATCCTAGGCTGCTAACACTATCGACTTGGCCCAGGACCTAACCCAATTCTCATGCAGGTTGATGCCATAATGTCTTTGTTACAAATATTCCTCTTTTCCTTCAGATATAGAATCCATATAAAATGATTAATATTTTTTGTTCAAAGAATGCTTGTTTGTGCTGCTCAATAGCTTCAACCATACATGACATTTTTCAGTTCTTGAAATATTCTTACAACAAAAAAACAATATGCATAGTTTACTACAAAATTTTCATAGTTTAAACACAATGGTTCACAATTCTTGGAATATTAACCATCATAATAGTAAACTTCCATAATATTTATCTTTTTTATCTTTTCTTATTGTTCGAGATAGCCACAAAGTTATAAGGGGAAGGATGCTCCACCCAACCTATGAGAATAAATAACACCATTGGAACTCCCCCCGAGCCAACCTCACATCCAAGATATTTTAGAATAGTGATCTGAACTAATCCAACCCAGAGATTATCTCATACCAACCAGACTTAGTCTAGGTCCCTCAACATTGAGCACACAGGATTTAGGTGGAATTCCACTGGCCAACAAGCTCAAGAATCCCATTTCATTAGAAACTTGTTGCTTACCTCCATAATATTTTGTAAGAGGTGTCTCTGTTTTGCAATCTATCTCCTTCAAGTTTTCCACAAGTTCCTCCCTTACCCTCTTGTCTCCCTTTTCCGCAAAGAAGGTTTTCTATTCTGAAGGAGGAGTTTGGGCAAGTAACCACCTTTCCCATAACTGTTTCCAACTACCTATAATGTGAAATTTCTCATCATTACTTTCCAATGTGATTTTATGGTTGATTTCATAAATCATCTATGCATTAATAAATAAATAAAAACATTTCTTTCTAATAATTATTTGACCTTCAAATGGCCAAAAATTCAAAATAGTTTCTTTCCTAAATGCAACAAATAAATAATTACAAGTTTACAAGTGGATATTAAATATACCCACCCTTTGAACAAAACACCGTCTTCGGTGTTTTCTTAGTTCTCATAAAATGCTAGGATATGTTTCTCTTATAAATTTTTACCTTCCCAGGTAGCCTCTTTCTAGATAAAGTGCTTCCACTACACTTTAACCTAGGTGATAACTCACTTCCATAGCATTATTTCTCTCCAATTGAGAATGCATAGGGTTCGACCAGGAATTCTTCATCCGGTTCAACCTACATTCACAATCATTAAAGTTTTCATTATTTTTATTGAACTAAAAATTCTTTAAAAAATACATGTAAACTTAATCCATTCATTACTTACTTGTATATCCTTCCAGTAGTTCATTCACACCTTTTTAACAATATGTTCTATCTCTTTTAGCATGTCAGGTCCCAATATTAGTTTGTCCTCAGGACTACTCCAATTAATAGTTGTTTTACATCTTCGTCCATATAACACTTCGAATGGGCTCATTCAAAGAGGAATGGTAGCCATTATTAAAGGAGAATTTTGTGAGATGAAGATAGTCTTCCCATTTGGTTGGCTATTGCATCACATACAATATTAGCATATCCTCGAGTATTTGATTTAATCATTCAATTTTTCCATTCATTCGAGGATGATATGCAGTGTCGAATTGTATATGAGTACCCTTTCCTATAAAAAGAGCCTTCCAAAAAGAAGATGTGAATTTCACATCTCTATCAGAAATTACTACTTTTAGTACACCATGCAATTTGAAAAATTCCTTCATAAAATTATCAGCAATCTAAACAATTTTATAATTGGATTTCATTGGAATAAAATGTGCATTTTTACTTAAATTATCCATTACAACCATAATATAATCATTTTCCCACTTGGATTTAGGTAAAAAAATAATAAAATCAAGGGTAATAATTTTCCATTCCCATTCAGGGATGGCAATGGGTGAAGTAAACCTGCTAGATGTTAATGTTCAATATTCACCTATTGACATTACAAGCATTTTTCTAGGTATCCAACTACTTTACATTTCATACCATACCAAAAATAGTTTTTCCTTAATGAAATAATTAATTTTTGATAACCAAGTTGAGCAACATAGAGACTTTTATGGTATTCATCCAAAATAAACTATTTGATAGTTTGCTAATTAGGAACATAAATTATGTTCCTATAAATCAACATATTCTCTTCATTAACATCATAATCTAAATGCTTTTATTTTTTATCCTCTTGTTTTTCTTGCTTCTATAGAAATTGATATTCCGGATCTCTTTGAATAACATCTTTAGTATGTTCTGTAAAATTAGTTTTAATTTTACTAAATGAAATTTCATAGACATAATTTAGCTTTCTGCTCAAAGCATCTACTACCAAGTTTTATTTACCCTTTACCTGTTTTATATCAAAATAAAATTCACTCAAAAAGGCAATCCATCACGCGCGTTGTGCATTTGGAGTGGGATGTTTAAAGAAAAAAGTTAGAATATTGGGATTGGTCATCAAAATAAACTTTTTCCAAGTAGATAATGTCACCATATTTTTAAGGCATGCACAACTGCTGTCAATTCCAAATCATAGCTTGAATATTTATGTTCATGTTCTTTTAACTTGCATGATTCATAGGTCACTACTCATCCTTGTTGCATTACTAATCCTCCTACCCATTCCTTACAAGCATCTGTGCAGACAACAAACTCTTTCTTTGGGTTTGCAATCCTCAGAATGGGGGTTGTATTTAGTAAGTGTTTTAATAGGTCAAAACTAATTTGGCACTCATTTTTTTGCTGAATTTTGCAACAAGAAATAGTGAAATTGGTATCCAAAATCAACATGACAACACCTACACTAGTGTGGGACCACATGTCGTGTAGTGATAGGTCCTAGCGATACATTAGTTTGAAATTCAATTTATTTAATAAATTGGATATGTGTCAAATTTAATTATCCCTTAATTAAATTGGAAAATAAAATGTAATCTTATCTCATAATCACTTGTAATAGTTAACCGAGTGTGATAAACTCAGTTAGCTCATGAATTTTGAGTTGAGGGTAGTTGGTGAGGCATGCAGAGTGATTCTATGTGTTTTAGAGTTCAAGTTGCAATTAGGTGCATGATTTTAATGCATAAGTAATCAGTTAACTCAGTTAGGTGAGTTAAAGTCAGTTGAACTAGTTGTAACTGTTTGTTGCACTAGTGAGAGATCAAGTGAATTAAATCA
The DNA here is from genome assembly GCA_034641835.2 of Pinus albicaulis. Taxonomy (NCBI): domain Eukaryota; kingdom Viridiplantae; phylum Streptophyta; class Pinopsida; order Pinales; family Pinaceae; genus Pinus; species Pinus albicaulis. Next base: position 263,376,832 of record CM076582.1, on the reverse strand, counting down.
TATTTAATTCACAATCAATGATCTACCATGCAATTGATGATTTAATATTAATAGTTGCATTCATTTCAATTCTAGTGGAGACCCAGTTGAGACAAAGGTTAAAGGGAAGTTAACTATCAGTTTTGATATTAGTAGGCTGCCCAGATGCAATTAAAACATCACAAGATGCCCATTATACTTAGCGCAATTGAGGAAGGTTGAAATTCCTAAAGGATAGGGATTGCATTTATCAGGAATTGCGTGAGAAATACATGCTAAAGGCAGGTTGAGAATTGGCTAAGTGTTGGCCCGATTTTGTCAGGATCAGTGTGAGACAATAGAAAGATTACATGAGACTCTTGTGAGAAGAGTGCATTGTAATTATTTCATGATTCCTTATGGAATATAAAATATAGGATAGAGGGGTTCTGAGCAGTAATATTTCTCTGGGAAATTATCTATGTTGTGGTTTGATTTGATTCTTTATTTACTTGTTGTGATTGGCGACTGTGTTTATTTTCCGCAATTGATTTGTAGAAGGATTCAAAATCTAGCTTTAGTACATTTTTAGATCGGATTGAATCCATTGATATACATATGTTTGTATAATTTCTACATAGTATAGAAGCACAAGAAATCACTATAGTGGAGGAGAAGTTAATTTTATGAGTGAATATAATTCGAATTTGCAAAAGTATTCTTGGTGCGACAAGCGAATCAGGATTGAAATGACTTTCAATGGCTTGAGATTGGAGTATGCACTCGAGGGAAGTTCCAATTATATTGCATGGAAAGATAGGATGGAGGCAGTAATGGAGGACAATGGTTTGAAATAATTCATTGATAATGATGTTCCCAAACCCGTTGTAGCAGATGCCGCAAATCTTGATGCTTGGCAAAAGAAGGTTGCAAGGGCGAGGAGGATCTTTCTGGAGGGAGTGCGAGACCACATTGTCTCAAGTCTCCATGGAAAAGCAGGTCCATAAGCAATGTGGAAGGCTTTGAAAGATCTATTTCAGAGCAACAGTGATCATAGAAAATTGGCACTGAAGGAAAAGCTCGGGAAAATCAAAATGGAGAAAGGCGACACTATTCCGATATATTTAACAAAGTTTTTCCAATGTCGGGATGAGCTCAGGAGTGTCGGAATTAATGTTGCGGATGATGACTTGGTGAGCCTAGCTCTTCTAGGACTTCCCAAGAGTTGGCATGGTTATCAGGACTCTATCAATGGGAGGGAAATGATGCCAAATTGGGAACAACTTTGGTCAAATTTGGTGCAAGAAGAATTTAGACAGAATACCAGGGATGAATATTCATCTAAGGAAGATGATGAAGAAAATTACGCCTTAGCTGGTAAGGCGAAGAAGGGGAAGGGAAATAAATCCTATTCTAAATCTGAGTCCGACGAAGAAGAAAAGGAGCGTGACATGTCCAGAGTGAAGTGTTTTCACTGTCACGAGCATGGAAATTATGCCACTAATTGTGCACAAAAGAAGAAGAACAAGAAGGCTTTAGGATCTATAGTTGGTGAGGATGTGGTCTCTCAATTTGAGTTGGAATTCTCACTGATCGTATGCATGGTTTCAAGTGTGATGGGACCAGGGTGGTACTTGGATAGTGGTGCATCTTTCCACATGACGAGAAACAAAGAACTTTTCAATAGATTGGAGGAGAAGGACCTCTAGATGTTTATCGAAATGGGTGATGACGAAAGGTATAACACTACCAGGATTGGTATAGTTACTTTCCAGAGACAGTCAAGTAAACCATTTTTATTATTTAAAGATTTAATTCATGTAACAATCTTGAAGAAAAATTTATTTTCAGTTGAAATTTTGGAGGATAGAGGCTATGATGTTGTTTTCAGTGAAGGAAAAGCTTTCCTTCGACACAAAGCAATAGGACAAGCCAAGAAGATTGGGATTTGCGTGAAGAATCTCTATAAACTTGATGTAGATGGATGCACAACATTGATGGGTAAGGCAGAAAAACTGGTGAGCTGGGGTGAGGGTGAGTTACACCACGGAGCTTTGAAGGTCATGCAACATAATTATACAGAGCTTACAAAGGGTAATCTTACACAGATAGACACATGCAATGGATGTACCATGGGGAAGTGTGAGAAAACCATGCAATTGTCCCTTGAGAGGGAGTTGGATTTTCATGTAGATGAGGAACTCTTGGTTCCAAATAATGAACCTCAAGATGTGGAGTAGCCACATGCGGAGGATCATGGAGTGGTAGAAACCACTCAAGCAGAGAAATTTCAAGCCAGATGGGTAGAGGGAGTGCATGTAGCTATACCTCCAGGTGTGAGGTGGGGCGATGTGAAAAATTAATCCCAAGAATAAATTTGGGTAGGGTCCTAGAGATGGTGCGTCTCATGGATCTAACCTGGCTACGAGGAGCCCACAATAAAATAGTAGTAGGATCAGTTAGATTGATGCAGTCAGATGTCAGGAGGAAAGAAATCAGAGTGACAGGTGTCGGATACTGGAGCGCATATCAAAGTTGGCAGCAGTGCAGAGTGCATGGATGAAGATGTAAAAAACACAGAGAATCCAGTAGACATGTGCAGTGGGTACCAGTGGTTAGAAGACTTTGATGAAAAATGCATTATACTGATTCAGTTTTTTGGAGGCTATTCACTTTCAGAAGTGTTGCATGTAAGAGTTGCATGTGCAAATAAGAATAGAGAAGTGTTGCATGTTTCATGCAAGATTTGTATTTCACATGCAAGAGTTGCATCTCGCATGCAAGAGGTGCATGTGCGAATGCAAGGACATTCCTTTCTTATTGAGAGGGAATGTTGAAGTTTTCAACAAGAAACAATGAAATTGGAATCTAGAAACAACATGACAACACCTACACTAGTGTGGGACCACAAGTCGTGTAGTGATGGGTCCTAGTGATACATTAGTGTGAAATTCAATTTATTTAATAAATTGCATATGTGTCAAATTTAATTATCCCTTAATTAAATTGGACAATAAAATGTAATATTTTCTCATAATCACTTGTAATAGTTAACTGGTTGTGATAAACTCAATTAGCTCATGAATTTCTAGTTGTGGGTAGTTGGTGAGGCATGTAGAGTGATTTTGTGTGTTTTAGAGTTCAAGTTGTAGTTAACTGCATGAGTTTAATGCATGAGTAATCAGTTAACTCAGTTAGGTGAGTTAAAGTCAGTTGGACTAGTTGTAACTATTTGTTTCACTAGTGAGATATCAAGTGAATTAAATCATATTTAATTCACAATCAGTGATCTTCCATGCAACTAATGATTTACTATTAATAGCTGCATGCATGTCAGTTCCAATGGAGACCCAATTGAGACAAAGGTTAAAGGGAAATTAACTATCAGTTGTGATATTATTAGGTTGCCCAGATGCAGTTAAAACACCACACGATACCCATGTTAATTAGCGCAGTTGAGGAAGGTTGAAATTCCTAAAAATAGGAATTGCATTCATCAAGAATTGCGTGAGCAAGGCAGGTTGAAGACAGACTGAGAATTGGCTAAGTGTTGGCCTGTTTTTGCTTGGATTAGTTTGAGATGATAGGCATATTGCAATAGACTCTTGTGAGAAGAGTGAATTGTAATTCTTTCATGATTCCTTGTGGAATATACAATATCTGATAGAGGGGTTTTGAGGATTAAGCTTTCCCCAGGAAATTATCTATGTTGTGGTTTGATTTGATTCTTTCTTTACTTTTTGTGATTGGCGATTGTGTTTATTTTCCACAATTTATTTGTAGAAGGATTCAATATCTATCTTTAGTACATCATTATATTGGATTGAATCCATTGATATACATATGCTTGTATAATTTCTACATTTTCCACTGAAAATTTCTCCCCTTCTTCTGTAGGGAAGTAATGCGGTAGGTTACTCTGAAAATTCGTTTTATAAAACGATGATAATAGCCAACTAAGCCCATGAAATATATACTATTTTTTACCTTTTTAGGGATAGGCCTTTCCATGATAGTTTTAATTTTTTCAGGGTCTACAACTATCCCTTAATGAGTGATGACGTGCCCCAAATATTGAATTTGGTCCTTATAAAATTCTTATTTATTATACTTATCGTATAGTTTATGTTCTTGCAAGGTCTGCGATATTATTTGTAAACGTCTCTTATGCTCTTCCATATTACTTGAATAAATAAGGATATCGTCAATAAATATTAGCAAAATCCTATCAAGGTATTGAAGGAATATGCTATTCATGAGGCACATAAATTTTGCAGGGGCATTAATAAGCCCAAAAGTTAAAAATGCAAATTCATAGTGCTTATATTGAGTTTTAAAATCAATTACATATATCCTCTTCCCTTATTCATATTTGGTGGTGCCCAAATCATAAATCAATCTTAAAAACACCGTAGTTCCCTTTACCTGATTGAATATATCATCGATCCTAGGCAGCGGGTACTTATTTTTAACAATTAGGTTATTTAATTACTGATAATCAATATAGAGTTAAAAAGTTACATCCTTCTTTCTAATGAAAAGCACAAGAGCTCCCCAAGGTGACACACTTGGGCGAATATACTTCTTGTCTAGTAGCTCTTGCAACTACATTTTTAACTTACTAAGTTTCGATATACTCATATTGTAGGGTGCTCTAGATAGTGGAGAAACTCCCATTATCAACTCAATGGTAAAATATATGTCTCTCTTAGAAGGCAACCTAGGTATTTATTTAGGAAACACATCAAAAAAATCAACTACAGTAGGAATATTTTCTAAAGTTGCATTTTTTTCTTCACAATTAGTGTACCCCACTTGAACAATATATATTTGACACCCCTTTCTAATGCACTTTCCTAACTGTGAGGCTGTAATTGGCCTCAATTTCAAGGGTATTCTGATTCCTTGGATTCCTTGCCTAACCCCTTCTTCATTAATAATGCTAACAATTTTATCCTTATAGTTTATAAGATACCAACATCTTTCAAGCCAATTCATGCCAATTAAGATGCCATGGGACCCTAAGGGTAAAACATTTACATTTTATTTTATTGGTTGGTCTACCAAATCAACATGGAAATTATCCACCTTAGCTGCCACTCTCCTTTTGGCCCATGTGGCTAGCTGCACCAACAATGGGTTCTTAAATTTTATGGTTTGTAGATGAAACAACTCCACTATCTTAGGACTTATATAACTCAATATTTCACTAGGATCAATTAAAATAGACACAACATGGTTAAAAAATTTACCTTCAAACTCCACCATTGTTGGTTGATATTCAAATTGATGGTCCTCTAACGTAACATAATCCTGGGTAAAATCCTTTCTACTTCTCCTACCATGGATGCTTCTTGGATGTTTGTTTCTTGATTTGTCCTCTTACAGTAAGAAATTTTTTTAACATAGTGGGTGTGTTGGTGTGTTTAGTACACAAGTGTATGAAAAACACTAGTGCTTGATAGGAGTGATAAGAAATGGTATAGGGAAAAAATGAGTTGTTAGATGGTTAGTGAAGCATCATAACATGTAGAAAAACTAGTTATGGAACATAGAATACTACAAAAAGAGGAGGAAACAAGAAACACCAAATACTTATATAACACAAGCTCAATATCAAGTAAACGAACTAATAATACCAACAGAGAATGAATCCCATTTTATTAGCCACTGGTGGTAAGAAAGAGGTAGAATTCTAAAACACTCACAGTGAGTCCTTAGAGATATGGAGCTCTAATACTCAAAGCAAGGAGGGTTCTCCCCTTAAGCTATCTGTAGGCCTCTCTCTTCTCATCGAATGAGTGATCGAATATCAGAAAATTGATGCACTTCTCCTTTGGGATTGATGTGTTGGATGGCTAAAAAATGAATCCCTTTACTCTCTTGCTGCTTGGAAAAAACTTTGCTGGTTCTATCATGGGCAATGTGGCCAACATAACAATGTGTTCTTAATTTTTCTTCTCATGGCTCTTTTATAGGAAAAATTCAAATCTTCTTCCCTCTCTTGGTACAATTGTGGATCATGACCCAAGAGTGGTGGTTGATTCCATTGTGTGCTCACTTGAGGTCTCAAGGTGGTTCTAGGCGGTTGTTCTTGGGTGCCAAGTGGTCCCGGATAGTGACCTTTCGCCATACCCAGGATCATGTGACTTATTGAGGGAAAGCCGCAGAAACCCGCGCTACTATCGAAGAAAAGGGTGAATGGTAGCTAACTTTGCCAGTGTCTTCTGTGTGCAATTTGATAATTTTCCCTCTTGACCTTAGAGAAAGTTAAATTTTCTAGATTCTATAATGTTTTTCAACCCTGTAAATCCTTCTGCTTAACATTTCATGATGTCTTTTGCTTGTCCGATTTTCTAGTGATAATAGTTTCCCCCTAATGTGTGAGGTATAGGAAGAACTATATAGCCGAAATACATTATAGGTTCTGTTCTGTATAACCCGTGTTGTGAGAGAGAGAGAGTAACATGCATGCAACCTAAGGTTGGAGATCCCTTACTATGAGTAAAATAGGGACCATGTTCTGTCGGAAACCTGCAAGAGATAGTATAATACAATAAATACAATATTTCTATGAGGCGGGCATGTCCCATGCTCGTGATGCTTTGGCTAGTTAAAGCCTATCAGACAGATAAAGGTTCTATCTGTGTCACTTATATGGTAGTGATTTGCTATTTTAGTTGATGACGACGATTGTTGACACTCTCAAGGGCGTTTTTTATTTGACGATAAGTTGAATGTAGTGCCCACATGCATAATCTTGGTATGGCATATTTTAGAAAAAACTCTCATTGTATGCATGGGTGTATGGCTGGGACCTTCTCATGTAAGAATTGTTGAAAGAGATGCTTATAATGGAATGGGTATTCGACAAATTTTGACAAAGTGCAATGGTTATGAAGTACGATACCATCTTGACATGAAAGCTTGTGTTGTAGTAAAATGTCAAGAGGATTGATGACATCAATGGGTGATGATGATTTCCGCAGTGCCATCCGAGGATGCCCCTATTAAGGTGAGGAGCCATCCAAGGTACTGCTTCCATTTTGGAAAATGGTTGTTGAAGTCGACAAGAAGGAAGCCTCAACCGATCAAGAGAAATACTGATGCAAGGGATTATGGTCTCTGATATGATAGGTTAACGTAGGAATGATGGCGAGAAATGGCTGAAATATGATGATGGGAGTTCAGTGGCCCAATGTCGGAGCTTGAAAAATCAGTTTGGCGACAGTCATAACGATTTGTGATGAGGAAAGCCCTAGAGTTGGTAGGACGTCCAGGGTGGGTATATGTTTGTTATGAATGTCATGGTAGCTTTGTGTGGAAGGTGTGAAGCTCCGACCAAGGGTGGTTAGGGACTGCTACCATGGGAAAAAATTTGGATGGATGGGTAGGGGATGCTCTCCTAAAATATCTTTGTACACCTGCCAAAATAATATAAAATGGGTTTGGATTGTAAAAACACGGAGACGGGTGCCCCAAAAACATGAAAATGATCACTCACCGATGATGTGAGGAAGTTGATTTTGTTGAGGGCGGGGGCCCCATTGGTTAGTATTGGTGTGAGGGTGATGAAGTGAATGGAAAACATCGTGGATGGGCTATGTTGATGGAGGGATGGTAGGCCAAATGCGAGACACGGTGGTGCATGTTTGATCTGATTTCGAAAATGGTAGTCTAGGAAAGGGGTTTTATCATGATATGGTAACACTTGACTTGATGCATGATGGATGAATGATCATGAAGTGCTTCCCAGTTTGGGGTGATATGTTCATAGCGTCATATTTTTTTATGCATGGTCTACTTCAGTGATGGATGCCATTGAAGGGGGAGGCTCTACCAACCGATAGGGATGCTTATCATGTGTAAGGCGGGGATATGATAAACATGGTCGAGTGTTTGGAACCTATGGTTTGTGGAGAAATGATGTTAGGATATGCAAACTTTTTCTGGGACTCTATCATGCTTAGGGAAGAATGATACCTGCTCTGGAACCTTCAGTGAATGGGGAAACAGGTGTTTTTTTGTACTGTATAATACTTGCAAAAAATACCCCAAGTGAAAGCATATTTTTCATTCAAATATATTGACAAATGTGCTGAATGAAAAAACGATAAGAGAGTGCATACCTATCGAAACTGAAAAAATTATTTTTTCTGAGGCGTGAACGTGTGAAGCCTCCTTTGGGCATTATGAGGTGTTGATCATTATGTTTCTTTCGGTTTCAAAACTAGGCTTTATAAGCTCCCATTAAGGTCCTTCAAACAATTTGAAAAGGGCAATAAATAGGCCAATATGGCTCATTTCAGTTCATTTGTGTTGTTTGAGAGTTGTGAGGTCTGAGCTTGCTTCCGAGCCTTTCTTGCCATTGTGGTAAGCCTGTGCACTAGGGATTCGCGCTGCTAGTGTTAGGTAGGCCCATGAACATCCAATATTTCAAATTTTTTAGTTTGACTGCTGAGGGCTCCGTACAAATTAGGTTTGTACGGACCCCTACTTCTTTTTGGCCTTCACCACATGGGCGATCAAGGTACATGCACAGAGACCTTGCGGAAATTTGAGGATTTTCGTGGAGATTTCATGCCTATGGAAATTTTTGTGCGTGGCTTCCACGTCTCTCTGAGATACAGATGCAAAGTCAGTGTGCCCGTTTGAGGAATAGGCACGTTGAAAACCCAAGGAAATATTTTGAATTTTTTTTTGGGAATTTTTAATTTTTGATGTCAATGATGTGTGTCTGCTTGGTGACTAGATGTTGTGGAGAGCGACAGACTGGACGAATCTACATATGGATGTGGCATAGGATGCCAACTCCTATTGAAAACTAGCTCAGTGAGGTATCCTCAAGCTCCTTGAGAATGGCCTCTTGAGGTTGCAGGATCGCATGATGCGCTACCTGGTCTGTTGTTGGAACAAGCGGCGCAAAGTGATGGTGCTGCAAGGGCATGACATTCTTATCCATCCAGAGATGGATATATATTTTGTGATTGGTTTGCTGCCTTAGGGTGAGGCACTCCCCCATCCACTCCCGCCTAGGAGGGTAGCACTCAAACACTGGTCGGAGCATCACTGTGGCGAGGTACCCATTTCGGAGGGGTGTATCCTTATATCATCAGTGATTGATCTAATCGAGTGATGCACGCTAGATATGATCATGCAATTGACTGGGTTGTCATCACCACACAGGGCGTCGGGACCTCAGATTGGTGTTTTGTGCCAGCTTCAGGCTGAGAATTTCTTTGACTTTGCCCATAATTGTTATGAATGTATGGTGTCGCAGATAGTGAAGGCTCGAGCAGGATATAAGCTATTTACATATGCTAGGATTCTGTGTAGAATTATGTTTGAGAGAGTGGTACTGCTGCAACTCATGGTGGCCATTCCTTTGGGGTTTCACTGGGACCCTCCTATGAGGCGATGGGTGCCAGTGATGCCTTGCAGGGGGGGAGGTGAGGTGGGTCGCTATTGGAATGCAACCACAAAGGCTTGGTTCAAGGCCAACCCTTAGATGTTCCTTGAGTATCCATACTCTAGGATGGACTATCGGGGAGATCTGAATATGGGACTTCCTGTTGGGTACGCGTGGGGACCAACAGGTATCATTTTTGTGCTTTTTATACATTTATTGAGTATTTATGATGTGTATATTTATCTTTCCATTGTGGTGGCACATATACTATTTTTGTTTCTCTTTCAGATGTGGGAGCGTTTGGACAAACTACTGCTTGGTTGGTGGGACACCAACCCAACCAGAGGGTTCTAGGTAGAGGAGCTCAACCCAAGGGTGGGGGGCAGGGTAGAGATCAAGGGCAACTTTAGGGTAGTGATGGTGCTGGCCCTTCCCGGGAGGGAAGCAGCTCAGCTGCTGCCAAGTGTGATGCAGCTATCGCTCGTGCCGAGGCACATATGGTGGAGATGGCAGAGTAACTAGATGCATCCAAGGCTTGATCCACCAATCTAGCAGATGCTTATGACCAAGTGGAGAGGCTGACCCAGGGTATGACGACCCGGGGTTTCGTTGATGATCTGGATGATGTCTGGCTAGAGACATTGATGGCCTGGGAGAGGGCGTATCATCCAACCATGTGGTGGCTGCCCCAATTTTGGTACTGAGTGTAGTTGTGGGTCCAGGTGGCCCACCTGGTGGGGCTCAGCCCTAAAGACGCTTTTTACTTAGGGAAAGAAACCATTATGAGGATGCTTCCATTATTTTTTATGACATGTGTATATGTATTTTTTGGCCGACTTGCGGGTTAGATACATGACTTGTTATTTGTACTCACACATATTTTTTGGTATATATGTGAGATGTATTTTTTGTGGCTCTTGATGATGTGTTATGGTTTATATGATTTGATGGATGTTGTGTATCACTAATGGATATCTATATTTTTTATGTTTTTGGTTTTATGCATGATGGTTTATACGAGATGTATTCCAGTCTAGGATGTGGTTAAATATGCGATATACAGTCTAGTTTTGATTTTTTGGTACATGTGTGAATGTAATATGATCAAATTGATGGGTTAATCTTTTTGCACGCAAATATTTTCTAAACAATTATGAATCTCGTACTTCAAATTCTTGGTTTAAAAGTGAAATCACTAACTGGGAATCAAGGTAGATATGCAGGTGGTAGATGCCTTGATTGAAGGCATTGCTCATGAGCCCGATGATGGCATTATGTTCTACAAAAAAATTTGTAGCTGATCCGATGCATACTCCGTTGGTGAAGAATGGCGATCGGTGAGGGTATTAGATTACCCAAGCAGCTACTATTAGATTTTGAGACCATCACGATGTTCCATAAGAAAATATGAAATAATTGTTGGGGGGACGATCCATTTTGGACACCAAAGCGCTTTTTAGAAAAAGTTTGTGATGTTTGTGATAAAAAAACAAATTTTTCTATATGCATGCTATCTCTAGCGTTGAAGCCTCCAGACCCTTATGGGTAAATTTCTTAAGGTAGAGCCCATTGACGGGGTTACTTAGGCATGTTCTGTCGGGCTTTGACAAGATGTATGCCACCTTGAGGAGACAATGTTTTATGACATAGGGACCTTTCCACAGGGTTTCAAAATTCCCTAGCCCTAGGGATTCTTTCGCAACATCATAGCAGAGGACTAACTCCCCCTCGGTAAATTATAGACGGGTGATGTTGTGATCGAACGATGCTTTCACCCATTTTTTATGGGCCTCATTGTGTTGGAGTGAATGTCGTCGACTTTCGTTGACGAGTTCTAGTTGTACAAAGTGTTTCTCTAGAGGCTGGGTGTCATCGAGGAGTTCGATGGTGACGTGTAAGTTTGGGATTTCGCATTCTATGGGAATCACGACTTCGATCCCATACACTAAGTGGAAGGGTGTGAACCTCATTGATGTTTTCATTGCTATGTGGTATGCCCACAGGGTAGAGAAAAGCATGTGGTGCCAGTTTGTTTTGTGGTTATTCACCATGCACTGTAACATCGTTTTGAGTAATTTGTTCACAACTTCTACATGTCCGTTGAATTGGGGGTATTATGGTGAAGTGAATTCATGTGTGAATCCGAGGTGCTGAGATAGATCTTGGAAAACCTCGTTTTAAAAGTGTTTTCCATGGTCAGAGACTAACTCTTTTGGTACACCAAAACAGGCGATGACATGGTTGAACAAAAACCTTGCAACAATTTCTGTCATGTTGTCGTATGTGGCCATGGCCTCTTCCCATTTGGTGAAGTAGTCGATGACCACAATAATGTATTTGTGGTTTCTTGAGGACGCGGGGTTGCAAGTCATGAATTCAATCCTCCATTTGCAAAAGGGACCAGATACTATGACGGGGTGGAGGGGAGCGGGAGGTGCTCTTTCCTTGTTACCGAAGCATTGTCATTACTCACACCTTTTGACTAGTGAGATACAGTCATGGAATAATATGGGCTAAAAATATCTGGCCCGTAGAAATTTTTTGGTAGTGGCCATCCTAGAGAGGTGGCCACTACAAGCTTTGCTCTGAAAATCATTAAGGGCTTTCTCATCTTGGTCATTAGTGAGGCATCGACGTAAAATGGTGTCAATTCCCCATCGATAAACAACATCTCCCATGAGGAGGTATTGGTGGGCCTAGTGGCAGATGCGCCTGTGGTCATCACAAGTGAGCTTTGTTTTTAACTTTTGGGTTCGTAGGAATAAGAGAATATATTCATACTAAGGGTCGTCGGTCGTCACTAGGAAGAGATGTTCGTCCAGTAGTGAATCATTGATTGGTGATCCTTTGTTATGACTTGGGAGGTCAGTGATGAACTCGGCTAAAATTAAAGCCTTCTTTATTTGGGGGGAGATGAAATGTAAGTCGAACTCTTGCAGTATAAATATCCAGCAAGCGACGTCCTTATGGTTCATCAAACGGTGGGTGAGTAGGTATCTCATGGGGTTGATATATGTGATGACTATTGTAGTCCTTAAGATAATGTAGTGGAAAAGTTTTTGGAATGCGTGTATTAATGCTAGGAAAATCTTCTCTTCGGGATAATATCTTAATGCGAGACCTAACAAGTTTTTACTAATGCAATAAATTACATGTTCTTTCCCATTGGGGCCCTCCTAGATTAACACCTCGGCCAAAGCAGTCTCAGACGCTAATAGATACAGGGAGTAATCCTTGTCGTATTTTGGAGGAATAATCAGTGGTGCTGAAGATAATGTGTTTTTAAATGCCTCAAATTATTTTTGGGCTTGATTTTCCCATTTGAATGGGATGTCCTGATGGAGGAGGCATAGGAATCCCTGAGCGCAAGTGGCATAGTCTGGGACGAAGTGTCTGAGAAAATTGGCCTTTCCCTGCAAGATTTGGAGTTTCTTGAGGGTTCAAGGTGGTGGTACCTCTTTGATAGCTTGGACCTTGAGGGGGTCTACTCTAATACCTTGTTGGGACACAATAAAACCTAGAATTTTTCCTGTCGTGATGTAGAATATGCACTTGAGGGGATTCAAGCATAGGTTGTATTGATGACATTGTTGGAAAACCAGTTTGAGATCCTCAAGATGATCAGATCGATTCTTGGATTGAACAGTGAGGTCGTCTAAGTAGGCAAGGATGAGGTGTGCCAAGTCATGAGAGATGCAATTCATGGTCTGTTGGAAAGTGGCTCCAGCATTTTTAAGACCGAATAGAATTACCTGATACGCGAACGTGACCCATGGGGTGGTGAACGCAGTATTGTACCGATTGTTGTGCCGTATTTGGATTTTATTATACCCAGAGAAACCGTCCATGAAGTAGAGGGACTCATGTCCCATGCAAGCATCAATGACTTGGTAGATGAACGGGGTAGGGTAATTTTCCTTGGGATAGGCATTGTTCAAATTGCGAAAAAATTGGTACAGACACGTATGGTGCCCTGTTTTTTCATGATGGGAATAGGGTTGGAAACCCATGATGTGTAAGTCATGGGGTAGATGAACCCAACCTTGTGAAGCTTATCGATTTCTCGTTTAATTGCTTCTACCTTGGATGGGTGCAGTTGAAGTTGTTTCTGGCGTACTGGTGGTACGTCAGGCCAAGTGTCAATGTGGTGTTATACTATAGTGGGACTAAGCCCTGGCATTTCAGAGTGGTCCCATGTGAAGATATCTCGATACTCTTGTAGTAAATGGGTGTAATAGGTTACCTCATCTGGGGAACATGCTGCCCCCATCGAGATTTATTCAACTTTCTCAAGATTTTGAGAGATATTCACCTTGATGGTAGGAGAAATGTTTGACACATTTCCTTCTTCGAACACATCGAACACCGAAATGGGATTTTTGAACTAATCAACTTTCCCTGATGGAAGGAAATATTTTTATTTGATTGTGTAAATCTCTTGGTTTCCTGGTTTGTTAGGGTCGAAGGTAGAAAAACGAGTGGTGATGAATTGCATCCCATGGATAATCTTGTTCCCTCATGGCCTCAAGAATATCCTCATCTGAGTGAAATAAGGATCCTAAGGGGGATTGAGTCTGCGCAAGTCCGCGAGGAGGTGGTTTTTCCCTAACGGAGCTGGTCGAAAGAGATGAATAAGATTCCATTGTTGATGTGGTGAAACCATATGCAGTCGACATGGTGCAGATAGATTGGGTTTGCACTATCATTGGCACAGCTACTCTTGTAGTTGCAACTGACTTGACACCTATGAATGATGAGTAGACAACATGTTATGAAACTAGCTCCAAAAATAGAAGAAAAGAGAGATCAACGCCTTATAAATAAGCCACTTCGAGGGGGAAACCTCCTTTACATTACATAAATGAACAATTATTGGATGATAGAAATGAAAAAACCTCCTTCTATATATAGGAGTCCATGGGGTCACAATATAATCCTAGCTGACCTGACAATAATAATGTAAAGACACAATAATAAAAATATTGGGGTTACAAGGGTACAACAATAACAATAAGGGGGATACACTAACAATAATAAGGGACTAAACTAGTAATATAGGGACCTAACATGCCCCTCTCCTTCAAAAAAGTGTTCTCCTCAATGCTTGAGTAGCTCTAGGTGCTTCTATATAAAATTCTCATCCTCCCATGTAGAATATTTAGTGGGTAAGTTCTTCCACTTGATGAAATACTCTAAAATGGATAGATTTAGTAGCTATCGAGTTCTTGTTTCCGTGACTGCTTCAGGTTCCAATATGATTTTTCCTTCCTCATCAAGTTCTGGCAATATTGTTTGAACTGGAATTTTTTAACCTATAACCTTATTTAAGTATGAAACATGGAAAACTAGTTGCACTCGCGAAGAAGCAGGAAGCTCCAATTTGTATGCCATAGTAACAATATTTTGCAACAACTTATAAGGACCATAGTAATCTAGCGATAATTTATTATCCTTCTTAGTTTGCTTGAGGGACATTTGTTTCTATGGTTGTAGTTGTAAAATACCCAGTCTCCCACATCAAAACTTCTCTCGATGCGATGTTGATATGCCTACTGTTTCATTCGATTTTGTGCCAAGTTTAGGTTATCCTTTAAGAGTTGGAGGAATTCTTATTGATGCTCAATGTTATCTTCCACTGCTTGAACCTTAGAATTTTCTCTTAAAGATGACGTGATGGATGGTGGATGATATCCATAAAGTGCCATAAATGGGGTCATTTTTGCTGCAGTATAGAAGGAAGTGTTATACCACCATTCAACGAGAGGTAACCACTTGACCCATTGTGTTTGTTTATCAGATATAAAACAACGAAGATATACTTCCAAACATTTATTCACTATCTCAGTTTGACCATCAGATTGAGGACGATAAGATGAGCTATAAGCTAGTTGAGCACCCAAAAAAGAAAATAATTTCATCCAAAAATTTCTAGTAAAAATGGGATCTTTGTTGCTTACAATAATCTTTGGGTTTCCATGTAGCTTTTGAATTGTTTCCATAAATGCAATTGCAACTGTACTTGCTTTTGATGGAGGAGATAATGCAAAAAAGTGTGCATAATTGGTAAGTCTATCAACAACCACCATGATGACACTCTTTTCATCGGACTTAGGTAAACCTATGATAAAATCCATTGAAATCTCTTCCCAATGTTTACTTGGAATGGATAAAGGTTGTAGAAGACCTGGGGTCTTAATTGTCTCAAATTTATTTTGCTGGCAAGCCAAAAATTCTGCCAAAAACTTTTGAATATGAGATTTAAGGCCATCCCAAAAAAAATATTTTTTCACCCTGTGGTAAGTCTTTAAAAACCCTGAGTGTCCTCCTAAAGGAGAAGTGTGCAATTCCAAAAGAATATTTTGTTTTAGTTGGGAATTATTATAAATATATAAGCGATATTTATACCATAAGGAATCATTTTTCCAATTAAATGTATCATATGTACTAGAATCTTGCTGCAACTTTTGAATGAGTGTCCACACTTCTTCATCCTTCTTCCATTCATCCCTTGCTTGGGTTATCCAATCTGGTTGGATAATAGAAATGAAAAAAAAGCAATGGCTCCACCTCTTCATTCTTTCTTGAGAGTGCATCTGCAACAATATTTAGCCTCCCTTTTTTGTAGATGATTTCAAAGTCATAACCCAACATCTTTGTGACCCATTTTTGCTGCTCTTCTGAAGATAGTCTTTGTTCCAAAAAGTGTTTAAGACTATCATGATCATTTTTTACCTTTAAGTGTCTTCCCATTAGGTAAGGTCACCATTTCTTTAGTGCATGTAGTATTGCTAACATTTCCTTCTCATAAATAGATTCATGTAAATATTTTCCTTTGATTTGGCAACTTTCAAAAGCAATGGGTCTTCCTTCTTGCAGTAAAACAACACCAATTCCATTTCCTGAGGCATCACATTCCACAATAAAGGTTTTTGTGAAGTTTGGCATAGCTAAGACTAGTGCTAGGCACATTGCCTCTTTAAGATTTTCAAAGGCCTTAGTTGCTTTAGGAGTACATGAAAATGCATCTTTCTTCAATAATGTTGTTAGAGGTGCTGCTATTCTCCCATAATTCTTAAAAAAATTGTGATAATACCCTGTTAACCCGAGAAATCCTTGCAACTGCTTTATGGTTGTGGGAACTTTCCATTCATTAATGGATTTAATTTTGTTAGGGTCTACCTTAAAACCCTTGTGAGATACAATATGACCCGGATATTCCACCTCTTGTAGTCCAAAGAAACATTTGGATGTTTTTGAATATAATTGTTTATCCTCCAGTAGTTTGAGCACCCTGTCAACATGTTGAACATGATCCTTCCAAGACCTGTTGTAGATTAATATATCATCAAAAAATACTAGCACAAATTTTCTAAGGAAGGGTTTTAAAATAGAATTCATCAACCCTTGAAATGTAGAAGGTGCATTGGTAAGGCCAAAAGGCATGACCAAAAATTCATAATGACCCTCATGAGTTTGAAATGTTGTTTTCATAATATCTTCAGTCTTCATTCTAATTTGATGATATCCTGAACGAATATCCAACTTGGTAAAATAAATTGCTCCATGTAATTCATCCAATAATTCATCAATCATAGGAATGTGAATTTATCCTTAATAGTGAGCTTATTGAGCTCCTTATAATCTAGAAACATGCTCCATGATCCATCCTTGTTGTGCACCAATACTATTGGAGCAGAGAAAGAACTTTCACTAGGTTGAATTATACCAGCCTCTAACATTGCTGCAATCATACGTTCAATTTCGCTCTTTTGGACGTAAGGATATCTATAAGGCCTGATGTTTGGAGGAACACTTCCTGGAATTAAATTAACAACATGATCATGATCACGAATAGGTGGGAGTCCTTTGGGAGTTTCAAACACCTTGGAATCATTTTCCAAGACTTTTGGAGATATGGAGAAACAGATGATTTTGATGTTGGAACTTCTAGTGAGCATAAATGTGAAATTACGCCTCGTTGTTATTTATTCAAAAGATTTTTCATAAAATTAAAGCGTATTATCTTTCCCGACTTCCCTGTGATACCCCATAATTCAAATTCCTTTCCTTCCGAAAAAAATTTCAAGAAAAGTTCTTGAAAATTAAAAGTTACCGTCCCCAAATATTGTAACCATTGTACTCCTAGTACAACATCAACACCTCTCATTGGAATGGAAAGTATTGGTCTATTCAATACATATTACCCCATTTTTAGCTTTATATTATGACATTTTCCAAAGCAAGTTATAGTTCCTCCATTTCCAACGATCACTTGACTTTCTAGTGCTGGGTATAGGAAACAAT
The DNA here is from genome assembly GCA_034641835.2 of Pinus albicaulis. Classification (NCBI taxonomy): domain Eukaryota; kingdom Viridiplantae; phylum Streptophyta; class Pinopsida; order Pinales; family Pinaceae; genus Pinus; species Pinus albicaulis. The sequence goes on along the minus strand of CM076582.1, from coordinate 263,359,161 downwards.
TCAATTCCTTAGCTACCTTACAATGAATAAAATTATGAATACTACCTGAATCAATCAACACTATTACCTTTTTATTCTTGATATGTCCTTCTATCTTATGAGTTTGAGGAGTGGTAATTCTTTCCAATGCATTACATGATATGGTCAGACTCATTTCTTCTTCTTCTAGGGTGGGTTCCTAGTGTATATCCTCTTCTTTTGAAGTTTCTTGTTCATTTTCTTCCTCCTCTTCACAATCTATGTAAAATAATTTCTTTTTAGCACATTTATGACCTTTAATGTATTTTCTATCACAACTGTAACAAAGCCCTTTTGCTCTTTTTTCTTCCAATTGTTGTGGTGTCAACCTTGTAGGTTGTGGAAGTCTAGGAGTAGCAACACTTCCATCTTTATAGATGTGAGTGGTAGGCCTCCTTGTCGCCATAATTTTACATTCAATTTTTCTTGCCAACTTGGATTCCTTCTCCAATGAATTAGGTTCCCAAATGCGAACCTCATGTTGGATGTTATCCTTTAATGTCCCTATGAAGACATCAATCCTCTGTTCCTTTGGAATATTATTTATCCTTGTATTCAATTTTCGGAAGTCTTCAATGTGCTCCACCACTGAACCCTTTTGTTTGAGATTTATCATTTGGATAAAGAAGGCGTTGCTCTTTGTATCCTCATAATGTTCTATCATTTCCTCCGTAAAATTTACCAAGTGAAAATTTTTTACGGGAGAAAAGCCATCGATACCATAGAAATGTATTTTGTTCTAAATATAAAGTTGCAATGCGTACCTTTTGTGTGTTTTTCACATTATTGAGATCAAAATATTGATGTATCTGTAGTATCCATGTTATGGGATCCTTGCCATCAAACTTCCTCATATCGATCTTTGGAATGTGGTGGGTCTTCCATCCAACATCAGAGTTTCTGAAATCATAATAACATTTATTTTTTCTCATCATGAGTTTCCTCTACTATCTTTTGCCACTAGGAATCTTTTCTTGTATCAACTTTGTCAAGCCTTCCATGTCCGCTTTTATATCATTCTTAATGTTTTATATTTTTTATTCCATGTCTTCCATGCCATTCTTCAAACCCTACATATTAGCTTCCATTCCCTTATTCAAACCATCCATCTTAGCTTCAACGCCTTTCTTCAAAACATCCATTTCATTTTTTTTTTCTCTTTGCGAGAGTGAAATTTGGTGCACTTGTTCTTGTATTTTTGATATATCATGTTGCAATTATTCATCTTCATGAGTCATAGTAGAGTATTATGAGGGCTTAATTTGTGTTGAATTCTTTTTTGGGGGAATTTTAGAACCCAATACTGATGTCTATGCTTCAATATGCTCTTGGAATCACTTCAAACTGATTTTTCAAACAAGACTTATGCAATTTGAAAAAAAATACACACCTTTTTCTTGCTTTTGAGGAGCTCTATATTGAAACTAAATTATCTCTGAGATTTCAGATCTTCACTATCTAAAATTTGGCCTTGTAGTATCACTCTAAATCTTCTTTCCAATGCCATAGGTTTGACCCGATTTGGATTCTTTAAGACAAAGCTATGTCCAATCTCCCACAATCGCCTAATTATGGACTAGTTCAGTAGAGCAAACTTGTACGGTGTGCCACGTGTCACTGTTTCATCCTTCAGCTCTAAAATTTATATACATAAAACTATTTTCTGTGTAATTCTGAACAATTTTTACAGACTCCCAACCTGGTGCTCAGAGAGAGAGTTATGACGATTTTCCCACAGTCACCTCTTTGAGATGAAATTTGAGAGACTGGAAAAACCTTAACGTCCACAAATCATAGCTCTATAAATATTGTTAACCAAGATCTAAAATTTTTACACGACGTTCCCTAGGATTTCAGATTTTCTCTATAAAAATTTCAGCTTCTGAACCTTCATATAAACAAATTTATAGCCAAAATTCCATGATGACCTGTTTAGGTGAAATTTGGGAGCTTGAAAAAACCTTAACTTCCACAGATCATATCTCCGAAAATATTGCGAACCAAGATCTGGAATTTTTACACGACATTCCTCGGGATTTTGGATTCACTCTATAAAAATTTCAACTTATGAAACTTTGTAGAAAAATTTTTATAGTGAAAATTCCACGATGGCCTGTTTTGAGCAGAGAAACCCTAGAATCCAAAGCTCTAATACCAAATGTTATGAAACCAGCTCCAAAAATATAAGAAAAGAGAGATCAAAACCTTATAAATAAGCCACTTCGAGGGGGAAACCTCATTTACATTACATAAATGAACAATTCTTGGATGATACAAATGAAAAAACCTCCTTCTATATATAGGAGTCTATGGGGTCACAATATAATCCTAGCTAACCTAACAATAATAATGTAAAGGCACAATAATAAAAATATTGGGATTATAGGGGTACAACAATAACAATGAGGGGGATACATTAACAACAATAAGGCAATACACTAGTAATATAGGGACCTAAAACAACATGAGTCATGGTTCTGATACACGATGATTTGAATAATATATGATGTATCGTGTCGTCTATGTTTGGTGGGGGAGGAATTTCCATTGCGACGGCTTATGTGAGATCAATTCTAGGTTCCTCATGAGGTGTAACAAGAGCACTTTCACTTTCTAGGATTTGGAAATTGTGCTTGGTGTAGAGGCATCTAAATGTTTCCATTAAGGGGCATGCCTCTGTTTCGTGGTTATGGCTGGTGCAAATGGTGCACGGTACCACGGTGCCTATCGAGTAGATGGTGTGAGAACTAACACTACTCTTCGTCCCCAAAGTGGATGCTTCGAAAGGATCAGGCGTAGGGGGAGGATTCCACTACTACTATCTCTAAGTTTTTAATTTTGGGAGATCTAGCTCTCTTAGGGAGTGTAAAATTAACGATGCTCTTGCCACTTGCAGCCATGGGATGTGCTCACAATTCATTGTATGGTGGAAATGTGAGCAGATCCTACAATAGTAGTGTGTGATCTTTGCCTGGTTAGAGAGATGCTTCTGAGGGACAGGGTAGACCATGCGAAAGCTGTTCATGAGGTGCTTAAGTTCCTTACACTGGTTGACCTGGTGGTCGATTTTGTCACATAGCCGCATGATTCCCTAGGCTGGACATAAGTCTTGTTAGGTTGGTGCATCTTTCTGACTTGCCCAATGTTTTGGTATTAATATGGGGTAGGTTGCTTGGGGGAAATCTTCCTTATATTAGGTTCTCTAAACTTAGGATTGATCATATCCTGGTGGTGCATTTCTAATGAATGCATGATGTCAATTAGAGGGCGCACTCGAGGGATACAAGTATAGTGTTGAGCATGATGGTTGCCCTGACATACTAGACAAGAATGTATTTCTTGGATATTCCCTTCCCTCAGAGTTAGTGATGTGATTGGGTACCATCTGCATAGTTATTCTACATCTTGGCATTTTGCGACAAAATGGTTGCGTGCGTTTCATAACGCACAGGTTGGTCTTCTCCATGGAGGGCGGTTGGAGGTGACTATGAGCCCCCCAACCAACTACTTTTCCAGCTGACAGAAAGAGAATGGACCTATTTGTCACATCCTCTTGTGTTGTCAAGATTTTGATGGATTTTGTATCTGAGCCATCTCCTAGGGAGAGATGAATTATGGCCATGTGTAGAATGGTTAATGCTAAAGAAAATCGAGGGATGTAATGGGTGATTTCTAGAACATATATGACATGAATATTGGGTTGATCATAGGCCAACATACTATACACGGTTAACTAGATACCATATTTGAAACAACTCTAGGGCTGCATAGTCAGCAACGAAATGATCGCATTCATCACAGAGCGCACATCGTTAGATAGGATGAGGAGGAACAAACGAGAATCTTTCTGGTGACTGCCATGCCTCCTGAAGGTATAATATGACTCGAGGTTTTTCCCCATTTGGATGCATGGGGGAATCCTCTTGATGTGATTGTTATAGGGCATGTAAGACATCCTATATCACGGTATTTCCGGAAAATGATGAGTGTAATGCCCATAATTGGTATAGATAGCGCATGTGTGGTTGGTACACAATGATTTTCCTTGGTTTTTTGTGGCTGGTTCCTTTTTACGGGAACTCATGGCTGCGGTATTCCTTTCGGAGCTTAGGATTGTTTTCAATTTGTCCAACTCTGGGCAGATATTGGTATGGTGGCCTACAATATCAGACAATGCACAAGGTTGTAATTCCCTTGGCATGATGGGGTTTTCTATATTTTTCCCCTTTTTAGGGGGTTTCTTGGTCACTTTAACTGGCTTTGCGATGGGAGTCTTTGTAACCAGTATGACTGTGGGGTTTTCCTTAATAGGTGGGGCCTCCTCAGAAGTGATAGGGGTTAACCCCTTAGCAGTGATGCCTTTGCCTTCTGACATGGAATGTGGGACCAAGTACCAAACTAGTATTGTGAAAGATATGTTTGTCAACACTAACATTTCCAAAACTTGTTGTGACACAAAATCGGGTGGAGGGTATAGAAAAGGAGTTTGGGATATGGCACAGGATAGAGAAGTTGTCATTCCAGCGGCCTCGGTTGCGTTACTACTAGTCTCCGTCTCATGGCTGGTCTCGATGCTTAATTATGACATCATGCACACCGGGGCCCTTGTGATATCAACGAATGATTTTGGTATGACAGGGGGGATCTCCTAGGAATGATTCGAGGATAGATGATAGTTTGAATTGGCCATGGCCATATTATTGGTATCGTGTGAGCGATTCTGCAGATGTGTCTACATAGGGTAGAACGACATTGACATTCGTCATAGGTCGTTTATCATGGTATGTTAACTAGTTGACGGTGATGACACAATCCTTGTGGGGGAACATCATGATCCAGAAGATGAAGGATTCTATGGAAAACATGGCGCACATACAACTCTGACCAAGGAGTATATTGCAGTCAAGTTGAGTGTCCAAGACCTCAATGTTTATAAGAACTATTTTGCTAGCTAAGAAGACTGGGACATTTTGATAGAGACCGACGAGAGCAGAAGGGCGTCTGTCGTACATTGTAAGTTTGATGTCTGATGGCTTTAATTTGGGAGATCCCAATTTCTTCCAAATAATTTTTGGCATGATATTTTGATAGAGACCGATGGGAGAAGAAAGGCGCCTGTCGTACACTATAAGTGTGATGTCTGATGGCTTTAGTTCGGGAGATCCCAATTTCTGCTAAAGGATTTTTGACATGATGCATGTGGATGCACCCTCATCAATGGTATTGTTAGGGTCCTATAATAATAGGGTTCATAATTTTTGAATTGAATTTGATACTCTTGTAAATATGTGCATACCTTGCTTTCTACAAGTTGTTTTCCCATGTTTGAAAAAATAATAAAAAATGAAAAGAGGGTAAAAAGTCCTAAAATAAATATCAAAGGACTTAGAAAAAACATAGACCCCAAAAGAGAAAAAGAGATAAAATAAGACATGAAAGTGAGCAAGTTAAAATTCCAATACTTTTACTTTTACTGTAAGAATAATGATTATGTGCAGATTGTCAATAATGCCATAATCCATGATAAGTTAAATAGTTTTTTATTAACTTTTCATGCTTTGAATTTCATGTTTTAGAGATTAAAGATATGTCAAACAGTTTAAACTTGATAAATCAATAGATAGTTAGAGAATAAATGCGGAGCTCAATAGTTTAATCTAAGCCCTCTGATGAAATAAGGTTAGATTTAGATAGATTTATGCTTTAGAAGAAAAATGGATTTAGGGTTGCAAGCTTAAATGCACCCATGAAAATGAAGTAAAAAATGTTAGAAATAATTATGGGTAGGTAGAAAGCAGTTGTGCAAGACATGTAATAAAGAATCATCGAGCAAGTTACTAAGTTACTCTCTCCCACAATTATCCAGTATTCTAAACCTTCAGTTAAAGAGGCTCAGAGCATTTCTATGACTTTTGTTGGTACCAGACCCAAGGCTTGATAACTGATTGGTTAAAAATATATGGACTTCCTACATAAAACCCCTTTCATCATCATATTCACCCTTTTCCAAAAAGATAATCTCTTTTCCTAAGCAAAACACATTTTTTCTTAGTAAAAGTAAAACCCTACATAATTAATTTCATCTTCATTCAAAAAATACTTAAAAAACCTACAAAATACATTTATCCTAAGTTTATGTGTAAAAAAAAAATGGGACAAAACTATGCTTTATTGCCTATTTTTACACTTAGTGTTAATTTATGTATTTTTTTCATACATTACACCTTTATTTCATATTAACTACTAACCTAAGATATTAAATCCCTATATTACATCCCTCCCATATTTATTAAATCCTTTATATGTAAATAACCCTAAAAACCCATTATTTAAAGTTTTAACCTATGGTTATATATCCCATGTGACGAAAATAAAACCCACCATTTCTCTCCATAGGTTTAAACATATAAAATATAAAAATATTCCACACATATGGTATTAAAACACCTGTTAAAAGGTTTTGTTTGCCACATAATAATACCCGTGCCAGTAATTGAAAACATTTGTTAAATTTTTTCATTGAAAACATAAAAACATTTAACCCCCGCCTAATCATATAACACAAAATTTTAACATTATAAATGTATATTTATAAGGTTCAAAACCATCCCACCATATTGCCAAACCCTAGACCCCACTCTGAATGCTGAGAAACTTCATGAAAAAATTGCGACCGTTCGCATTGGCCATCCCAGATCTAATGATCATCTGCCCATATCACAAATTAAGTTGCACGATTATAACTATTTCCTTTCCATGCGAAATATGTTGCTTTAGCCTTTCCTCTCTCCTCAACGTGACCTAGTTCCATTGGATCGCATATGATCCAACTGAAACCACTTACCACTCAAAACAAACGCGATAACCACTCACGGTTTTTCTCCTTTGAAGCCCGAAAACCACCCATCGCCCGATGTGGTCTCCATTAATTGCAGGTAATTTTAAAACCTAAAATGCCTAATAAACTCTGAAATCGCTCCATTGATCCCTTTTCTGCATTTTTTGACTATATTTCTCCTCCCGATTAAAGAAAACCTAGCCTGTGCTTCGTTTTCAAGCCTAGAACCAATGAAAAACTCGCATTTACTGTTGAAGATTGTTGAAAGTCCAATAAAGCTTCCAGAGACCTGAAAAGATACCAAATACCTATCAAAAACACCTCAGAGCCTATTTCAAAGACCTATACCTGTGTAAAATAGGTATTTCCCGAGTAGGGAAAATTTTAAGGATGGAAAATTATTTTAAAGTTAAAAAAATTGGCAAATCTCACTAGTCCCTAATATGCAAACTATAAAATGTTTATTGATGTATATGTAAAATTATTCAAATTTATAGTGATATTATATATATTGTTTATATAATGTTGGTGATTTTTAAGGTAAAATAATTTTATATTGTAAAATTTGGGTGAATAATTTTTATAAAAAATGGGAATTGGCGAATATTTTTTTTGGAAAAACCATAGAAAATTAGCCCACCTGCGAATATTAGCCCCTAAAATTTTCCATGTTCCTGAGAAAATCAAACGTGTTATCATTTGAAAAGACGATGATAAATAAATTGAATAAATTAAAAGCCTATTCAATTCAAGAAAGCCTTTAAATAACTCAGAAAGAACCTAAACCCTATCAAATTTTTTGATAAAACCATGTTAATACTGCGTTTAGTTTTTTTAAAGGAAAATATCAAGTTTATTAGCTTCTAAAAACTATATAAAACTCTAAACAAGCCTAGAAATCCTCTGTAGGTACCCAACCCTCTGTGCCCTATATTTGAGTAATTTTCAGCCCAATTATCCATTGGAAAAAGCCTAAGAAACCCCTGTTCTTATTTTCATAACCAGTGAAAGTCTGAAATACGTTTTCAAGATTGAAATTTAAATATAAATCTAAAGAAGAAAAAAATTGTACCCATTTTCATCCAAGAGCCTATGTCAAAGCCAAGAATACTTATGTAAACCATTTAATCTTACATAAGAAACTAGAAAGTCTAAAAAACAGAGTTTCAGTAGTCTTAAAAAACCTAAATATGCCAAAAGCCACTCCAGCTATGTCCACCAAGACTACCATCATTGTGAATCCTCTACAACATCCTGTTGTAGACATTGGGAACATCCCCTTAGCAGATGCTAACTATAAAATAACAGATCCAATTGTAGAATTCAATCTGTTAGAACTTCACAACTGGAGATTGGAAAAATCCCTAGATCAGGTGGAATAATTTCAAATTTGGGAATAAAATTTGCCCAAATATATTGTTCTAGTCACTCATCCATGCCTAGAAAGTGATTAGGTCTTGTCAGAACTATTATGTGCCAGAACAAAGAGAAATTGTGAATGAAAACAAAGAATTATTGTTTACAATTACTGCTGAGTCCATAATCTAGATGTTACAACTCAAACATGATCCTAAATCATTCCCTTTGTCAATAGAAGCACTTACCAAGTTATACATTGGCCTTGATTTTCCCAAAAGATTTCAGATCTTCCAAGTATTAATGCCCTTACATGTGGAAATTCCTCAAATCAATCCTCCATATTCCTCTTCAAAATTTCTAGAATTTTCAAGGCATGTTATTTCCATGTTATCATTCATCCTAGGATACTTTGCAGATGAGCATACAGATGAATCCATCCTAGGTTTTTTATCTTCTTTTACACCAGGAAAAACTCCTACTGTTATCTTCAATTATGCTGAGTAAATTACTGACAATATCCATGATCAGCTGGTTAAATTGCCAACTGAAGGAGTGTTTATATACACATCTTTTCTCTTCCATATGATTTTGTATTTTCAAGCTGATAATTTTCCAGTAACCCTCCAGAAGCTTGACATAGAAGGAAATCCACTTTCAGTTATATTTTCGACATCTTTAATCAGAAAACAGTCCACATAGTTTACTTACACAGATTTTTCAGATTTCTTTATCCATCCATGGATAAATAAGTTAAAAAACACTGAAAAACCAAGGATCAATAATGAAATGAAGAAAATTCTATAGCTATCTAAATAGACTAGAACTGGAGATTGGTATTTGTATGAAAAACACACAGAAATCAGAGTTTTTGGTTCTAATATGTTACCCTACAAACTACCCAAATATGTACCAATGAGGATATTTTCCTTGGAATACATCAGGAAAATATTAAATTTTGATTCTATAAAATTCCTAGAAGTAAAGCAGAAAACACAATTTAAATTTAAGAATCAAGTGGGACCCTTCATTTGTAATCACAGATATGCAGAGACAGAAGCAACCAAACAGTTACTAGAATACATATTTGAAGAGAGTTTTTCCTGGAACTATGATCCACAAGGAATACTAGGTAACATGAGGGTTAAGTGCAAACTAACACCCTACATTCATGAGAAAAAACCATAGATTGATAAGTATGTCAATCATAATGAGTGGGTAGAAAACACTTTGATAGATGTAGTAAAGCAAGGTGATACTAGTCATACTTTACAAATTGCAAATCAAGCAGAGAAATCCACCAAAAGAGTCAGAGAAGAAGGTACTTACATTGCAGAAACTACCACTGAGACTAGGTTCAAGTTAAGATATAATAAAAAGCCTAAGATAAATCCATTGGGTAAAGAAAAAGTGACTATTGAGGTTGACGACACAGATATCCCAGTGACAAATACAGATGTTGCTACAGTCATCACAAATGAGCCAGTTAAAAAGAATTTGAATGAAGAACAGATTAATAATTCAAATGCACAGATGATAGAAAAACAACTGAACATGGAAGCATATTCCTCACAAACAACAGAGGAAAAGGACCTTGATATCAAGGAAAAGTACAAGCAGACTAAGACAAAGAATGAATAAATAAAAAATGAGATTTACTCTCAATATTTGAAGCAACCACCAAGTGTTAAAAACAAATTTTATCTGCCTTTGACTACTCAGATAAAAAATTGATCATGTCAGCATTACAACCTACAGTGAAGACTCCAAAGACAATGGCAGACTACAAAAAGGTTGATTTATAAGTACAGATAGCAAATGTCATGCACTAGATCAAATAGAATTTCATAGATAGAGTTTAGAGATGATGTATTCCACCATTACAACCAAGGCTATGAGTGTTGAAAAAATTCAAAGCACAATCATAAACATGAAAGATCAAATGAAAGTTGACAAAGCCTCATTATATGCTAAAGATGTTAGAATTAAATATTTAGAAGATTTGGTCATGCAAGTTGGATATGATCCTGCAAATGTCAAAGATGCAGAACAGTTATTAAAGAAAAATAATGAGGACATTTTAGCATTAAGGAAACAACTCAAGCTTCCATCAACTGAACATCCTCAAGCCAAATAAATTATAAAATAACAGACTGAGAAGGATGATATGATGAATTTAATCTTTCAGCTAACATGACAGATCAAAGAAATGGAAATTCAAATGGAAAACTTGTCCTTGAAAGGGAAACAACAGAAAAAGCACAGGAATTTCCTTCAATAATTCCTATGGTTACTATAGTTGTGCCTTCAACTCTGACAGAAGAGTTGGCACCCAAAGCACCAATGGCTATTGCAGTGCCAGTGACATCATCTACAACTTTAGATGCATAGTCATCTACTATAACAGCTCAACCTTCATATGAGGCTAGTAAGCTAGTAAAATCCATGGAAGAAATGTCACTTCAAAGAAGTGAGATTAACAGTTTGAAGAATGTAATTGATAATCTTGAAGATACAAAGAAGTTAGCCCAAATCAATGCCAAAACTCATGAGCAAAAGGCTAATAGGTTAAATGAAGAACTCAAAAAACTTTGAAAGGATTTAACCTTAAAGGAGCCAATATCATATGTGAAAACCAGTTATGGAACAAAATAATTGAAGCCATCAATGATGTTTGGCCCTCAATTCAGGTAATCTTTGAATAAAGAGATTTATTAAAGGCAACACTAGCAAAAATTCAGAAAACAAAAGATGAGCTAGGTAACAAACCTGAGCAAGCCATAGAATTGATAAAGTTTCTCAACACAAAAACAAGTAGGAATTAGAAGAAATTTAGATCACTAACAAGACTGAAATAATCCTTGAAATAAGGAAAGTCATCACAAAGAAGAACATGATGAAACAAATTGAAGAGAAATGTTAGAATATGAACATAACCATAACCAAGTTTATGGTTAAATTTGAAAATTTGAGGCAAAGAATTTTTCCTAACATTTTGGTCATAAATGATAAAATTATGCCTCAGGAGGATTACAATAAGAAGATCAGATAATATGCAAAAGAGCAAGTGAACAAGACAGATGGACAAGGTTTCCCTACAGGGAAGGTCTTACTCAGAATTTTTGAAGATTTATTTTATTTGCAGCATGAGATAAGACATTTATTTGTCATAAAACCAACTTTTGCCAGATATAATGAAGCAGATGAAAATTTCAGGAAGCTAAAGAAGATACAAATTCCAAACGATGAAACTTCGCAATCACTTACTGATTTAATGTGAAATTTAAAAGGTAGATGAAAGAAAGACAAAAATAGTTTGTTGATTTTTCAGTCAAAATAGAATTTATTTACAGTAGTAAAACAATTTTTACAGGATAAAAGAGTATCATAGATTAAAAGAGTATTAGATTAGAGAGAATCAGAGTGAAAGAGTATAAGATAAATAAAGTCATGTTTCAAAACAAAATTGAAATATCTGAGCTAGCAAAGAGGACACCAAGGCAGCCAACTTCACCTAATCCACAATTAGTTTCTATTTTTTCTGGATAAATAGGACAACTTGCTGATTTGTTAAGAAACTGTCACTATTTTTTTGTAAATATATTTCTGTTTTCCTTAGATAAATCCTAGAATCATTCTAGGATATTTTGTAAACATTTTTGTATAAATACTTCACTCTTTGAAGTATTAGTGAAGAATAAATTGTTGAAGATTTCTATAGTCATTTTTTGTTGTACTTGAAGGCTTATGTGTTTGAAATTCGAGTAGCAGACTAGATCGAATAAATTAACATCATATTTCAGGATTCATGTGACGAGCTATTGAAGTGGAGTAATTTCTACTTGTCATTGTTTATATTCTTTTTTCATGCATCCATATATGTGTTCCAAATTTGAATGATAATTCAGGAGTATTATTTCAGGATTTGTTAAAAGCACCCTATCTTTACTGTTTATCATTTCTATGTTTTCTGCTGATTTCTAGAGTAGGGAACCCTTAATTGCTCTCTCTTTCATTTGACCTCTGCCTACTACTTCCATTTTCTGGATCAAATAACCCTTCATTTCTCTTTATCCCGATCAAATCACCTCACCAAACAACCTTCCAAGATCTTCAAAGGCTTATCTATCTTGCCCTGAAAACATTTGACTTTTTGACCTTGAGCCTAGCTCTGTCTGCTTGACTCTTGACTCCTTAGCCCAATGGACAAACATATTTCCCACTATCCATTTCATTAAGTGTTTTTTCCCACCAAACCAAAACAAACCAAAACCAAATTGCACGATCATAACTAGCCTAATATTTTATAAATCAAAACAAAGTTAAATTTTATAAAGAGAGCCCTCTCTAAACCCTAAGAAGGCTAGATATTAGAGTTTAAAAGTTGGTCTATGGTTACCTCTAGTGTTCTTTCAACTTTAAATCAAAATCTCACAACTTATAGAATTACTAGAGTGATAACATACTGGAGACGATATCGGGGACTTGACCATTCCTTAGTTGTAAAATAGATCTTAAAGGAAATAATTTTTGTTATCCTTTTGCCTTTAATACTGTTTGACAAGTTGTGAGTATTAAAAATTGTAATTATGGCTTCTAGTAAAATTTAATATACCAGGTCTAACCCGTATCCTAAACTTGCTGTTATAGTAGACAATCCAGATTGAATTAGGAAAAATAAAAAACAGATAGAATATTTAGATGCTAAAGTTTCATTAATTAGAGCCAATTCATTACCACAAGAGTTAGTAAGTTTACAAGATATACAGTTTGATCAGAAATTTGAAAATTCTTTGTTCAGGAGCAAATATGAAAATAATTTAAGTACTGCTGTCTTAGACCCTGCTTTTATTTCATTTTTGGAAACAAAAAAGAAAAATATTGCAGTAGATTCTGAATTAAAGAAAGTTAAAAATCAAGATAAACTTGAGGAGATAAACAGTACTATTCTTAAGGAAATTGATGAAGCTATTGAATTAGCTCAATTGTTAGCATATACATCTAAACCTTATATTCCTAATTTAGATACCACTACATAATCTTTAGTTTCCACTACCATACATTCTACAGATTAATTTATCTCTAGACTACCCTTACAGCTTATAATATTATTTCCTTCATCCCCTATTTTGTCTTATACTATTTCCAACACATCATTCTCATTTCCTACTAGTTCTTTATATTTTCTAGTTTCACTTCCTAGTACCTCAAATTCATCCTTTATTTCATGTCCAAATTTTTCTAGTTCACCATCCTATATTCTAGTTTCATTAGTTACTTCAGTTACTACATTAGCTACTGCTTCCAGTTCAGCCCCAAGCACTTCCAATCTACCCCCAAGCCAAGCTAGAATTCAAGCTATGCCTGCTACATATTCTCCCCTTGTTCTTCTAGCACAACTACATGACATGCCTCAGGATTATCAAAGCAAGATACCACAATTTGATGCTACTACAAAGTACACTGCACATCAAAACATAAATAAAATGATAGATTACTTTGAACTCCATGAAATAGATGATTTTGATGTACAAATGAGGTTGTTTGCACAAACATTAACAGGGGAAGTCAAAAAATGGTTTAAAGGACTTACTGCTGGTAGTATAACTAATTTAGCTGTTTTTCATAGAGAATTTTTAAATAAATGGGAAAAGAAGAAAAATCCACTACAAATATTTTCTGAATTTGATGCAATGAAAAGAGCTCCCAATGAATCAGTACAAGACTACTGCACTAGATATAACAATTTTGACAATTCAATTCCTGCAAATCTAAAACCCACTCCTGACTCTGTCTTACTTAAATTCCTAGATGGATTTGAAACATACATGGCATATTAGTTAAGAGAAATAAATGCAAAAAATTTAAAAAGAATGAAAACATATGCTGTAGGTGTAGAAATAAACATTTTAGCTAAAAATGACAGATTAAGAAATGAGAGGAGAGTAACCATGAAAGAAGAAGCCTCCAGTTCAGACAAAAAAATAGATAAGCTAGCTAATACTTTAGAGAGAGTGATGGATAGATTAGATAACATAGAAATAAGACCTCAATGGGATAATCAACAAAAAATCAGAAATCCCAACTTCAGGAAAAATACAAATTCAAGAAAATCTAAAGAATCAGCCCCAGATTAGATAACAAGACCCCTATTTCAGGAGAAATATTGTGAAAGTTCTCAAAACAATGATGAGGATGAGGATAGCATAAATATAATGGGAATAGATGATAATAACACTATATTTTTCACACATGAAGATTAAGAGTTATTTGAACTCCAACAACTTCAATTAGATTCAGGTGAATCATTCGATTATAAACAAGGTTATGATTTTTCCATAAACGAATTCCATAAGAAATATAACCTTAGGAGAAAGAAAAATACTGAACCTTTTACTAAGAAAACTGCACAAATTGAAGATAAAAAAATAGTAGAAGCTCCAACAACAAAAGTTATGCAAATTCTCCCTAGGGAAAATAAGCAAAACTCTAGTTCTTTTCAAAAAAATTTCAATCCTAAAATTTCACCAAGCCCTAAGATTGTTGACATAACAGATGAAGTTGCTAAAGCTACAAAGGATTCACAAAAGTCTGTTGCTGCTAAAACACCTAATTCGGCTAAAACATCAAACTTAGATCCTAAAACATCCATTGCTGATCCAAAATCAGCAGATCCAAAAGTTGCCACTGCAAAAACAACTTCTGACAATTCTAAATGTGAAAAAACATCTACTTCTTCATAAACCATATCTGAAAAGAAAAATAGGAGCAGTTAAACACAAGAAAATAAAATAGAAAATGAAAACATAACTGTAGAAAAACAAGATAAACCCACTCAAACTACAGTTACTAAAGAAGAGTTAATTCAAATAAGTAAATCACAACCTTCATTCAATATAAAAATTGAAATTGCAAAGTTAAAAATACCAATTCCTTTGACAGAATTGGTAAAAAATGATTTGTACAAATCAACCATCACTGAAACGTTAAACATAAATGATGAAGAAGACTCTATAAACTTGAATGATGATCAACCAGAGTTGATTTTTGGCCCAGATGTAAATGGAAATCATCAAGATGGATTAGTTCCTCCATTCTACATCAGTTTAACTATTCATGACCAAATTTTACACAACACAATGTTAGATTCAGGAGCTTCACATAATCTAATGCCCAAAGCTATAATGGAAACCCTGAACTTAGACATTACAAGGCCTTACAAAGATTTATTTTCATTTGATTCTACAAAGTAAAGTGCCTAGATTTAATCAAATATTTGTGTGTATCATTAGTTCAATAACCTGGTAAGAGTATAATTATGGACATTGTAGTAGCTAATATCCCACCCAAATACGGAATGTTATTATCTCGCTCATGGGGAGAAAAATTACAGGGATCTCTACAATTAGACATTTCTTATGCTACTATATTAGTTTTTGGTCAACCTAAAAAGTTATATAGGGAAAAATTAATGAAATATATGGTGAGTAGTGCAGAAAGGTCAATAAATTACCCAATTTACACTACACCTACTGACCTAGATTCATTCATCCTATGTAATTCTAAAACTGATAATGAAATCAAGACTGAACTAAGGGAAGAAAAGAAAACACAAAACAATGATAACATATTTCATGAATCTTTATGGCATTTAGATTTTGATGGCTCAGTAAATAATTTAGGAGCAGGAGCAGGAGTTTGGATAACAAATATGGAGAAAAATCATGCAAAAGGCCATGATTTCAGACTGAATTTCAAATGCACCAAAAATATGGCTGAGTATGAAGCCCTCATTTTAGGACTCTAGATCATCAGAAATTTAGGAGGTAAAAGAATAACAATAATGGGATATTTGGAGTTGATTGTAAAACAAATTAATGTCGAATATTCTGTTTACAATCCTAGTGTTACACAACATTTTGTCACTATCTCTGCAATCCCCATGTTTCCCATTGGAGGGTCATTTCTGTGATCAATAAGTAGTGTCATGCCTTGCAAAGACCATCATTGCATCCCTTTACATGAGAAAAATATTCCTTCTGTTGAAAATTCCCTGAGCAGAGATTCAAAAACCCTTTTTTTTGCCTTGACGCGAGTAGTCTATTTTTCCCTCGCACCAATGAGAAAGATTAACACTGGGCCCCGTGCCAATTGGTGTTGTGTCTCATCTAAACACCCACGCCAAGCTGTTTATAGATTTTTTTTTAAATAGAGGTGGATATTCCACTCTAACAACTTTGAGGATGAGTCATTGGGAGTGGTTGGAATGATTAACCACGGACTCCCTCCTTTAGTTTATGGTTTCCACCTCTTATGGGAACCTCCTAAAGGATAGGCCTCCCTTCCACCTTTATAGGGATCCTAACCTCCTCCTTTTCCTCTATAAAAAGAAGCTATCTCTCCTTGCATAAGCTAGCTGAACATGGAGAATTGAGCATGCTATAGCTGAATTGTTGAAGAGATAGAACAAGAAGGAACTTCATTGAGAGAGCTTGAGTCCATGTCCTCATCCCGTCTGAATCCCCTGACGAGTATCTAAGATGCGCTTCAGCTGAACCCCGCTGGAGGAGACTACGATGTCAAAGCCTAGTTTGTACCTCCTCCCTCTATCAATATATACGTGACTATCGTTTGGGTTCCGATTTTGTGTTATATCATTTGTTAAATGAAATATGCTTAGCCCTCTTTGACTGGCTAGTAATTATGAATGAAGTCATTACGTCATATGCTATTCTTGTTAACTGTTCTGTGTGCAGGTATACGAGCATAACTGTAGAAGGATTGTGACTTGCCAAGGTAGGAGCAAGAGGCCACCACCACTACTACAGCCGCAACGAAAAAGTTGGATTCAAGGTAGGTTGATCCATCATGTCCTCTTTTCATTCAGTAGTTAGGAACCTACACTCTATCATGTCTCTTTATTTCTAGAACTACTCTAGGGCTAGAGGAATCATATCTGTCCGCAAAGAGGATTTACCTGGTCACCAAATTGGGGACTCCACTGGGGATCTAGTGTGAGTTTGTCATTTACCTTGTTTGGGTTGACTTCGGTCATTGGCTTACTTGTTTGTCTTTTTCTAGTTTGCTTGCTTGTTTTCCATCCCCTGTTCAGCTCCAGAATGTCAAGGTTGACCTCTTCTCATTGGATTTTCCTTTTTTCTATAGTTATCTGGCTTGGCACATTTTTTGTTTGAATAGTCGTGCCAATTGGTGCAGGTTGCTTTTGGTGCACTCGTGCCAACCCCTGTTTGGTGCTGAGTACCACCTCACAGTTGTGCCAAATCCCGTAGAATTAGGTTTACCCTCCTTGATGAGTATTTTGGTCAATTGTGCTTGAATCTGGGTGATTTTTTGTGTGTAATTAAGCCTTTGGGACTGTTTTGACTACTGTAGGATTGTTTCTCTCAGTCGTTTGTCCATTTTCCTATCGGTGTAGATTAAGGCCTTAGGGTTTCTAAGTGTCTTTTTGCACTGAGCCTTGTGTTTGGAAATCAAGTCTCGTTGATTGTTGTCAGTCTCATTTTTGGGTCAATTGTACTAATATTTCTTGATCCTTTTGAGTGTTTTCTTTGATTGAATGATCATTTCATTTTTCGATTGATCCTTCTCCTTGTTGCTCCAAGTATATATTACATTACTTGTTTTAGGTCATTTTGAAAACTTTCTTTTGGTTTGGGAGATTGCAGCATTATTTTGAGTGCTTTCTTGTGATTTTTTTGCATTTGATTGAGACATTCAATTTCAATTATTACATTCGCATACTCAAGCTAGTCTTTGTTTTAATTTTTCATGTAATTAGTGCATTATGTAATTCTTTTCATTGAAAAATAAAAATAAAAAATATTTTGCATTCTTTCCTTTGTATCGAAAGTGAAAATTTCTTTGCATAACTAGCAGTTGATAGTTCAGGAAAGAGTTTCATTTTCGTTTGATTGCATTAGATGCATTACTGGATTTCTTTGCATACTTTCATTGTTTGTTGTTGTATGGCAAATATCTATCCTTCTTGTAACTAGCATTCATTGAATTAAAGATGATGTTCATTTGCATATAGTTTGCATTTAGGAAATTTGAGATCCGAATTCGATAGGGCCTTGAAATTGAAACATAATCCAAGATCAACTTTAAAATTCATTCAATTAACCTAAGGAAGCATTGAAACCTAATGCAATATTTTTAGTGGTCTAAGCTAGAGACGTGTTCCAGTGTCTTAAAAGTTAAAACCTAGTAGCTGTCATTCACCATCTGGCTTTAGACAGTGCTAGTATGGACTTGTGCTCCCCGTACCATCGCATATATAAAGGGAGACCCTCATAGGTTGCAATACTTTATCTGTAGGAAGCCGAGTTTGTCGCCTTGTAACCATGATACACTGAACACAACATTCGGGGAGACTACCTACATGTACGTTAAGTCCTTGGTCATTTCTCTTTCATTTTATCACCAAGGTGTATGGGGCAGTTCAGGGAAACTTGGTACACCCTCATGCTTAGATTACCTGAGTAGTCATTTTGATCTTTTTCATGACTCTCTAAAAGTTAAAATATCATAAATATCTTGTCCTTTCATGCTCGTTTCAACTTGAAAGTGATAGAGTCACTTTTTTCTTGTTTCTCAACTCTTAAAATATGAAACGACAGAGTTTTGTTTCAATGTTTTAAAAAAAAATTAACTGCCCATGAAATATTCTTGGTTGAAGTTAACTTTCTTAGTATTTTGTTTTAGGGTTGTTTCCAATGGAAAATTTTCCAGAGTTTACCAACCAAGGAATGCCCTCTGAAGGGAATCCTGGTCCTTTTCCTTCTTCTGAGAGTGTTGGTGCTCCTTACATGGCAACATTGTCCCTACCTGGATTAACTGTTGGGTTGCCTATTTGGTTATTCTCGACCTCTGTGGTCTCAAGTATTCTGTCTTTTGTACAACCTTCCCCTCCATCTGAACAACATCATGTTGATTCTAAGGTGGACCTCTCCCCTTCTTCTCCTATTTATTCATCCTCCTCTTCTACTTCGCCTAGTGAAAGTTTGGATTTTAGTAGCTAGGTGGCTAAGAAGAAGAAGAATTCAGATAAGCGAGAGGCTAATGCTACAACTATTGCTCCTAAGACACCTTCCATCGTTAAACCATCCAACCTTCCACGGAAATTCAAATTCCCTTGCAAGCTGTGCAAGGGTGACCATCTTCTTCGAGATTACCCAGGCATCCTCAAGGTGCTCGAGGTATGGTCCGATGGTCATCTGTTGTTGTATTTGACTTCTAGAAGTCATGTTGGTGACACATCTTTGAATAGTCATGATAAGACTCATAATAAATAGGGTCAGATTAAAAATCCCTATAAGTTGTGTGAAGGGAATCATTCCATTCACCTTTTTCCATACATGGATGTAGCCAAGAGAGTGTTGGAAAACCCTACTATTTCTGTACCCTACCTTCTGGCTGGTTACCAGAAGCTTTCTTCGAGTCCTCCACTAGTTGATTCAATGATCGGTCAAGGGTCATCCTTGGTCGATCCCGTTTCCTTGGAAATTGAAATTCATGAATCCATTCCCGACCAAACATTGGTCATGGAATCGGTTGATCTGATCTCGTCCATGGTTCATCAGGTCTTTTCCATCGAGAGTGAATCTCTTTCCCCACATGTTCTTCTTGTTTCTTTAGATTCATCAGACTTGGAGAAAGATCCTCCCGTCCCTGTGACTCAAGAAGTTTCTCCTCCTGATCCCATGATGGAGGTCTAGGAGGATGCTCCTCTTGCTCTGGTAACACCAAGGGATGACCATCTCAGTCCAACGGTATCCCATCCAAGTAGTTTGATCACTTCCTTTGATTGGAGTCGATTTGCAGGATACCACCTTCCTTCTTATGTGCCTTTTGAGATCACGATATAGACCTTTAATGTGGTCATACCCAACACCATTATAGATGAAGGCATGTCTGTTAGTGTTCTATCTTCCACTACTTGGCAAGCTTTTGGTTCTCTGATGCTTGTGCCTGTTACGTAGAATTTTTTGGCTTTTAACAAGGGAACCAGTCAATCGTTAGGCATCCTTTCGAAGTTGCCTATTATTTTGGGAGGAAAAACCGTCTATATAGACGTGATGGTGGTCCAAGGTCCCTTGGATTTTAATTTAATATTAGGATGCGATTATGCTTATGCCATGGGCGTGGTTGTCTCTTCCCTCTTTCGTGTGATCTATTTTCCACACAAAGGTCAGATCGTGACCATTGATCAACTTTCATTCTTTGGTCCTGACGTGATATCTGGTCCACCATCGCCCCTTCCGGGTCTTTATCCGCTAGTTGTATCTTCCCCGCCGCAGGTTAATTATGTGGCCACCTATCCCATGCCTGCATTCAGTGATAGTGCTGTTGTGCATCGTGTGCTGGGGGCATTGGGTTCTGATTTCCAGGATGTTGTGAACCTCTTGGAATCCATGACTTCTTATTCGACATGATGAGTTGTCTTTGGAGCATAGTTCCTTTCCTTGTGTCGAGCTCCTTAAAAAATGAAACAAGCTCTTATGAGGATGGTTCTTCTTCTATGTCAACCTTGTTAAAAAATGAATTAGGCCATGAGGATAGTTCTTTTAATGTGTCAACCTCGTTAAAACAATGAAACATATTCCCGTTCAATTCGAGCATTTGATAAGATCTCATAAAATCCCAGTCGAGTCTTTCTGTTGATCTCGTAATTTGAGCCTTCTCTCCATCTACCTTTCATATGGACTGAAGCTTGGGGGGCATGTACCTTGAATTGAGCCACCATGCTGGGGGAATGCCCATTTTTCCCTGTTTTTCAAGCACAGTTTATATTTGTTTCAAGCTTGTGTAAAAATGAAACCAGTTTTCAAGCATATTTTGTTTCCATTTCAAGCTTGTATAAAAATGGAACTGTTCTTATTTTACCTCTTGTGATTTCCATTTTATCATCTTGTTTTGCTAGATGAGCGTTGGTTTTCTCATTCCATCGTCACCATATCCTTGGCTGATGATATGCCTTCACTTGATTGTTTTACCCATTCCTGAGGAACTGCTGCAATGAGTGGTTTTGTTAGCCAACCTCTTGACTTTTATCATGTTCTGAGAAGTTCCACCATCACCAGAACCAGATGCTACCTATAATACCACTCGTTCCTCCAGGAGGAGTCAACTTTTAGCTCTTTTCTGACCCTTAAAAATTGAAAATATTGCCAATATTCTTGTCGTTTTGAACTCGTTAAATGGCTGCGAAATGGTATCTACCCAGTATACGTTTACCCATTTTTCGGGTTGGGATGGATTATTTATGAAAAAGGAATACCTTAGCCTATCGCAACTAAGAGGTTCTTTTAGATGTTGTTTTCTACCTTTTCGGATCTGAAAGACTATTTACGAAAAGGGCCACATTGGAGTTTTCTTTTTTGCCTTCTTTTCAAACTCTCTAAACATGAAAAGATGCCAAGTTCTCCCTTTGTCAGACTTGTTAAATCTTGATGACATCAGACTTCATCAACATGACGTTACTCGAGTTCCTCCTTCCTAGGGCTCGTAAAATGTACTAGGTTGGATTTGTCCAAAGGACAAACTTACATTGCAAGCATATGCTATCCCCTTCAAGCTTGTTTAAAAAATAATTGGGGTCCAGAAATGGTGGGGGAAAATGGAACCAAGTTTTAGTTATGATGGCAGTATGTCACTCTTGAACATGGCACTTGTCTACATTCGTGTCGGGTTGGGGACATCTCATTCTATCATTTTTGCCTCCATGGGTTTGGGTAATCTCTTTTGACCTCTAATTTTCTCTCTACCATGTCAACATGACCTGAGGTCCCTTGATGTCAAATACTGCCAAATCCAGTGTCGTGTCGCTATTATGTTCAAGAGAAGTTTGCCTCTGCAGTTTTCAACCTTCCTCTGATTCTCTGTTGGTCCTTATTCACTATCATCATGTTCCTCTGTCTCATGTCGATGATGTGGGAAACATTATGGTCCTCCTTCGATCAGGTCATTTCCTATAGAATTCAGCTCATTATCTAGGAATCTGATCTAGAGACTCCCTTTCGGTACTTTGGAGCCTGGATGCCTCAATGGCAGGTTCTTCACATTCGACACAAGGTACACATAATTGGCCTTTGATCAAGTGATTCTGCAGGTGTTTGACGTCAGATCACTGTTCACATTCTGTGGATTGTACCTTTCGTACCTTGAGAGCCATTTTCATTATTGGTGGTTCCTCTCGCGTTTGTTAACAACTTTCATCATTGGCTGGTAATCAGATGATTTTCTTGCATGTTCGACTTCAACTCATATATTTGTATGCTTGAAATTGTACTTTTTTGAGTCAAGATGGAGCGTAATACCTTGGGTTTTGTCTGATAAAATCTAGGCTACGGATTCTTATGGATTATTATGACTTATTGCATGACTCTTTTGATTGGATGGCTGCGACCATACCTAAGTCTATTTGTTGATCCTTACTGCTAGATGGCTGCGTCCATACCTTAGATCTCAGTTTTTATGTACTCTATTATGGATGGTTGTGCCGATACCACATGTTCATGTATCAGAGATATCAGTTGTACTTTTAATTGCAGGTTTTCTGATAGCGGTGTTTAGTTAGAACGCATTCTCGCAAATAATTTCGCCCATCCCTCGCCCTCAGACCTCATGATTTAGGGGGCATATGTTACACAACATTTTGTCACTATCCCTGCGATCCCCATCTCACCTGTTAACACTAGAAAATTGTACAGCAGAAGACGGCATTAATTAATGTCGAGCTTAAGGATTTACAAGACAGGGATACATTATGGAATCAAGAAGTATTTAAAATCTCTAAGGTTTTGAGAAAATCAGATCCAAACTTGTCATAAATGCTGAAATGTGCATTTTTCCCTTCGATAAGAGTACCTTCTGTGCACACTGGAGCCCGATAAGTGCACGTTCTTGGAAGTAGAAAAAAGTCACTTTCCGGGACCACAAGAAAGCAAAGGATAGTTTCTCCTTATGTGAAATCCACCTAAGGACAACACCAATGCCTCCTTGGACATTATGTGAGCACAAAAAATCATATTTGAGCACACAATGGAATCACAACTCTCCCTTGGATCACCATCCATCATGTACCAAGGGAAGGAAGTTGGATTTGAAGCTCACCTATATAAACCCACAAAGAGATGAACAAATGGTGATCACAAGGTTATGATGGCCAAAGTTTCCCAACAAACACTAGCATTATGTGTGACCCAAGGAGCGGAAGCTAAAGAGGACTCGATGGTTGGCCACCCAACATCTTAGTCCACCACAGTAGAGAGAGAGAGTTAGACTGCGTCAAAAGGTAGAACTTGAAAGACAAACATCCTTGCATCGGGACCTAGAGCCATTGCCTAGGAGCCCTTTGGCAAGTGGGTAAGATTTTCTTTGATTCCAAGCATTCAATAAGAAGAGGCCATCGAGCCATCGTTTGCATTATTACTGTTTGGAACTCTCTATATAGTTTCTTTTGTGTTTTTAATTTTAGTTTTTTTTAACCAGATCATACTTCAACATATTATTTCATTTAAGTTTTATGCTTTTGAGCTCCCCCCACATACTTCCTATTACCAATAGTTTAGAGAGTAGACCACAATCTCTAATCTCATGTGATTTCATACACTGATGCGTCGAATCCACCACAACATGATTGGCGATTCCACTGACGTGTTTCAAGTTTATGTGGTTGTGCCATCTTTTGCAGGAGACCCTTAGTCTATGCTGGAGTGGAGCTGACAGTCCTTTGACCCATCTTGCAGTCCCTAGATTCACTGAGGTGACAGACTGAAGAAGGAAGCTCCTAATCTTTTACTTGCATGATTTTTGCACACATTTTTTCACACACAGGCACATTGCGCGTGTTCTGGAGTGACCTGCGCACAGGAAAGCGCACCTTTCAGGGGTTTTTGCGCGCAAATTGCAGAGAGGGTTTTTCTCCCCATTTTCTTCATTTTTTCTTCTTATAAGTATGTTGGGAAGCCCCTAATGTATCTGCCAAAACCTGTGCTGATACCCCACAACTTCTGAGAACTGATTTTTTGTTGATTTTTGTAGGCATTTATTTAGTTTTCATTTAGGCTGGTTTTTGCAAAAGGTGTTCACATAGTTTAAGTAGGGGGGCAAATTAACCATTTCTTTCTAGACAATTTATGTTTTTTGCAAATTATAGTATGCACACTTAACTTAAATAGTCCAAGTAAGTGGCTCATGACCACACATGCATAAGCTAGTGTATAAATTGTTTAGTTTAAATTTCAATTTTTGCATTTAGGAAATTGCGGGACTAGGATTGAATCACCAATTAGAGGAAGTAATCTCTGTTGTCTTTGCACCATTTGGTGACCCTAGACAAGCATATGAACACTCTACATTTTTGATTCACCATCTCCCTTTAGTCACTCACATAGAATAACTAGGAGGTTTTGGAAGCGGCCCATTATCTGCAAATTCTTTACATTTGAGCAAGGAATAAAGTCACATAGTTTAACTAGGGGACTTTTGCGAAGGATCACCGATATCCATATGTTCAAATTATGAGATTGTTCACCATACGCTCACACACATTCACCCACTAAGAAAAGAAAGCCACCTAAAAGTAACTTAAACAAACTCACTAAATTCTCCCCACAGGGGCCACAAGAGAAATTATAGATTAAGTTAGGATCAAGCGGGTAGGCATCCAATAATATGCCTTGATCACGCTTCACATTTGAAACATAGAAGTTGTGTTTTTAGGGAGCTTTAAAATCCACCTATCAGCCCACGGAAAAGAAAACCTGAGCGTGGTAGAGACCCGATTCAGAGGGGGTTAGGCTTAGGCGCAGTGCGTGCGGTATCAGTTAGGGCTACCTGACCTAGCTGATACTTGGTACTGTTAGATGAATACCAAGAAGCCCAAGAATCAAACACTCACATGGGATGGTGGTTCTTAGTGGCCAAAACTAGGGCATCCTTTACCCTATAGGTGATGGTGCATGCAAGCACCAGACCCTCTACCCTTACCTTGGTTGATTCTCTTTGACTGACTGGGGGCGTTGCCAGCTTTTTTGGGATGTTGTGCCAACACTCGCAAGAATTCCTCTCAAGGCCCAGTTACTTTTGAGTGTGTGAGGAAGTTTTAAGTCTTCTAGGATTTTGAGTACCACGTGAAAAAAAAGAAAACCATTTTTTTTGCTTGATTGATCACATAGATTAAGTTAAAGGAAAATTCATTTCATTTTCGCTTTTTTTTATGTATGTGGCCATAAATTTGTCGTGATCAGAGACTCGATCCCCTCAAATTTTTTTTCCAAAACCTAACCTACCCGACACTCAAATGGTTACAACGGAACCTCGTCGGTCCAGGCGTATTTTGGACCTCACCCCATTATCGGGAGGGGTTCCAGGTCTTTCGCCATTTAGGTGTCAAAGATAGAACATTGCTATAGTGGTTGGTTCCTCCTTTCTAGGAGCTACCTTAGTTGGGAAACCTAGTCGGTCTCCCAATTCCACACTGCACACCACTCCCCCCTCATCCCCTGGGGGGCAGAGGAGTGCATCCCATATGGGAAGCCAGCTGAATTCACAACAGGGTACATCACAGAATAATCCTCGTTCTAACCAGAACTTCGTTTCTTCATACATTTCCATGGCGTCAACCTCTCAGTCACCCTTCTTAGCAGAGTTAAATCTACCATATTTGACCAAGCTCACCAATGACCTCATCGCACATGACCCCAATTGGCCTCCCATGCCCACGAAGCTCCCTTCAGACATACCAAAGTTTGAAGGCAATCAAGCAGAAGACCCAGGAAATCATATAATGACCTTTCACATGTGGTGCTCATCGAATAGCATCATTGATGATACTATTCGGTTGAGGTTGTTTCAATGCACTCTTACGGGAGTGACCACGAAATGGTATGTAGAGAAAACCCATGCTTCACATAGAACCTTTAGCGCCCTCACTACCATGTTCCTCACATACTTTTAGCTACCCATTCACCACGACTCAGGAATGGAGTTACTGACTCATTTTAGACAATCCCCCTCTACTCATATTTTAGAACATCTCCATGAGTGGAGACGACGTCCCAGCTTATGAAAAGTTCAACTCGGCGACCGAGTCCTTTTAGATTTATTATTGAAAACTCTTGTTGAGATTGCAATAAGATTATGAGCTTAGTGAAAAGAGTCGCCTTCACTAAGTGGGCCCGCAGGCTATTTTTGGCGCAAGTCTATTTTTAGACTATGTCTATTTTTAGAAATGTCGATCATATTCTATGAGTTGCAGGATGCTATTTGTGGATGGTTGGTCAAGTTGGAAAAAATATATGAACTTCTATTTTTAGACATATTGGGCGGAATCTATTTTTAGATTGCGAGTCTAAAAATAGATATGTCGAATATTATTAGCTCTTAATAATATTTGGACTATAAACATTATCTTATTCTCTTGGAGCACTTCAGTTAAGTGCACAGATGTGGCACAGGAGCTGACAGAAGGAATTACGCTATTCTTTAGGGTTAAGTGGAGCTATTGCATGGATACTTCAGTTAGAACTCATGTGACAGTGTTTGGTGGAGTTATTAAAATAGTTGGTGGAGTTGTGTTCAGTTTAACTGAGTTAAACATAGTTGAGCTAGTTGTATCTAGTCTAACTGATTGATACACTAGTGAGAGTGGTGTGAATGAATTATTAATTAATTCACTAATTATTAGATCATTAATCAACTAAAGAATACATCAGTTAACTACAGTGAATGGACAGTTATGGTGGAGACCAGTGAAGAGGTAGGTGAAAGAGAAGTGTGACTATCAGTTGTGACTATAGTGTTGCATGAATTGCAACACACAGTGGTTGGAGATGCCAATGAGGATTGTGTGAGAAAGGTTGGAAAAATTTGAGTTCATTTAGAGCCATTCTTCAACAGTGATTGCGCAGTAGAGGCAGGCTAGCAGGTGGCAGAGATTGGAGCATGTGATTTGCTAGATTGGGCCTGATTAGTGTGTAGCAATTGGAGATTATACTGAGAGCTTGTGAGGAGATTTGTATGATGATTGTTACATGATCTCTATGACATATAATATACATATAGTTGGTTGTTTTCAGCTTTAATATTTCCCATAAATACTGTGTTCATATGTGTGAATTTTTATGGTTTTAATGTGTGCATGCAATTGATTTTATTTCCTCAATTAATGATCAATTGTAGAAGAGATTCTGTATTGTGCATGAAGTCAAATAGTGTGTGATCAGGATAATATTGGATGTATAACATATTATTTATATGATTTTATACATGGTATCGGAGCGATATTGATCATTGGAGAAATTGCAAAACATTGAAGCGGTTGAGTTTTGTGCTGGTGGAATTCGAATTTGTAGCAATGTTTTCTTGGTGTCAAAGTTGAGATGTCTTTCAACGAATTTTGATTGGAGTATGCCCTTTAGGGCAGCTCAAATTATATTGCATGTAAGGAAAGTATGGAGGTGGTGCTAGATGACAATGGGTTGAAGGAGTTCATAGATGCAGAAATTCCAAAACCTGCTTCTAGCGATGCTGCCGCACTTGATGCATGGCAAAAGAAGACATCAAAGTGTCGAAGGATTCTGTTGGAAGGTGTGAAGGATCACATAGTGTCCAACCTTCATGGTAAAGCTTCTCCATTCTTGATGTGGAAAGCATTGACAGACTTATTCCAAAGCAAGAGCGACCAGAGGAAGTTGGCACTCAAGGATAAACTCAGGAACATAAAAATGGAGAAAGGCGACAGTATACCCAAGTACCTCACGAAGTTTGTCCAGTGCAGGGATGAGCTGCGAAGTGTGGGGGTTACTGTAGATGATGAGGACTTGGTGATCTTGGATCTCCTTGGGCTTTCGAAGAGTTAGCATTCCTATCAGGACTTTTTCAATGGTCGGGAGAAATTGCCAGGATGGGAGTGACTTTGGTCGAATCTTGTGCAAGAGGATATAAGGCGGAGTACTAGGGACAGATCTTCATCGAAGAGTGTATATGAAGAAAATTTCACTTTGGCTACCAAAGCAAGGAAGGGGAAGAGCAAGAAGAATTCTTCTCAATTCGGTGTGAAAGGAAAGAAGCAGGACATGTCCAAGGTGAAGTGCGTTCACTGTCACCAACACAGACATTACGCTACTAATTGTCCACAAAAGAAGAAAAATAAGCAGGATGTTGGATCTGCAGCTGGAGAGGCCTTAGCCTCGCAGTTTGAGCTAGATTTTTTGCTGATCGCATGCTTGGTATCAAGTATGATGGTTTCAGTGTGGTTTCTTGACAGTGGTGCATCTTTTCACATGACCGGAGACACAGATTTATTTACTGATCTGGATGAGAAAGATCTTGGAGTGCACATCGAGATGGGCGATGATGGTAGATACAGTGCGACTGGTATTGGTACCATTTCCTTTGAGAGGGATTCTGGTAAACCCTTCGTATTGGAGGAAGTGTTGCATGTTCTAGGATTGAAGAAGAATCTTATCTTTGTGGCTATGTTAGAAGACAAGGGATATGATGTTGTCTTTAGTGAGGGAAAGGATTTCCTGCACAGTAAGGCAACTGGTGAAACCTTGAGGATAGGGGTTCAAGTTAAGAACCTTTATCAGTTGCAGGTAGATGGCTGTGCAGCAATGGCAGGCAAGGCAGAAGGAGTGGTGAGATGGGATGAGGGCGAGCTATGGCACAAGAGATTGGGCCATCTTCACCATGGTGCTTTGAAAATTTTGCAGCAGATTTCTACTGGGCTTCCCAAAGGTACACTTGCGTAGTTAGATCAGTGCAAGGGATGTAATTTGGGAAAATTTGTGAAAGCCACCTTTCATGAGAAGGATAGTCACACCATGACGATCCTTGAGAGAATTCACACAGACATGTGTGGACCTTTCTTAGTAGCTTCGACAACAAAGCACAGGTATTATGTGATATTTGTTGATGACTTTTCTCGTAAGTGTTGGATCTTCTTCATGTAGAAGAAGAGCGAGACATTCTCAAAGTTACGAGTTCAAGGCAACGGTGGAGAAGGAAAGAATCGGGGAAGCAGGTGAAGGCTCTTAGGAGTGACAATGGTGGTGAATTCATCTCTGGTGAGTTCAAGGACTTTTGCAGCGTAGAAGGAATTCGAAGAGAGCTCATAGCGCCTCATAACCCATAGCAGAATGGGGTCGCGGAGCGAAAGAACAGAATGATCGTGGGTGCTGCATGGGCGATGTTGCATGATCAGGGCCTTCCCATACACTTGTGCGTTGAGGCATGCAATACTGCAGTTTATGTGCAAAAATATTGTCCTCACAGGATACTTGGCATGAGTACACCCAAGGAGGCGTTTTCTGGTAAGAAGCCTGATATTTCTCATTTGAGGATTTTTGGTTCACCTGTTTACATTCATGTGACGAAGGATGCCAGGAAGAAGCTGGAGTTGATTGCGGAGGTTGGGATATTTTTGGGGTACACTGATACACCCCACAACTATCATGTGTATTTTCCAGACAGTTGGAAGACTATTGTGCGACGGGATATCAAATTTCATGAGAGGAAAGCCATGAAGTGTTTGCTTGAGAGGGAGCCACACTTGCATGTAGATTAGGAGCTATTGGTTCCTAAGGATGAGCCTTAGGATGTGGATCAGCCACAAGAGGAGGTTCATGGAGTGGAAGAGACCACTCATGCAGCACCAACCATTAGAGGGCGGAAGCACACTACAGAAGCTAAGCGACTAATTCAAGATGCAGAGAAGATTGTAGGAGCACCTACATCACAGTGCAGACAGAGACAGACACCTCACCGGTATAATGGATACATGGCTCTTATGAGCAAGTGTATCATGACAGAGCCATCATCTTTCAAGGAAGCTGTGGAGGACCCCACATGGGTAGATGCCATGGTGGAAGAGTATGATTCGATTATTAGAAACAGTGCATGGGAGATTGTCCCAAGGATGGAAGGGAAATTAGTGGTAGGTTCGAGATGGATCTACAAATTGAAGCAAGAAGCTGACGAGAGTGTGGAGAAGTACAAGGCAAGATTTGTTGCTCGAGGCTTCTCACAGATTGAGGGGATCGATTATGAGGAAACCTTTGCACCTGTCGCAAGGTATTCTTCCATGCGGACGATTCTTGCTCTCTCAGCATAGATGGGGTGTCACATTCATCAGATGGAAGTGAAGACTACGTTCCTCAATGGAGTGATTGAGGAGGAGGTGTACATAGAGAATCCCGAAGGTTTCGATATATTCAGCAGCGAGTCACATGTGTGCAGGCTCAAAAGAGCATTGTATAGGTTGAAACAAGCACCTCGTATTTGGTACACATAAATAGACCGTTATTTCACCGGACTTGAATTCTCCAAGAGTGAGGCGGATCCGAACCTATACTAGATTGTGGTGGAGGGTAAGTTGCTGATCATTGTACTTTATGTAGATGATTTTATTTTTATGGGTGATGAACTGTTGATACACTCATGCAAGGCTGATCTTGCAAAGGAGTTTGAGATGAAGGACTTGGGCCTCTTATTCTACTGGGATTTGGGGGAAATTTAGCGGTCACGAGTGATGGATTGTTTGTGTCTCCAAGGCATGTACAGAGATCACAGAGGTTCAACATGCATGTTGCAAGCCTATCGACACTCCTCTTCCTGGTGGATGGGGGAAAGGGGTCTCGCCAGCGAGAGGTAGTGGATGCCACTAATGCTTGTGATTGGTGGGGTGGGTGTATCCAGTCAATACATGACCTGACATATGCTACGCTGTTAACCAGCTTTCACAAGCTATGGTTAAGTCTACCAAGCTCTTTTGGAAGGCAGGCAAGCATGTATTGAGATATCTAAGAGGCACATCGGGATATGGATTATGGTAGAGACAGTCGGATGAGGTGAAGCTGTGTGGCTTCACAGATACAGATTGGGCAGGGAGCCCAACAGACAGAAAGAGCACATATGGAGGGATTTTCAGTATTGGATCGACAACAGTTTCTTGGTACAACAGGAAGCAAATATCCGTGGCACTCAGTTCAATAGAGGCCGAGTATATGGCAGCAAGTTTGGCTGCATTCGAGGCTATATGGATGAGGAAGATCCTGGTTGGGTCGTTCGGTTCACACTTAGATCCTACTGTGATATATTGTGATAATCAGAGTTGCATCAAACTCTCAATTAATCCAGTATTTCATGATAGATCTAAACACATTGACATCCGATATCATCATATCAGAGATTGTGTGCAGCGAAAGATCATGTTACTTTCATACATTCCCATGGAGGATTAGGATGCTGATATCTTGACGAAGGCGCTCACCAAGAGCAATTTCGAATACCACAGAGGCAGGATCAGGGTGGCAGATAATACCTATCTTGTTGAGAGGGAGTGTTGAGATTGCAACAAGATGATGAGCTTAGTGAAAAGAGTCGCCTTCACTAAGTGGGCCTGCAGGCTATTTTTGGTGCAAGTCTATTTTTAGACATAATAGATCTATTCTATGAGTTGGGATGCTATTTGTGGATGGTTAGTAGAAGTTGGATTAAATATATGGACTTATGTTTTTAAGACATATTAACTGGCGTCTATTTTTAGATTGCTAGTCTAAAAATAGATATCTCGAATATTATTAGCTCTTAATAATATTTGGACTATAAACATTATCTTATTCTCTTGGAGCACTTCAGTTAAGTGTACAGATGTGGCACAGGAGCTAACAGAAGGAATTATGCTATTCTTGAGGGTTAAGTGGAGCTATTGCATGGATACTTCAGTTAGAACTCATGTGAAAGAGTTTGGTGGAGTTATTAAAGTAGTTGGTGGAGTTGTGTTCAGTTTAACTGAGTTAAACATAGTTGAGCTAGTTGTATCTAGTCTAACTGATTGATACACTAGTGAGAGTGGTGTGAATGAATTATTAATTAATTCACTAATTATTAACTCATTAATAAAATAAAGAATACATCAGTTAAATACAGTGCATGGATAGTTTCAGTGGATACCAGTGAAGAGGTAGGTGAAAGAGCAGTGTGACTATCAGTTGTGACTATAGTGTTGCATGAATTGCAACACACAGTGGTTGGAGATTCCAATGTGAATTGCGTGAGAAAGGATAGAAAAATTCAAGTTCATTCAGAGCCATTCTTCAGCAGTGATTGTGTAGTAGAGGTAGGCTAGTAGGTGGCAGAGATTGGAGCATGTGATTTGCTAGATCAGATTTGATTAGTGTGTAGCAACTGGAGATTGTACTAAGAGCTTGTGAGGAGCTTTGTATGATAATTGTTACATGATCTCTATGACATATAATATACATATAGTTTGGGTTTTTTAGCTTTAAGCTTTCCCATAAAATACTGTGTTCATATGTGTGAATTTTTATGGTTTTAATGTGTGCATGCAATTGATTTTATTTCCGCAATTAATGATAAATTGTAGAAGAGATTCTGTATTGTGCATGAAGTCAAAAAGTGTGTGATTAGGAGAATATCAGATGTATAAAATATCAGTTATATGATTTTCTACAACTCTAATGGTGGAGATTTCAAAGGATGTGGCACAACGTAACCCCACATCCGAAGAGGATGCAATCAGTAAAGCCCAACAGCTTGAACTGATCTACACGAAATCAGGATAATATACAATATCCTACCCAACGCCCCGCACCTGCAATATTATCAATAATTTCCTGGTGCATCGAACTTTGTAGACAGACTTATTGGGTGAATGACCCAAGGGTACCTAGGTAGCAGCAGTAAGAATCCCGGTTACACACATGGGTCTACCCAGAACATGTGTCAACCCAGATTTCAAAGTCATCATATGCATCAACAAAATTTGACTAATAGGGCGCCAGCATATCGCCAAGGAGGACCTTATCCTCCGAATGAGGTGACCCAGTACGCAAGAATGAAAAATTACGGAAGAAATACCCTCCAATGGCCAGGTGCAAACATGGGACAACAATATGCTCAGTCCCAAGCACATAGCCCACCTATGAAAAACAATGCACAGGTGAACTTTGTGCAGCCGTCCTAAAACCAACCACACCAGTATGATTAGGAGGACTACCCTCATAATGTGGTTAAAAGAAAGGTAAAAAACAAACCCAAAGGGAACCCTGGACAGGGGGGCACAAACCAACAATGCCCACCGCGATCCCAGGCTGGAGGTAACTCCAACCAGAATCAGAACTAGGAGCCAAGCAATGCCCAAAAGCAAGGAAAAATGCCACCTTTATGGACAAACCATTCTTGCTCAATATGTGGTGAGTATGGGCACTATACTCACCACTGTCCTGAACCCCTTGAACTTAAAAAGATTCAGAGTAACTGAGGACAAGGAGGATCTTCCCAGAAAATTGTGGTTATGCAAGAATCGTTCCCCCATTGAGGAACGGTCAGCACTCAGCAGCAAAACCCAGACGATTCCAGAAAAAACAACCATGAAATTTACATGGCTGGGGAAGAAATGTGTTTCCAAACTCGAAATCACAGCTACGACACCCCACTAGACACCAGTACGTCAGGGGATAGTACGAGTGCACCGACTACACCTTTAACCATTCCAAATATTCCTTTGGAACCACTGCCAAAAATGGTAAAAGGGCCTAATAGGCGAGCAGGTAACTACTCCAAAGAAGCCCACAATTATAGCATCGTAGAAGATTTAACCTAGTCACCTGCTGCTATGTCCACTTTGGAGGTACTGTAGTCATGCCAAAAGTAATGGAAAGCCCTACTTTCTGCAGTAGGCGCCATCAACCCTGCCGACACACGCATGATGGCTTTTGAATTAGACAAAGCCACCCCTAGGCTTCCCTCCATTGTCGCCTTCCAGATACCAATATCGGTACATAATATCACTATTCACCAATGTGTCATAGACAAAGGTGCATCCAAATACATCATATAAAAGAATTTATGGTAGAAGTTAGGAGCCCCCAAACTCAAACCTTCCATCATCACCCTGAGAGCATACGACGGTTGTCCCTCGACCCCTATCGGTCTCTTCCAAAATGTACCGGTCTGCTTAGCCGGCAAGACGGTCCACATAGAAATCTAAGTCTTAGATGCTCACTTGGATTACAATATACTCCTTGGGTGGAGTTACATGTACTCCATGTATTCCATAGCATCCTACATTTTCCGCATCATGATGTTCCCCCATGAGGATCGAATTATCATAGTAGACCAGCTGACACACATTGAAAAGCGTCCCTTGACCAACACAGATATGGTTTTACCCTATGTAGATACATCCACAGATGGTCTTTTACGGTATCAAGAATATGGCCTTGGCCAATTCAAACTGTCGTCTGTCCTAGGGTCATTCTTAGGAGATCCTCCTATTATCCTTGAGGTATCGCCCGATGCCACAGGGGCCCCGGTATGCATGATGTCCACATCAAGCACTGAGGTTAGTCAGGACATGGAATCGAGCAGTAACAACACCGAGGCATCAGCCACTGCAGCCTCCCTAGTCTATGCCACCTCCCAAACTCCTTTCCTCTACCCACCTCCTGGCTTCACCTCCTAGCAGGTATTGGTAATAGTGGTATTGCCCAATATATCATTGGCATTCCCAGTGTGGTATCTCATTCCCCCTACAGGAACACCACCTACCAACGTTACTGCATTTGGGTTAAAGACCCCCAGTCCCGAGGATCCCCAACCTACCCAAGCAGCAGTCGAACCCATCCCTGTAAGGGAAATTCCCACTGCGAAACTGACAACCACGATAAAGAAAATCGCCAAGAAAGGAAAGAAAGTGGTGACCCCCACCATGCACAGGGAGTCATCATCTTGCACTATATGTGATGTCACAGGACACCCTACTCACATATGCTCAGAGTTGGATGAGTTAAAACCACCCCTCGGCTACAAGGTAGGCACCTCAACACGACGTTCCTATAAAAAGGAACTTGCCACCAAAATTATAAGAAAACTACTGCATACCAATCACGCATGCACTATCTGTGGCATCTACAGGAACTACACCTATCATTGCCCAGAGGTCCCACGATATAGGGACGCCTTGCATGTGGTCGAGTGATCCTATCAAAAGGATCCCTCCATCTAGGCATCTGGAAATGAACCGCATACCATTTGGTACCTACAGGAGGAACGAAGGTCACCAGATCGACAACCATTTGTCCTTCCTCCCCCCAAGACACCATACACCAACTTGGGAAAATGAAACCTAGTTGCCTCATCCTCTTGAGTTATCAGGCACATCAATCACTGCAGATGACTTGGTTAGGTATTTGACCTAAGGTCACCTAGGCAACAATAATATGTATTCGGGGAGATCATAGATGGGGGGTGGTAACCAGAAAAGCCCTCCCCCATGATCTCAGTCTGGGGGCAACCACAATTGAAATCAAAACTAGGAGCCAAGTAACAGCTCCCAAGCAAAAAAAGGTGATGCCACACATTCGCACACTTGAAGAAATACTTTTTTTTTTAGGCGTCAGAAGGTATGCACCCTCCCATCTTCCTTTCCAAAATTCATTTTTTTTAATAATATTGGATGAAATGAAGATGCTTTCACTTGAGGTAGTTGTTTTTGTAGGAAGAACCCACAAACCATTCACAACACTATCCACTGAAAGTTCTGGAGCAGATATCATTCTACCCTCAGCATGATAGAGTCCCAGAAAACTTTGCATATGCTGACATCATTTCTCCATTATAAATAAACCATAGGGTCATCATACCTGACCACATTTATCATCACCCCACCTTTCATATGATAAAAGTCCGCGATGGTCGATAGAGCCTCCCCTCCATGTCGATTGTCATCAAAAGTAGACCATACATCACCCCACAAGTGACGCCATGGCCATACCATTTTAGTTCAGGAAGCACCTCATGCCCATCCACATATCATGCATAAGGTAAAGTTCACCATTTAAACTCAACCGCCTTCCTAGACGACCGGGTTGTACAAGAAGACTGAAAGCACACCTCCGCGCACCACATTTGGCCTGCCATACCTCCATCAGCATAAACCCATCTACAACATCTTCCACTTCATCAAATCGGCACATCCGACCAACCAATGGGACCCCTACCCCCAGCAAAACACCATCCTCACACCTTTAGTGAGCGACCCTCTTTCATGTTTTGGGGTACCCGTCTCTATGTTTTGTAAAAACCAAACCCCATTATTTTATTCTTTTGGTAAGTGTACAAAGACCGAAAATGATGCCCTTCGCCACTTCACCCTCATATTTCACCTTTTCTCCCATGGCAGCAGTCCCCCATATCCCTTGGTCGAAGTATTTCACCCCCCCATGCACGCACCATTCCGAAAATCATAGCCGTCATCCCTGCCCTGGAAGTCCTACCGACTCCAGGAAATTTTCCCTTAAAAAATACCTATGATTGCCACCAAGATTCTCAAGTATAATTCAACCTCGGGCCACTAAATCCCCATCATCCATTTTCAGCTACCGCTCACCAACATGCCTATGTTAAACCAATCATGGTTTGGTTCAAGCTTCCTTTTTGTCAACCTCAACTCCTCTTTCCAAAAAGGAAGCGGTACCTTGGATAACCCCTCCCCATGCAAAGGGGTATCCTCGGGTGGCACTATGGGAGACATCATTGTCCATAGATGTCATCGATCCTCTTGACATTTGACTACATAAAAATGTTTCATGTCACGATGGTATCGTACCTTACAACCATTTCACTTTGATCAATATTCGTCGAAGACCCGTGACCTTATAAGCATCTCTGACAACAATGCTTACACGGGAAGGTCCCAGCCAGTACATATGCGTACATTGCACAATGATATGCCATACCAATATTACGCATATGGGTACCACATTCCACCTATCTTCAAAGAAAAAATGCCCCTGATGGCATCAACAGTCGTCGTCAAAAACCACCAGCATCACTACCACAGTAGTGACACAGATAGCACATGTATCTGTCAATTTTGTTTAACTATCCATAGTATCACGAGCATGGGACATGCCCGCCTCGTTGAAATTTTGTAAATATGTTGTATATTTTGTCTATTTGCAGGGGGTCCCTTAGGCCATGGTTATCTCGGAAATGGTGCAAGGTGTTGTCTATTATACACGCAGTCCTCGCTCTCTCTCTCTCTCTCTCTCTCTCTCTCTCTGCGTACGATACAGAAAAGAAACTATAATGTATTTCGGCTATATAGTTCTTCCTATACCTTACACATTAGGGGGCAACTATTAACACTGTAAAATCGTACAGTAGAAGACAACATCAATTAATGTCAAGCCTAAGGATTTACAGGACAAGGATACATTATGGAATCAAGAAGTATTTAAAATCTCTAAGGTTTTGAGAAAATTAGATCTAAACTAGTCATAAATGCTCAAATGCCCACTTTTCCCTTCGATAAGAGCGCCTTATGCGCGCACTGGAGCCCGATTAGCATGCATTCCTGGAAGTAGAAAAAAGTCACTTTCTAGGACCACAAGCAAGAAAAGGACAGTTTCTCCTTCTTATGTGAAAGCCGCCTAAGGATAGCACTAACGCCTCTTTAGACATTATGCGAGCACACAAAAGCATATTTGAGCACACAATGGAATCACAACTCTCCCTTGGGTCACCATCCATCATGTACCAAGGGAGGGAAGGAGGATTTGAAGCTCACCCATATAAACCCACCAAGAGATGAACAAATAGTGATCACAAGGTTATGCTGGCCAAAGTTGCCCAAGCAACACCAAAATTGTGTGTGACCCGAGGAGCTGAAGCTAAATAGGACTCGACGGTTGGCCACCCAACATCTTAGTCCACCACAACAGAGAGAGAGAGTTAGATTGCGTCAGAAGGAAGAACTTGAAAGACAAACATCCTTGCATCAGGTAGAGCCATTTCCTAGGAGCCCTTTGTCAAATGGGTAAGATTTTCTTTTATTCCAAGCATTCAATAAGAAGAGGCCATCGAGCCATCGTTTGCATTATTACTGTTTGGAACTCTCTATATAGCTTCTTTTGTTTTTTTATTTTTAGTTTTTTTTAACCAGAGCATACTTCAACATATTATTTCATTTAATTTTTATGCTTTTGAGCTTCCCCCACATACTTCCTGTTACCAATAGTTTAGAGAGTAGACCACACTCTCTAAGCTTGTGTGATTTCGTACACCTGTGCATCAAATTCACCACAACATCGCCCATTGGAGGGTCATTTTTATGATCAAGAAGCAGTGTCATGCCTTGAAAAGATCATTATTGCATCCCTTTACATGAGAGAAAAATTTCTTCTGTTGACAATTCCCTGAGCAGAGATTCAAAAACCATTGTTTTTTACTTGGCGCGAGTAGTCCGTTCTGCCCTCGCATCGATGAGGGAGATTAACACTGGGCCCTATGCCAGTTAGCACTCTGTCTTAGTTAAACACCCGCACTGAGCTGTTTATGGAATGTTTTTAAAAAATAGAGGTGGAGATTCCACACTAACAACTTCGAGGATGAGTGATTGGGAGTGGTTGGACTGATTAACCACGGACTCCCTCCTTTAGTTTATGGTTTCCACCTCTTATGGGAACCTCCTAAAGGATAGGCATCCCTTCCACCTTTGTAGGGATCCTAACCTCCTCCTTTTACTCTATAAAAAGAAGTTATCTCTCCTTGCATAAGCTAGCTGAACATGGAGAATTGCGTATGCTATAGCTGAATTGTTGAAGTGATAGAACAAGAAGGAACTTCGTTGAGAGAGCTTCAGTCCATGCCCTCATCTCGTCTGAATCCCCTGATGAGTATCTGAGATGTGCTTTAGCTAAACCTTGCTGGAGGATACTTCGAGGTCAAAGCCTTGGTTGTACCTCTTCCTTCTATCAATATATACGTGACTATCGTTTGGGTTACCATTTTGCGTTATATCATTTGTTAAATGAAATATGATTAGCCCTCTTTGACTGGCTAGTAATTATGAATGAAGTCATTATGTCATATGTTGTTGTTGTTAACTATTCTATGTGCAGGTATCCGAGCATGATTGCAGAAGGATTGTGACTTGCTGAGGCAAGAGCGAGAGACCACCACCACTACTACAGCCGCAACGACAACGTTGGATTCCAGGTAGGTCGACCTGCCATGTCCTCTTTTCATTAAGTAATTAGGAACCTACACTCTAGCATGTCTCTTTGTTTCTAGACCCACTCTAGGGCTAGAGGGATCATCTCTGTTCGCAGAGAGGATTTACCTGGCTAACACCTAGACTAAGCTGATATCGAGAGACTATACTAGATTTGATTGATGACTTGTTGGAATGTAATTTCTCTGCAATACCAAGAAGGCAAAACTTACAAGCACACTCTTTAGCAATTTTTTCTAGTACTTGTAATTTATCTTTTCAGCCCAATAATATGTATACTGCAGAAGTAAAACACAGTCTAATAATTCCAGACAACCTCAAATATTGGAAAATTTTCTCACAAGATCAAAAAATTTACCATTTTATGAATAATGAAGGTGAATTTCAGAACTGTAAAATAGACACTGATTGTACCATAGATCAAGATTTAGATAATGAAATTTATTTGAATAATGTAGATGTAAATAAAGAAAAGTTTTCTAGACCTACTATATTAGTTAGTGAAATATAGATAAATTAGAGAGAGTAGAAATTGATGAGATAATTGATGAAGAATCTGATATATTAAATCTCAAAGACAATTTATTACCAAAAGGTTTAAATTCTTTAAAATATTTATTTGACTCAAATGATGTTACTAGAAAACCCAAAATGGAGCCACTTCGATCTGGTATTGAGGAATGCAACATTAGCACAGAACTGAAACCCAAAATAATTAAATTTTCCAAAACCTTACCTCAACAAGAAAAAGAAAAATATATTTCTTTTTTTAAGGAATTTCAAGATGTTTTTTCTTGGAGTTATGAGGACCTAAAATCCTATGACACCGACATAATTCAACATAAAATCCCTATAAAAGAAAATCAAAAGCCCTTTAAACAAAATTTAAGGAGGATCAACCCTGTTTTGATGCCCTTAATAGAAAAAGAAGTAAAAAGAATGTACGATGCACAGATTATTGCATCAATCATATATTCTGATTGGGTTTCTAACCTAGTTCGGACCAAAAAAAAGATAGGAGAGATTAGGTTATGTGTTGATTTTAGGAATCTAAACAAAGTATCCTTAAAAGATAATTATCCTTTACCAAAAATGGATCACATTTTACAAAGGGTAGTTGGATCTTCTAGGATTTCACTTTTAGATGGATTTTCAGGATATAACCAAATTTTAGTCCAACCAGAGGATCAAACCAAAACAACTTTTACTACTCCTCGGGGCACTTTTATGTATGTAAAAATGCCTTTTGGTTTAATAAATGCAGGGGCAACCTTTCAAAGAACTATGGATATAAACTTTGCAAAGGAAATCCATGAATTCTTAGTAATTTACTTAGATGACATAACTGTATTTTCTAAAACTGATTATGAACACTTGGATAATCTTTGACAAGTCTTTATAAAATGAAAAAAATTTGGCATCTCATTAAATCCTAAGAAAACCTTATTTGTATTAGAAGAAGGCAAGTTACTAGGACACATAATATCTAAGGAAGGAATCAGAATAGATCCTACAAGAATAGAATCAATTATTAACATCAGTCCACCAAGAAACATAAAAGAGTTACAAGCCTATCTAGGTAAAATTAAATTTTAAAGAAGATTCATATCCAATTTAGCTGAAATATTTAGAGAGCTAAATAATATGCTAAAAAAAGATCCAGTTCTTAAATGGACTGTTGAGGCCAAAAAATAATTTGAATCCATCAAACAGGCCTTAAACAAAAATCCAGTCCTTATAAGTCCTTACTTCAAAAAGGATTTCATCATTTTTTCATTTGCTTTAGAACACACCAATGCAGCAGTTTTACAGCAAAAAAATGACCAGGGTTATGAACATCCCATAGATTTCTTTAGAAGAACACTTACAGATGCTACCTTGAAATATAATATTATGGAGAAACATGCCCTAGCTTTGGTAAAGGCCATTAAATATTTCAGAGTATACATACTCTATTCTCACATCATTGCCTATGTCCCAAATTCAGTAGTAAAAGACATTCTTACTCAGGATGGTCTTGATGGAAGAAGAAGTAAGTGGATTGCCACAATTTTAGAATATGACATAGATATAAAACCCACAAAACTGATAAAAGGTCAAGGTTTAGCCAAAATCATGGCTGAATCAAATTGTCATGCCATAGACATAAATTTTATTGCCCAGGTAGATGATTAGGAAGAGATGGCGACTTCAGAGATCAGTGAAGTCTTTTCAGACTCACCATGGTATGCAGATATTATATTTGTATTACTAAACTTACAAGCTCCTCCTAGATTATCAAGAACAAAAGCTAGATTCTTAAAACTAAAGGCAGTAAGATTTTGTATTTTAGACAATGTACTTTTCTGGAAATATTATGGTGGGATTTTATTAAACTGTTTGTGAAAAGAAGAAGCTGACAAAGTATTACAAGAATTTCATGTAGGTGACTGTGGAGGACATCTCTACTAGAAGACTACTGTAGACAAAAGCCTGAGAGCTGGTTTTTGTAGAATTAGTATACACTAAGCATGCATACATCCAGATTCCCCTGATCTCACAATATTTAACTTTTTGCAAAATACAGAATCATTCCACTGTTAATCTTTTTGCAGAAAATTAATTACAAACACATGTGAAGCATAAAATAAAAACAATCACACATAACACAGTTGTTTAACGGGAAATATTGAAGCTGAAAACCCCCAACTATAATATATTATGTATCATGGATATCATGTAACAATCTCATACAAATATTAGTACATCAAGCTCTCAGAACAATCAATCATCACACACTGCAAATCCATGCACCGATTTCTTGCCATCTGCTAGCCTGCCTCCACTGCGCAATCCCTGCTGATGAATAGCTCTGAATGAATTCGAATTACCCTTGCCTTGACTGCGCAATCCTCATTGGAAACTCCAATGTGTGTGTGGTGAAATCAATGCATCACTATAGTCACAACAGATAGTCCATCTTGCCCTTTCACCTATCTCTCCACTGGGTCTCCATTGCAAATGAAATGCACTATAGTTAACTTCTATATTGTTCAGTTGATTAATGAGTTATTATTTGTGAATTAATTAACTAATTAATTCACTCCACTCTCACTAGTGTATCATTTAGTTAGACTAGATACAACTAGCTCAACTAAGTCTAATTGAGTTAAAATGAATACAACTCCATGAACTACTCTTCCAACTCTGTCATAACTTTTCCACTTCAGTTCTAAATGAGTCCTCCATGCATGAACCACCAGTAAACCATATGAATTATGTAATTCCTTCAGCCCACTAATTTTCCAAATCTGTGCACTGAAATTAAGTGCTCTAAGAGGATAAGTTGTTGTTTATTGTTGGATTATTATTAAGAGCTAATAATAATCGACACTTCTATTTTTATATCGATGATCTATAAATATAATTCACCCAATATTCTAAAAATAGAATTTCATCTATTTTTCCAACTTGACCAACCATCCACAAATAGCAACTTGCAACCTCTAAAATATGATCACCATGTCTAAAAATAGACATAGTCTAAAAATAGACTTGCACCAAAAATAGCCTACGGGCCCACTTAGTGAAGGCGAATATTTTCACTAAGCTCATCATCTTGTTGAATCTAAACACTCCCTCTTAACAATATAGGGATTATCCTTCACCCCGATCCTGCCTCTATGGTATTTGAATTTTCTCCTGCTGAGCGCCTTCGTCAGAATATCTGCAACCTGATCCTCCATAGGAATGTACTGAAGAAACATGATCTTTTGCTGCACACAATCTCTGATATGATGATACCAGATACCAATATGTTTAGATCTATCATGAAACACATTATTAATCGAGAGTTTAATGCAACTCTGATTATCACAATGTATCACTGTAGGATCTAAATGTGATCCGAAAAAACCAACCAGGATCTTCCTCATCCAGATAGCCACACGTGTAGCTTGAATTGCTGCCATGTATTCTGCTTCCGCTGAACTAAGTGCCATAGATCTTTGTTTCCTGATATACCAAGAAACTTACATAGATACGATACTGAAAATCCCTCCTGATGTGATCTTTTTGTCCGCTGGGCTGCCTGCCCAATCTGCATCTATGAAGCCATGTAACTTCACCTCATCCATCTATTTGTACCATAAAACATACTTAGATGTGCCCCTGAGGTATCTCAGGACATGATTTCCTGCCTTTCAAAAGAGCTTGGTAGGCTTAACCATTGCTTGTGAAAGCTGGTTCACCGCATACCATATGTTCGGTCTTGTATTAACTAAATACATGAGCGAACCAAGAAACTGTTGATAAATAGTGGCATCCACTACCTCTACTGATTTAGCATCATATTTCCTCCAATTTCCTGGAAGATGACTATCGATAGGCTTGCAACCTTGCATGTGAAATGTCT
The DNA here is from genome assembly GCA_034641835.2 of Pinus albicaulis. Taxonomy (NCBI): domain Eukaryota; kingdom Viridiplantae; phylum Streptophyta; class Pinopsida; order Pinales; family Pinaceae; genus Pinus; species Pinus albicaulis. The sequence continues at coordinate 263,315,487 of CM076582.1, read as the reverse complement.
CCAGTATCTCCCAGGCATACTTGCCTTGAGACACAAACAATTCACCTTCCCATTGCCATATTTCCAATCCAAGGAAATAATGAAGGAGGCCCAAATCCTTCATCTCAAACTCCTTTGAAATATCTACCTTGCATGAGTGTATCAACTACTCATCACTTGTTAGTATTAAATCATCAACATAAATAAAAATGATTAAAATATTACCCTCCACCACAATTTGGTACAGGTTTTCATCCGCCTCACTCTTGGTGAAGCCAAGTCTAGTGAAATAGCTGTTGATCTGAGTGTACCAAGCACGTGGTGCTTGCTTCAGCCCATACAACACTCTTTTGAGCCTGCACACATGTGACTCGCTGTTGAAGATCTCAAATCCTTTCAGGATGCTCAATGTATAGCTCTTCCTCAATGATCCCATTAAGGAACACAGTTTTCACATCCATCTGATGGATGTGCCAACCCATCTGCGCTGAGAGAGAAAGGATGATCCTTATGGAAGAATACTGTGTGACAGGTGAAAATGTTTCTTCATAATCAATCCCCTCGATCTGTTATAAGCCTCTGGCAACAAATATTTCCTTATACTTCTCGACGCTCCCATCAGCAGCTTGCTTTACCTTGTAGATCCATCTTGATCCTACAACTGATTTACCAACTGACCTTGGAACAATCTCCCAAGCACTGTTTCTAACAATGGAGTCATACTCCTCCACCATGGCATATACCCATGTGGGATCCTGCACTTCTTCTTCAAAATAAGATGGCTCTGTCACGACACACTTGCTCATAAGAGTCATGTATCCAGTAAAACGGTCAGGTGACTATCTCTGTCTGCACTGTGCTGTAGGGACTCCTACATTCTGCATCGCATCAAGCTTCAGTATCTCAGCTTCTATGGTACGATTTTTGCCTTGTCTAATGTTTGGTTCTACATGAGTGGACTCCTCCACTCCATGAATCTCCTCCTGTGGCTGATCCAGATCCGGAGGCTCATATTTCGAAACAAGTAGTTCCTTCACTACATGCAATTCTAGCTCCCTCTCAAGCATAGCTTGTGCAACACCCACGATCATTCTTTTCTTCCTCTCTACAACCCCATTTTGCTGTGGGTTATGAAGTGCTATTAGTTCTCTTCAAATTCTTTCTTTTCTACAGAAGTCTTTGAATTCGCCTGAGATGTATTCACCACCATTATCACTCCGTAGAGATTTCACTTGCTTCCTCGACTCCACCAATGCTTTAAAATAATAGAAATTTTAGAATGTTTCACTCTTCTTCTGCATGAAGAATATCCAACAGCTATGAGAATAGTCATAAAAAAATATAACATAATACCCATGTTTTGTTGTTGAAGAAACCGAGAAAGGCACACACAAGTCTGTGTGAATTCTCTCCAGGATCACCGAAGCACGGTTCTCCTTCTCATGTAAGGTGGTATTCACAAAATTACCCATAGTACAACCCTTGCACTGATCTAACTACACAAGAGTAGCCTTGGGAAGTCCAGTATAAATCTGCTGCAAAATCTTCAAAGCGCCATGGTGAAGATGGCCCAATCTCTTGTGCCATAATTCGCCCTCATCTCGGCTCACCACTTCTTTTTCTTTTCCCACAATTGCAGCGCAGGCATATACCTACAGCTTGTAGATATTCTTAACTCAAATCCCTATCCTCTTGGTTTGACCCATTTTTTTATGTCGCGGGAAAAATTTTCCATCACTAAAAACAATGTCATAACCTTTGTCTTCAAACATTGTGACCGAGACCAAGTTCTTCTTTCAGACCTGGAACATACATAACATCCTTCAACAAGAATGGATTAACAGAATCCCTCTCAAAGGTAATGGTCCCAATTTCGGTCGCACTGTATCGACCATCGTCACCCATCTCTATATTCATTTTAAGGTCCTTCTCCTCCAAGTCACTGAACAACTCCTTGTCTTCCGTCATATGAAAAGAGGCACTACTATCAAGATACCACACCGATCCCATATAGCTTGAAACCAAGCATGTGATAAAAATGAAATAAAGTTCAAATCGCGAGGCTAAGGCCTCTCCAGCTGCAGCTTCAACAACCTTCTTATTCTTCTTCTTCTGTGGGAAGTTAGTGTCGAAATGCCCATGTTCATGACAGTGAAAACACTTCACTTTGGATAAATCCTGCTTCTTGCCTTTAGCATCGAATTTTGAAGGAAATTTATTCCCCTTCCCTTTCCTTGCTTTGGTAGCCAAAGAAAAATTCTCTTCATCTTCATTCTTCGATGAAGATCCATCCCTGGTACCTCGCCTTATCTCTTCCTGCACGAGATCCAAACAAAGTCACTCCCATCCTAGAAGTTTCTCCCGTCCATTGACAGAGTCTTCGTAGCTATGCCAACTCTTTGGAAGCCCAAGGAGAGCAAATCTCACCAAGTATTCATTATCAACAATAATCCCCACAGTTCCCAGTTCATCCCTATAGCGGACAAACTTCGTGAGATATTTTGGAATACTGTCGCCCTTCTCCATTTTTATTTTTCTGAGCTTATCTTTCAGCGCCAACTTCCTCTGGTCACTATTTCTTTGGTAAAAATCTATCAAAGCCTTCCATATTAAAAATTGAGTGGATTTCCTATGAAGGCTGGACACAATATGGTCCTTCACACCTTCCAACAAAATTCTTCTTGTCTTTGCTACCTTCTTTTGCCATGCGTCAAGTAATGTAGCATCACTAGATCCCGGCTTAGGAACATTGCTATCGATGAACTCCTTCAGTCCATTATCCTCTAGCACTGCATCCATCCTATCCTTCCAGGCTATGTAATTCGAGCTCCCATCAAGGTCATACTCCAATTTCAACCCATTGAAAGAGATTTCAATGTATACTCAACTATCGCACCAAGAATTTTCTGCAACAATTTCAAATTGTCGACCAGCACAAACTCAGCAATTCTTCACAATTGAAATCTTCAAGAATTAACACTAGTATGATACCATGTATAAATTAGTATACACTAAGCATGCATACATCTAGATTCCCCTGATCTCACAATATTTAACTTCTTGCAAAATACAGAATCATTCCACTATTAATATTTTGGGGAAAATTATTGCAAACAGATGTGAAGCATAAAATAAAAACAATCGCACATAACACAGTTGTTTAACGGGAAAGCCTAAAGCTGCAAACCCCAACTATCATATATTATGTATCATGGAGATCATGTAACAATATCATACAAAGCTTGGTACATCAAGCTCTCAGTACAATTAATCGTCACACACTAATAAGAAGAAATCTAAAAATCCATGCACCGATTTCTTGCCACTTACTAGCCTTCCTCCACTGTGCAATCCTTGCTGAATAATAGCTCTGAATGAATTCAAATTACCCTTTCCTTGACTACACAATCCTCATTGGCAACTCCAATGTGTGTGCGGTGCAATCAATGCATCACTATAGTCACAACAGACAGTCCATCTTGCCCTTTCACCTATCTCTCCACTAAGTCTCCACTGGAACTGACATGCACTTTAGTTAACTACTGTATTATTAAGTTGATTAATGATTTATTATTTGTGAATTAATTAACTAATTAATTCACTCCACTCTCACTAGTGTATCATTTAGTTAGACTAGATACAACTAGCTCAACTGAGTTAAACTGAATACAACTCCATGAACTACTCTTCCAACTCTGTCATGACTTTTCCACTTCAGTTATAACTGCGTCCTCCATGCATGAACCACCAATAAACCCTAGGAATTGCGTAATTCCTTTAGCCCACTGATTTTCCAAATCTGTGCAGTGAAATTAAGTGCTCTAAGAGAATAATTTGTTGTGTATTGTCAGATTATTATTAAGAGCTAATAATATTTGACACTTCTATTTTTAGATCGATGATCTATAAATAGACTTTGCCCAATATTCTAAAAATAGAATTTCATCTATTTTTCCAACTTGACCAACCATCCACAAATAGCATCCAGCGACTTCTGAAATATGATCACCATGTCTAAAAATAGACATAGTCTAAAAATAGACTTGCACCAAAAATAGCCTTCGGGCCCACTTAGTGAAGGTGACTCTTTTCGCTAAGCTCATCATCGTGTTGAATCTCAATAGTTTTTACTAGCCTACTCTGTTTGCAGATGTTAAAAAGTATGTGATATCCTGTCACAAGTTCCAAATATTTGAGGGTAAGAAAAAGTTGATACCCCTGCCCTTAAAGCCCATCTCAACAGAAATGCCATGTCAACAATGGGGTCTTGACTTCATTGGTGAAATTCACCCCCCGTCATTAGCCCAACATAAGTGGATTCTAATAGCCACTGATTATTTTACCAAGTGGATTGAAGCCATACCTTCTAGGCAAGCCATAGATACTATCATTTTCTCCTTTTTAGAAAGGAACATACTTTCAATATTTGGATGTCCCAAAAATATATTTACTGACAATGCAACAACATTCAAATCAAAAAATATGATTGAATTTTGCCATAAATATCACATTGCCCTAGGCCATTCCACTGCATATTACCCTCAAGGTAATGGCGTAGCTGAATCTTCAAATAAAAGCCTTGTAAACATCATCAAAAAGTTACTGGAAGATAACAAAAAGATTTGGAACAAGAATTTAGTCAATGCCTTATGGGTAGATAGACTAACAACTAAAAAATATATTGGTACATCCCTTTACCAGCTTGTGTATGGAACGTATGCTGTTTTTCCATCTTCCCTAGGATTACCAGTAATGAAGATTCTCCAAGAGTTACAAGTTGAAATGAATGACATTCAAAGAAGGATTAATCAAACTATTCACTTGCAGTAAACAAGAGAAGAAATTTATATTAAGTCTCAAGTTATCTAAGATAAGATAGAGAAAAATTTTGAGAGAAAAAGTAAAGAAGATGATTTCTACGTTGGAGATAAAGTGTTAAAATGGGATTCAAGAAGAGAAGATAAAGGTAAACATGGAAATTTGATTTTCTATAGAAATGACCTTATGTTATTTATGGATATAGAGGTAACAATGCTTTCTTTCTAAAAGAAATGGATGGATTAGCTATGCTAGATGGACCAGTAAATGGCAGAATGCTGAAGCATTACCACTCCTCTAAGATAAAAAATAGTTAGTTTCATTTAATTTGATAATTGTATATATACATTGAAGATTTTAGATTGGATTGGATGTTTTCCTAACAAAGTTGAAGCCCAGAGAGAAGGCCCTAAGCTTCGAGAGGTAAAATGTCATAAGTATGAAGAATTGCAGATATCAGAAGACAATTACAAGGTCATCACAGTCAAAATTCAAAGGCTACTAGTCTTAAAGTTCTTGAAATTTCATGAGGAAATGCCATCCCCATGTGGAGCCACTGTTAGGGTCTTATAATAATAGGGTTCATAATTTTTTAATTGAATTTGATAGTCTTGTAAATATGTACATACCTTTCTTTCTGCAAGGTTTTTTCCCATATTTGAAAAAATAATAAAAAATGAAAAGAGGGTAAAAGGTCCTAAAAGAAAGATCAAAGGACTTAGAAAAAACATAGACCCAAAAAGAGAAAAAGAGATAAAATAAGACATGAAAGTGAGCAAGTCAAAATGCCACTACTTTTACTTTTACTGCAAGAATAATGATTATGTGCAGATTTTCAATAATGCCATAATCCATGATCAGTTAAATAGTTTAATCTTAACTTTTCATGATTTTAATTTCATGTTTTAGATAGAGAATAAAGATATGTCAAACAGTTTAAACTTGACAAATCAGTAGATAGTTAGAGAATAAATGAGGAGATCAATAGTTTAATCTAAGCCCTCTGATGAAATAAGGTTAGACTTAGATAGATTTATGCTTTAAAATAAAAATGAATTTAGGGTTGCAAGCTTAAATGCACCCATGAAAATGAAGTAAAAAATGTTATAAATGATGATGGGTAGGTAGAAAATAATTGTGCAAGACATGTAATAAAGCATCATCGGGCAAGTTACTAATTCCCCCTCTCCCATAATTATCTAGTATTCTATCCCTTCAGCTAAAGAGGCTCAGAGAATTTCTCTGACTTCTATTGGGACCGGACCCGAGGCTCGATAACTGATTGGTTAAAAATATATGGACTTCCTACATAAAACCCCTTTCATCATCATATTCACCCTTTTACAAAAAGATAATCCATTTTCCTAAGTAAAACATAGTTTTTCTTAGTAAAATTAAAAACCCTACATAATTAATTTCATCTTCATTCAAAAAATACTCAAAAAACCTAAAAAATAAATTGATCCTAAGTTTATGTGTAAAAAACAAAAATGGGACAAAACTATGCTTTATTGCCTATTTTTACACTTTACATAGTGTTAATTTATGTATTTTTTTTCATACATTACACCCTTATTTCATATTAACTACTAACCTAGGATAATAAATCCCTATATTACATCCCTCCCGTATTTATTAAATCCTTTATATGTAAATAACCATAAAAACCCATTATTTAAAGTTTTAACCTATGGTTATATATCCCATGTGATGAAAATAAAACCCACCCTTTCTCCCCATAGGTTTAAACATATCAAATATACAAATATTCTGCCCCTATGGTATTAAAAAACCTGTTAAAAGGTTTTTTTTCCATATAATAATACTCACGCTAGTAATTGAAAACATTTGTTAAATGTTTTAATTAAAAACATAAAAACATTTAACCCCGGCCTAATCATATAACACAAATTTTTAACATTATAAATATATATTTTTAAGGTTCAAAACCATTCCACCATATTACCAAACCCTAGACCCCACTCCGAATGCTAAGCAACTTCAAGAAAAAATCATGACCATTTGCATGAGCCATCCCAGATCTAATGATCATCTGCCCATATCGCAAATAAAGTTGCATGATTATAACTATTTCCCTTCCATGCGAAATAGGTTGTTTTAGCCTTTCCTATCTCCTCCACGTGGCCCATTTCCATTGGATCGCATCCAATACAACTAAAACCACTTACCACTCAAAATGAACGCAATAACCACTCACAATTTTTCTCCTTTGAAGCCCGAAAACTGCCCATCGCCCGATGTGAACGACATTAATTGCAGGTACTTTTAAAACCTAAAATTCCTAATAAACTCTGAAATCTCTCGATTGATACCTTTTATGCATTTTCTAATTGTATTGCTCCTCCCAATTAAAGAAAACCCAGCCCGTGCTTCGTTTTCAAGCCCAGAACCAGTGAAAAACTTGCATTTGCTGTTGAAGATTGTTGAAAGTCCAATAAAGCTTCCAGAGACCGGAAAAGATACTGAATACCTGTCAAAAACACCTCAGAGCCTATTTCAAAGACCTATACCTGTGTAAAACAGGTATTTCCTGAGAAAATAAAACCTGTTGTCATTTGAAAAGATGATGATAAAGAAATTAAATAAAGTAAAAGCCTATTCAATTCAAGAAATCCTTTAGATCGCCCGAAAAGAACCTAAACCCTATCAAAAGTTTTGATAAAACCATGTTAATACTGTGTTCAATTTTTTTAAAGGAAAATATTTAGTTTATTAGTTTTTACAAATTATATAAAACTCTAAACAAGCCCAGAAATCCTCTGCAGGTAACCCAACCCTTTGTGCCCTATATTTGAAGTAATTTTCAGCCCAATTATCTATTGGAAATTAGCCTAAGAAACCCCTGTTTCTTATTTTCATAACCAGTAAGAGTCTGAAATACGTTTTCAAGATTGAAATTGAAAGATAAATCTAAAGGAGCAACAAATTGTACCCATTTTCATCCAAGAACCTCTGTCAAAGCCAAGAATACTTTTGTAAACAATTTAATCTTAAAGAAGAAACTAGAAATTCTAAAAAGTAGAGTTTAAGTAGTCCTGAAAAACCTAAAAATGCCAAAAGCCACTGCAGCTATGTCCACAAGATTGCCATCATTGTGAATCCTCTACAACTTCCTGTTGTAGACATTGAGCACATCCCCTTAGCAGATATAGACTATAAAATAGCATTTCCAATTGTAGAATTCAATCTGTTAGAACTTCACAATTGGAGCTTTGAAAAATCCCTAGATCAAGTGGAAGAAGTTCAAATTTTGGAATCAAATTTGCTCAAATATATTGTTCCAGTTACTCATCCATGCCCAGAAGTGATTAGGTTGTGTCAAAACTATTATGTGCTTGAACAAAGAGCAATTGTGAATGCAAACAAAGAATTATTGTTTACAATTACTGCTGAATCCATAAACTAGATTTTACAACTCAAACATGATCCTAAAGCAGTCCCTTTGTCAATAGAAGCACTTACCAAGTTATACATCAGCCTTGATTTTCCAAAAGGTTTTAGATCTTACAAGTATTCATGCCCTTACATGTGGAAATTCCTCAAATCAATCCTCCATATTCCACTTCAAAATTTCCAAAATGTTCAAGGCATGTTATTTCGATGTTATCATTCATCATAGAATACTTTAAAAATGAGCATACAGATGAATCCATCCTAGGTTTCTTATCTAATTTTACACCAGGACAACCTCCTTTTGTTATCTTCAATTACGCTGAGCACGTTGCTAACAATATCCATGATCAGTTGGTTAAATTTCTAACTGAAGGAGTGTTTAGATACACATCTTTTCTCTTCCATATTTTTTTGTATTTTTAAGCTGATAATTTTCCACTAACCCTCTAGAAGCTTGACATAGAAGGAAATCCACTTTCAGTTATTTTTTGGACATCTTTAATCAGAAAATAGTCCACATAGTTTACTTACACAGAGTTTTCAAATTTCTATATCCATCCATTGATAAATATGTTAACAAATACTAAACATCCAAGGATCAATGAAGAAATGAAGAAAATTCTACAACTATCTGAACAAAATAGAACCAGACATCAGTATTTGAATGAAAAACACATAGAAATCAGAGTTTTTGGGTCTAATCTGTTGCCCTACAAACTACCCAAATATGTACCAATGAGGGTATTTGCCTTGGAATACATCACACAAATATTAAATTATGATTCTATCAACTTCCTAGTAGAATAGAAGAAAACACAATTTAAGTTGAATAATCAAGTGGGACCCTTCATTTGTAATCACATAGATGCAGAGATAGAAGCAGCCAAACAATTACTAGAGTACATATTTGAAGAGTGTTTTTCCTGGAACTATGATCCACAAGGAATACTGAGTAAAATGAGGGTTAAGTGCAAACTAACACCCTATATTCATGAGAAAAAACTAGAGATTGAGAAGTATGTCAATATAACTGAGTGGGTAGAAAACACTTTGATAGATGTAGTAAAGCAAGGTGATACTAGTCACACTTTACAAACTGCAAATCAAGTAGAGAAAGCCACCAAAAGAGTTAGAGAAGAAGGTACTTACATTGTAGAAAATACCACTGAGACTAGGTTCAAGTTAAGATATAAAAAAAACCTAAGATAAATCTAATGGGTAAAGAAAAAGTGACTATTGAGGTTGAAGACACGGATATCCCAATGACAAATATAGATGCTGCTACAATCATAAAAAATGAGGCAGTTACAGAGAATTTGAATGAAGAACAGATTGATAATTCAATTTCACAGATGATAGAAAAACAACAGAACATGGGAGCATCTTCCTCACAAATAGTAGAGGAAAAGGACTTTGATATCAGGGAAAAGTATAAGCAGATTAAGACAAAGAATGAAGAAATAAAAAATGAGATTTACTCTTAATATTTGAAGCAAACACCAAGTGTTCAAAATAGGCTTTTATCTGCCTTTGAATACTCAAATAAAAAATTGATCATGTCAGTGTTACAACCTATAGTGAAGACTCCAAAGACAGTGGCATACTACAGAAAGGTTGATCTAGAAGTACAAAAAAAAAAATTCATGCGCTAGATCAAATATAATTTCATAGACAGAGTTCATAGATGTTGTATTCCACCTTTACAACCAAGGCTATGAGTGTTCAAAAACTTCAGAACACAATCATAAACATGAAATATCAAATGAAAGTTTACAAAGCCTCATTATATGGTAAAGATCTTAAAATTAAATCTTTAGAAGAATTGGTCATGCAAGTTGGATATGATCCTGCAAATGTCAAAGCTGCAGAACAGTTAGTTAAGAAAAATAATGAGGACATTGCAGCAATATGGAAATAACTCAAGCTTCCATCAAATAAACATTCTCAAGACAAAGAAATTATACAAAAACATATTGAGAATGATGATATGATGAACTTAATCTTTCAGCTAACAGGACATATCAAAGAAATGGAAATTCAAATGGATAGACTTGTCCATGAAAGGGAAACAATAGAAAAATCACAGGAAGTTCCTTCAGTAATTACTATGGTTACTACAACTGTACCTTCAACTCTGGCAGAAGAGTTGGCACCCAAAGAACCACTGGCTACTACAGTGCTAGTGACATCATCTACAACTTTAGCTACAGAGTCATCTACTACAACAACTCAACCTTCAGATGAGGCAAATAAGCTAGTAAAATCCATGGAAGAAATGTCACTTCAGACAAGTGAGATTAATAGATTGAAGAAAGTAATTGATAATCTTGAAGATACAAAGAAGTTAGCCCAAATCAATGCCAAAACTCATGAGAAAAGGGCTAATAGGTTAAATGAAGAACTCAAGAAACTTCCAAAGGATTTAACCTTAAATAAGACAATATCATATGTGAAAACCAGTTATGGAACAAAATCATTGGAACCATCAATGATGTGTGGCCCTCAATTCAGGTAATCTTTGAACAAAGAGATTTACTAAAGGAATCACTAGCAGAATTTCAGAAAACAAAAGATGAGCTAGGTAACAAACCTAAGCAAGCCATAAAATTGATAAAGTTTCTCAAGAACAAAAACAAAGTAGGAATTAGAAGAATTTGAGATCACTGATAGGACTGAAAAAATCCTTGAAATAAGGAAAGTCATCACAAAGAAGAACCTGATGAAACAACTTGAAGAGAAATGTGAGAATATGAACATGGCCATAACCAAGTTTATGGTTAAATTTGAAAATTTGAGGCAAAGAAGTTTTCCTAACATTTTAGTCATAAATGATAAACTTATGCATTAGGAGGATTACAATAAGAATATCAGAGAATATGTAAAAGAGCAAGTGAACAAGACAGATGGACAAGGTATCCCTACAAGGAAGGTCTTACTCAGAAGTTTTGAAGATTTATTTTATTTGCAGCATGAGATAAGACATTTATTTGTCATAAAACCAACTTTTTCCAGATATACTGAAGCAGATGAAAATTTCAGGAAGCTAAAGAAGATACAAATACCAAATATGAAAGTTGGCAATCACTTACTGATTTACTGTGAAAGTTAAAAGGCAGATGAAAGAAAGACAAAAACAGTTTGCTGATTTTTCAGTCAAAATAGAATTTATTTACAACAGTAAATTTTTTTTTACAAGATTAAAGAGTATCAGAGATTAAAATAGTATTAGATTAAAGAGAATCAGAGTGAAAGGGTATAATATAAAGAAGATCATATTTCAAAAGAAACTTGAAATATCTGAGCCAGCAAAGAGGACACCAAGGCAGCCAGCTGTACCTAATCCACAATTAGTTTCTATTTTTTTTGGATAAATAGGACAACTTGCTGATTTGTTAAGAAGCTATCACTATTTTGTTGTAAAGATATTTCTATTTTCCCTCGATAATTCCTAGAAGCATTCTAAGATATTTTGTAAACATTTTTGTATAAATACTTCACTCGTTGAAGTATTAGTGTGGAATAAATCGCTGAAGATTTATATAGTCATTTTTTGTTGTACTTGAAGGCTTATGTGTTTTAAGTTTGAGTAGCAGACTAGATCGAATCAAGTAGCATCATATTTCAGGATTCATGTGATGAGATATTGAAGTGAATGCTTTCTACTTGTCATTGTTTATCTTCTTTGTTTCATGCATCCATACATGTGTTCCAAATTTGAATGATAATTCAGGAGTATTATTTCAGGATTTTTTAAAAGCACCCTGTCTTTACTGTTTATCATTTCTATGTTTTCTGCTGATTTTCAAAGTAGGGAACCCTTAATTTCTCCCTCTTTTGTTTGATCTCTTCCTACTACTTCCCTTTTCTAGATCAAAGAACCCTTCATTGCTCTTTATCTCGATCAAATCACCTCACCAAACAACCTTCCAAGATCTTCATAGGCTTATCTATCTTGCCCTAAAAACATTTGACTTTTTGACCTTGATCCTAGCTCTGTTTGCTTGAATCTTGACTCCTTAGCCCAATGGAAAAACATATTTCCCACTATCTATCTCATTAAGTGATTTTTCTCACCAAACCAAAACAAAACAAAACCAAATTGCACAATCATAACTAGCCTAATATTTTGTAAATAAAACAAACTTAAATTTTATAGAGAGAGCCCTCTTTGAACCCTAAGAAGGCTAGATCTTAGATTTTAAAATTTGGTCTGTGGTTACCTCTAGTGTTCTTTCAACTTTAAATCAAAATCTCACAACTTAGAGAATTACTAAAGTGATAACAGATACACAAGTGGATGGTGATGTTCTGGACTGACATCGATATCTGAAAGGCGACCAATGAAGGAAGCATGAGGGTGGATTTATCTAAGTCAAAAGCCATTAGGCACGAATCTGTAGGGTAAATTGCGCCTAACACAAAAATTAAGACTTTACTTTGCTTTGGGAAATATTGCAAGAATTCTAAAGTTGACATGGCAGTGGGAGATTATGCTAAGTCTTCCACGGTGCTATAATTATGGGCCACTTTGGAGTGGTGTCCTACCTGCCTTGTTGGACCCTTAGCCATTTTTGGAAAAGGTTCAATAGGTATTTTTGATATATTCAATGGTGTTGTAGGTGCACTCGTGTTAGCCCCCGAAAAACGTGTGTCTAGAGGGGTATCATAAATTTGATACCATGTCTGAAAGAACATTTCCTCGCCAGTCATATATATTTCATGGTTGTTGTTTCTAGAATCATCGGGGGGTGGTTGTTGCTGCTGGGTAATAACCACCCCTTGGTGGGGGAAGGGCTCCTGCATTACAATTTTTTATTGTGTAGGTCCCCCTTGTACTCAGTTACCTTGATGATTCTTTTGCTTGGGGAGTTCGGGACAGTGATGAGTGTAATGGCCATACTCACCACAAATTGTGCAAGAGTGGTTGGTCCAAATATTAGCCCTCTTGTTCTACCCTTGGGAGTGATGTGGCTCTTGGTTTTGATTTTGGTTGGTGTTGCTCCCAGCCTAAGATCATAGAGGGCGCTGTTGGTTATCGCCCCCTATCTAGGATCTCCCTTTTGTTTATTTTTTGCCTTTTTCCTTGCTGCGTTAGGAGGATTAATATGATTTTGTTGGTCATATGACTAGTATGGTTGGGCCTGGGATGATCTAACGTTTGTCTAAAATGTGTCAGTAACTCCATTCCAGAATCGTGGTGGATGGGTAACTGAAAATATGTGAGGAATGCAGTAGCAAGGGTGCTAAATTTTCCATGTGAAGCAGGAGGCTGCTCCACATACCATTTCGTGGTTGGTTCAGTTAAGGTGTGTTGAAATAGTCTTAATTGAATAGTATCATCAATAATATTGTTCAAAGAACACCATATGTGGAAAGTCATTACATGGTTTCCAGGATCTTCTGCTTGCTTCCCTTCAAACTTTGGAATGTCCAAAGGGAGATTCGTGGGCATGGGGGGCCAAATGGGATTGTGTTCAATGGGGTCATTTGTTAAATTTTACGGATTAGGTAAGTTTAAAGATGGTACGAAAGGTAACTGAGTGTTGAGCGCCATTGTAGACTGTGAAATAACAAGATTCTGGTTGTGTATGGGGTTTTTTTATGATGTACCTGGCTGTGTGTTCTGCTGGCTCCCCAAATGGGTAGCGCTCCTCTGCCCTCTAGGGGTTATGGGAGGAGTGTTGTGTGGTGACCCTAAGGGGGTTTCCACAGGTATGGTGTTGGGTGACCCTTCGGGGTTCCCAACTAAAGATTCCATGATAAAGGATGAACCAATAAATGTGGTTGCATGCCGTCTTTGACGCCTGAATGGAGAAAAATGTCGCACTCCTCCCTCTAATGGGGGGAGGTCCAAAAAATTTCTAGATCGATGAGGTACCATTGGGTCCATTATGGTGTTGACTAGGTTTTATTTTGGATTTTTTTTTTATTTTTCTGAGAGGAGAGAGATTATATATCAAAGAAAAAATCGATCACATACATAAAACAAAGCGAAGATAAAAGGTTAATTTCCCTTTATATTAATCCTACATGATTAGTCAATCAAAGAATGTGGTTTGGTTGTTTCACATATGATACTCAAAAATACTAAAAGACCTAATCGTCCTCACACTCTCAATAGTAATTGGGCCTTGCAAAGATATCTTCTGGTGGGTACTAGGGCCAACATCCCAAAAGAATTGGCGACGCTTTCCAGTAGCCTAAGAATCGACCAAGGTAATGGAAAGATGATCTAGTGCTACCTGCACCATAACCTATAGGGAAGGATGCCCTAGATTTGGCCACTAAGTATTGTATTCCCACGTGAGTGTTCGAGTCTTGAGATTCTTGGTATTCAACTACCATTATTGAGCACCAGATGGGTCAGATAGCCCTAGATAGTACCACACGCACTCGGCCTAAGCTTAACCCCCTTTGAATTGAGTCTCTATGGAACTCATGAATTCTTTTTTATGGGAGGATATATGGGTTTAAATATTCCTAAATAGTCAAATTCTATGTTTCAAGAATGAAAAATGACCATGGCGGTTTATTGGATTCCTACCCCCAATGGTCCTAACCTGAACTATTAATTATCTTGTGGCCCCTGTGGGGAGATTTAATGAGTTCAATTAATGGTTAGCTTTAAGGAGTCTTACTTTTCTTATTGTGTGGAAATGTGTGTGAGAAAGTGTATAATCAAAATGTTTGTAGGATGCGAATATGAAATGATCCTTTAGACTCCCTCCTAATTAAACTATGTTTTGATTGTTTCTTTCAAAAAGTAAATGATCTGTGGATAATGGGACACTTACAATTTTTATTATTTAGACTAAATGTTTCACTATAGGGAGATGGAGAATTATTAAAAGAGAGCATTGATATGCATTCCAGGGTCACACAGAGGTGCAAGGGTAGCAGCGATTACTTTCCTTCTTAGATCATTTTATCCTAGTCCCGAATCCTAACGAAAAATTTAAACTAAACTTAATGCAAAAATTTAGAAACAATGGAAACTAGCTAAGCATGTGTGAATATGGGCCACTTACTCCTTGCTAATTACCTACATGTTTGGTGTCTATTATCTCTAATAATTTCATTCAGATATCATGGGTGGATTTTAGCCACTTACTTGCCTTCTAATTACACTATGTAAATTTGTGATAATAAACTAAAAAGTAGAACTATGCAATAGCCAAGCTAAAGTTAAGCTAGAAACATGTCCTAACAGTCAAGGGACACCATAAAATAGTGCTGATAGATTTATTCTTGGTTTCCAGTCAATTTACACTTGCAAAAAATGGATAAAATTAGTGAAAAAATGGTTCACTAGTTTTCGCGTGGATTATTTCTTCACAGGAACATGACTCTGCACGTCTGTTTGAGCTGAATGTGCACAAACCAACACGTCTATCTGTGCTGAATGCGCATGGTTTTCCTGCACAAAAAAATTACGCTTCTCCTAAACTGAATCTCTACCTAGAGGGTGAATGAGAGAAGCTGAGGAGGAGGAGAGCTGGTCCTATATCAATCCTGAGCAGAAAAAAGGTTTTGCAAAACTACAACCGCTTAGATTAAGAGAAAAATAAGCCGAGTCACCAATCCTATGTTGGTGTGTTTAGTACACAAGTGTACAAAAAACACCGATGCTTGATAGGAGTTGTTTCTAGCCTACAATTAATGTCACAGGGAAAAAATGAGTTGTTAGATGGTTAGTGAAGCATCATAACATGTAGAAAAACTAGTTATGGAACATAGCATACTAAAAAAAAGGAGGAAACAAGAAACAACAAATACACATATAACACAAGCTCAATATCGAGTAAACAAACTAATAATACCAATGGAGAAAAAAATCCCCTTTTATTAGCCACTGGTGGTAAAAAAGAGGTAGAACACTAAAACACTCGCAGTGAGTCCTTAGAGCTATGGAGCTCTAATACTCAAAGCAAGAAGGGCTCTCCCCTTAAGCTGTTTGTAGGCATCTCTCTTCTCCTCAAATGAGTGATCAAATATCAGAAAATTGATGCACTTTTCCTTTGGGATTGAGATGTTGGATGGCCAACAAGTGAATCCCTTCACTCTCTTGCTACTTCGACAAAACATAGCTGGTTTTCTCATGGGCAATTTGGCCAGCATAAAAGTGTTCTAAATTGTTCTTCTCATGGTGGTCTTTTATAGGAAAAATTCAAAACTTCTTCCCTCTCTTGGTACAATTGTGGATAGTGACTGAAGAGTGGTGCTTGATTCCATTGTGTGCTCACTTGAGGTCTCAAAGTGGATCTAGGAAACTATCCTTGGGTGGCCTCAAGTGGAGAATCTTCTTCCTGAAGTGTTCAAAGTGGTCCTAGATAGCAACCTTTCGCCATATCTAGGACCACACGGCTTATTGAGGGAAAGCATGGAAACCTGTGCTGCAATCAAAGAAAAGGGCACACGGTAGCACACTTTTCCGGTGTGTTCTTTGTGCAATTTAATAATTTTTCCTCTTGACCTTAGAGAAAGTTAAATTTTCCAGATTCTCTAATTTTTTTAAACCCTGTAAATCCTTTTGCTTGACATTTCATGATATATTTTTCTTGTTCAATTTTCCAGTGATAACAGTGGGGTTCCACACATCCCCAATGCTACAATAGGGGTCTTGATGATTGATCAAATTCAGGTTTATTTGATTGTTCCACTGGGTTTAATGCATATTGCAACTTAGAATTTTGGTAATTTCTTCCTGAAAAATTTCTCTACTAATTTTTGTGCAAGATTTTTGAGATTACAAATTTTATACCCTTGAAATTATGGGAGTTTCTGCGCCTCTTTTTATCTGATCGAATTTAATTATTATCCCCTTTTTTCTTCATTTATTGAGAACATATTTGTGCCTTGCATATCACATCATCCATAGTTTTTAGGATTACAAAATTCTAGTCTCTCCTTCATAAATTTAGGTATATTACTTATAAATATCTACAATTTAGCCTTTTCCTCATGTATGTAAGGAACATATCTTAACATAGAGGTAAATTTTGCTAGATATTCATCCATAAATAACCGACCCAATTGAAGGTAATGAAATTTCCTTGCTTTGTCATCGTAAAACCATTCATTCAAATACTTTTACTAAAGTATGGCTAAAAAAATTCCTAGGTAATTCCATGCTCATCAACTCATTAGAATGATTTAATCTCTACCAACCATATCGTTTCTTTTCCTTGTAGTTGATAAATTGCTAGACGAGCCTTCAAATTGTCATCATAATCATAATTTGCAAATATTGATATTTACTAACCAGGTTTCAACATCCTCTTCGTATTCACCATCAAATGTTGGGGGATAATTTTCCTGAGCTCCCCTTGCAATTATAACTTTTGTCTTTTTGCTCCCTTTTACACTCTTCCTTGGGAATTATTCCGAGATTTTTCCTCCCCTATTTCCTTTCCACCCTCTTATTCTTGTGTAAGGATTTTTTCAGGAGGACTGTTTTCTCTTTGGATATGTGATTTTTCCCTATTACCATTATTAGAAGATGGGGCTGAATTTCTTTGGTTTTTCCTATTTGTTAAACTTTTAACTATCCTTTCTTGATCTTGCATTAATTTTTAATTATTAGCTCTCCATTTGGCCATCTCTGCTCTTAGTTGTTGCACTATTTCCATTAGCATTTTAGTGGTGGTTCGAGATTCATCTCCTAGTTGGACCCACATCTATGGATTAGGACTTTGAAATGGTATTGAATTGGGTATGGTTAGTATTCTGGTAGATGGTGAAGTCATCCTGCCACTACCTCTTCTCATTTCAGTGAAACAAGAACCACCTTTTTTTTATCAACGTGGTCACTCTATTTAGGACATGGTGCAATTATCTTGGATTTGATATCATGTGTAACATACCACAATATTTTTTATTTTTATTTTTGTTTATCCAAATAACATGTGAATTTACCAATTATTTTCATTATACATGAATTTCTTATTTATATTTCTTTTATGTAAATATGGCGAATTATATTTGGTTTACATATCATGGTGGTCCAAACTATGTTTAATACCATGCACACAAAACTTATTTAATCAAAAATATTACAAGAATATGGAAATTTTTTATTTATTCGAAAGCTACTACTCAGATACTTCATATTTGGGGACTTAATACATAGAAAGTATTTTAATGTCAAGAGAATTTATGATTTCTCACGAAGTTGATAAATCATGCACCACATGTTGATTTGATAACACTAGTAAATGTGATGGATTAGGTCTATGGTTCTTAGTCACTTGGGCTTTTTTGATAGTGAGATGTGGAGGCGGTGGTTATAGTGTAACCACCCTCCCATCCTGACGTCGTAAGAAATCCCATTTTCTCACTTTCTACTCCTGAACATGGTTTTGTGGCCTCAGGGAAATTCCAATTTTTTCATATCGAGAACTTCTCTTTTGGTGTCAATTACTCCTAGAAGTAACCTCATGAATTTATCTTATAAAAGTGTTGACAGTGTTGGACCTGCGCCTAACATTTAAGGGGGTATCCCCAATATGCAGTCCCAACTAAACCTTACACTGTTTGGGATAGGATCCCCATATGGAATTAGGCCCGACTATCATTTTCTTAATTATTTTCCTTGGATTTATATGTTAAAAAGAGAGAGAATCACATAGGTGCCTTTGAGGAGCAAGCAGGTGTTTGTAGTGAATGTTTAATTGAAAGTGCATCAAGGTTCTTCTACAACAGGGGGGGGGAAATAAAGTGAGCCTCTAGGAGAGACATAATAGTACCACCCTAATAGAGACACACACAAACAAGAAGGTTTCGTCTAACATCCAAAATAATATTCCACACGAACGCGATGAACCTTATAACCATTAACACATTCTCAATAGAATAAGCAATAAAATCACCGAAATAGTTTAACTACCTCAATACTAGTGAAAGAAGACATGCACAATGAACATTGACAAAATAGTCTTACAAAAATCCATAATTCATGTGTGAAAATGTGTTGGCCATCAAGGCTTCCAATATTAAGTAAAAGTATCAAGATGCATGAATACAATGAACATCACTTTCTCCAATCATGAAGCATTGGAGCCACTTCTTGCTCCCCAAAAGTACTAACTTATCTCTCTTATTCCTTATGGGAGAAGTTAAGGCTAAAAGTACTTTCAGAATAAATGAGATCTATTCATAACTTGAGGAATGACCTTTCATATCCTCATGACTCTTGAATTTCTAACTTCTAGCAACCTTTATACTTCTACAACCTTTGAAGTTCCGAATTACTTTTGGAATTACATATGACTTTTGATATTACATTTCCTTTGGAATTCCATATGACTTTTGATATTACATTTCCTTTGTAATTCCATGATTCTTGAGTTTACATATGACTTTTGAACTTCTACTTGTTTGTATTTTATAATAATTACAATAATATATTTTGTCTTCCATATCATAATATGATGAAACTTGACACGTCACTATCAGAGATGGCTAGGACTGACAGTGACTAATGACATGGATTGGATTTAGTGGTGACATGGCTACCATTATGTTTGTTCTTTATCATGATCTGATCACGATGCTTCCACCCTCTTAAGGGTCTTCAATCTTGAAGTCTTCATGGTACTTTGATCATCAAGTTTCAAGTAAGTTCTTGGTTCTCCTCATGCTTCCTTTGTTCATCCTCTTTTCTCGATATTATTTGTATATGTTTTCCATGAGGTCCCTAGAATAACTATTTCTATAATAACTCATGACAAGAAATCATCAGTCTGAAAATGTCCTACTCTACCATGTTTTATGCAGATTTTACTCTTCATTCATTTTTGGTGCACCTAAAATACTGAAGGGAGCTACAAGGCACAAGGGTTCACTTCAAGGGACTTAAGGGATGAGAAGGAGAAGCTTCGAGGCTTCAGGATGCACTCATGTGTCCTAAAATTTAAGGCATTCAAGGAAGGGCACAAGTCACAAGTTCGAAGGATGAAGGGAAAATATTCATGGTTCCCAAGAGTGCTTTACACTCAAGAGAGAGAGGGAGGGAAGAGGGTGCACTAATGAAGGCTGAAGGTGGAATATTCGTGCCTTCAAGGTGCACTCATGCACTCAAGAGGGTTGAAGAAGATGAAAGGCACACTCCTGAAGGCTAAAGGCTGGGGATTCATGCTTTCAGGGTGCGAAAATGCACTAAATTAGTTAAGGAGGGTGCAAGGTGCATAGAGAAATTTTGAAGGGTTGAGCTTCGAGTATTCAAAATATGCTAGTGTGATCTAGGGGAGGGCACAGTTATTCGAGTCAAAGGAGTGATCTCTAGGAAGACTTAGTTATTCTTGGAGGGCGTAGTTCAGAACAACGAAGGGGATTCATGCTTTTTGAGTTCACTCAACTCTTAGGGAGGACACAAGCTGCACTTCTAAATAAATAAGGGTCTCACATAAATGATTCAGAGAGTGCTCATGTGCTCTTGGCCTTAATGGGCTCACTTTTCAACCAAAATTTTCCTAAGTGTGGATGATTAATCAAGGAGTGGGGAATATGAGTTCTCAACATAAAACCAAGTGTGAAAAACACTAAATCATAGAGAAAACATAGAAAAATGTAACCAATAATACGTGCACATCAAAATTCCTCTTTATGCACATTCCCCAAGCACAAATGGTGAAGTGTGTGCGATTGCAACCCAAAAGTGTCATTTTACAACAATAAGAGTGTTGTGACATATAAGGATATTTATATCAATGTGAAGACACTTAATAAAAATCAAGAACACTTAAAACATATGAATAAACACAAAACAACACTTGAAAACCAAGGCGACACTCGATACGACAATGAGGTAGGCTCCATAATTCAAATGTGGTAAAATTTTGGAGGGGTTGTATTAGCGAAAAAAATTGGTGAACTTAAAATTCTTTGTCTAGGAATAGCTTTCAACTAAGGTTTATACCTTTAGGAAGCATTTATTTCCCCAAGTTCCCCTTTTCGACTCATATTTACACATAGTATCTTACTTTTTTCTACTTGATTGAACACACATAAAGATACACTGTATCACAAACATTTTGATTCGGGAAGGGTAATGTTTGTGCTCTATTCAGAGTATTTATTTTTAGACTCTAATGTTGCTCCACTTCCAGCAGGCCTATATAGTACCCTAGCAGAGTCACTTCAGGAGCACAAACATTACTTCACTTCCAACGAGCCCAAATATTACTTTGGTGAAGTCTCTTGCTTCACCTCCATGCACAGGAATAATTTATCTTATTTCACCCTTTATTTATTTATTTAATATAAGTGTGCATTGACACTTATTATTTTTTATGGGTGGAAGAGGGATCTCGACTTATTGAGCGTAGAGTGGGTTTCCCCTAATATTAGTGTTTAAGACCTCTGATTTAGGTTTGATCACTTTAGATTTTACCTGTATCCCTTCTCTAATATATTGGACAAGTGTTAACATAAACATAGAAATTTACCAAGTGGAGTGGTTCAAACACTAGAATAAGTACAACCCTAATAGGTTCTCCTGAGGTTCTCCTATTAGACAAATTATATTTTCCATCTGCCTTTAGCCCAACCTATGCCCTTTTTTCCCAAACAAAGAAGGAGAATAAACAGATAACCAAGCGTTGAAGTTGTCACATTCCTATTTTTTTGCACTACAAAGTCCTTGGGCCATGAAATTTCACACATAGGTATTATTTATGTATAGTGAGAAACACAACATAACATAAAAATACATGACACTTATAATTGAAAACAAAAAACAAAAAAAACAAGGAAAAGGCACAAAAAATATCTATAAGAACTGCAATTTGCAGCTGCTCCTGAAAATAGTTGTTTAGATCTTTCCCATTCATAGGTAGGGGGTTAATCCTCCCATCCAAATATTTTAGCTTGAAAGAAATGTGGTTGAGTTTCTCTTCAATTGTGAATGGTCCAATATAGAATGGCTGAAACTTTGTATGTTTACCTTTGTCTTCATGGGGTTTATCCCATCTCAGAACTAGGTCACCCACATCAAAGGTCTCCGCCTCTACGTATTTTCTATCGAACTAGTGCTTTATATGGTTATGATGTAGGAAAATCAGAATTTTGATTTGAGATTCCATTCCTTGAGTTTTAGTAAAGTTTCTATCCTATTCTGAACTTGTAGGCAAGGTTTACCTTGTGACTCCCGAGAGAGTTGCAAGGCTCGAAGGTATAGTGAAATTGGCATCCAGAAAAAACATGGCAACACACACACTAGTGTGGGATCACAACTCACATAGTGATGGGTCCTAGTGATACATTAGTGTGCAAGCCAATTTATTAAATAAATTGGAAATGTGTCTAATTTGATTTTCCCTTAATTAAATTGGACAATAGATTGTAATCTTATCTCATAAACGCTTGTAATATTTAACTAAGTGTGAGAGACTCAATTAGATCATGAAATTCATGTGGAGCGTGGTTGGTGAGGCATGTAGAGTGATTCTATTTGTTTTAGAGTCTAATTTGCAGTTAGTGTATTGGTTTAATGCATGAGAAATCAGTTAACTCAATTAAGTGAGTTAAAACTAGTTTAACTAGTTGTAACTGATTGTTGCACTAGTGAGAGGTCAAGTGAATTAAATCACATTTAATTCACATGCAGTGATCCGTCAAGTGAATGATGATTTACTATTAATAACTACATGTCTGTCAGTTCTAATGAAGACCAAAATGAGACAGAGGTTAAAGGGAAGTTATATATTAGTTGTATTTATAGAAAATTTACCAGGCATAATTATATACACCATAGGATGCCCATGATGTATTGTGAAGTGAAGGAAGACTAATTATCCTAATTAATATGGATTAATTTCCTAGGGATTGCGTGAGCAAGGCAGGCTGAAGACATGTTGAGAATTGGCTAAGTGTTGGACTAATTTTGTCCGGATCAGTGTGAGACAGTTAACAGAGTGCAACATACTCTTGTGAGAAGAGTGCATTATATTTTTTTCATGATTCCATGGTTCATTATACAATAGAGATAGAGGGGTTTTGAGCGGCAAGCTTTCCCCATGAAAAATATCTATGTTGTGGATTGATTTGCTTCTTTCTTTTACTTGGTGTGATTGTGAGATCGTGTTTATCTTTCTTTAGAATATTGCATGATTGGATTGAATCCATTGGTATAAATGTTGTTTTTATAATTTCTACAGAAAGTACAACAAGGTCCTCAGAGACGTTTTAAGGATACACGGTCTACCAAATGGGAATTAGCCAAAGCGGTATGCCAATAATTTTTTTCAGAGAAAATGGTCTTGTTAATGATGCGAATAAGATTTTTATTAGTGGATTCAGAAGGACCATTTCCATGGGGATACTAATTAGATGAATGCTTGACAAAAATCTCATTTTACAATGCAAACTCATAAAGTTTTGATGATGAGAAGTAAGTTTCATTATAAAATATAGGTGACATAGGAATGCCAAACCTCGTGATGATGTTTTGTTGTGTAAAGTGAATGAAATCTCCTTAATTTACTTCTCTAAGTGGAACTGCTTCTAACCACCAGGTGAAATAATATGTAGTTATGAGGATATACCAGTGTTTATTTGATGAGTGTGGAATAATCTATCTCATAAAATCAAGGCCCCACTGTTGGAATCGTTCTTCAACTGCTACTAGGAACAGTGGGGTGATTGACCTTTGATAAAGACTAACACATTTTTGACAAGATTGGAACTTGCATACATAGGCATGAGCATCCATAAAAAGAGTATGCCATTAATAATAAAACCTCATAAATTTTTGTGTTGTGGTATCTACCGCATAGTGGCCACCGATCAGTCCATCATGTAGATCCTTCATAATCGTCTTTGTATCTTGTGACTCAAGGAACCTTAACATAACTCCATTATGGTGCTTCCAAAGAATCACTCCATGGAGCAGTTGATATGATAGAGAATTTAATAGGATTTCCATTCTATGTTTACTTGATAAGTGCAAGAGCAAGGTTCCATGTTCCAAAAGCTGTTGAAACTCTGCATACCATGGTGTTGTGGATGTGGCTTGAGGAATGTGATCAAAATTGTACATTTCAATTTTTTTCTCCCATCCCCAGAGATATTGTTTAGGAGAATCCTTTTCTTCGACTGCTAGAATGCACAAAACATGCAATTTTATAGTTTGAACTCCATATCATATTCTTGAAAATAAGTCACCCAATTAGTCCTCTTCTCACACAGCTCTTGTTGCACAAGGAATATTCTTACTTCTGGGTGAGGTATGAGTAAATTGGTGTGAGATTTTAACAAGTAGGGCCTAAAATAATTCACTGCATTGTATACTACATAAGCTTGTTTGTTAATAGCAAAGTAATTTAATGTTGGTCCTTGTAGACTAGTGCTCATAAAATAAATAGGTCGCTCATTTCCTTCATTGTCCTTCTGAGTTAATAAAATGACAATTGATAAATCCAAATAAAATGTATAGAGCACGAGATCCTTACTGTTGAGATTCAACAAGATGATGAGCTTAGTGAAAAGTAAGCACCTTCACTAAGTGGGGCCCGCCGGCTATTTTTAGGTGTATGTCTATTTTTAGACATGGTTAGCATATTCTATAAGTTGTAGGATGCTATTTGTAGATGGTTGGTCAAATGTGAAAATAAATGAAATTCTATTTTTAGAATACTAGGCAAAGTCTATTTATAGATTGTCGATCTAAAAATATGTGCATGTCGATTATTAGCCCTTAATAATAATCCGACAATAAACATCAACTTATTATCTTGGAGCACTTTATTTCAGTGAAAAGATTTGGAAAATTAGTAGGTTGAAGGAATTACACAATTTCTAGGGTTATTAATGGCTCATGCATGGAGGTCTCAGTTAGAACTGAAGTGGCAAAGTTATGATAGAGTTGGAAGAGTAGTTACGAGAGTTATTATTCAGTTTAACTTAGTTAAGTGAGTTAAACTCAGTCGAGCTAGTTGTATCTAGTCTAACTGAAAGATACACTAGTGAGAGTTTAGTGAATTAATTAGTTAATTAATTCACAACTAATAACTCACTAACAACTGAAAAAATACAGCAGTTAACTACTTGCATTTTAGTTCCAGTGGAGACCCAATAGAGAGATAGGTGAAAGGGTGAGATGGACTATCCGTTGTGACTATAGTGATGCATTCAATGCATATGACACACATTGGATTTGCAAATGAGGATTGCGAAGTCAAGGAAAGGCCAATTAGAATTCATTTAGGGGTCTTCTTTAGTAGGTATTGCGCAGTGGAGGCAGGTTGTCAGGAGGCAAGAAATTGGTGCATAGAGATGCAAATTTCTGCATGACAATGTGTAATGATTTTTGATTGTACTGAGAGCTTGATGTAATAAGATTTGTATGAGATTATTAAATGATTCCATTGATATACATAATATATGATAGTTGGGGTTTTTAGCTTTAAGCTTTCCTGTTAAACAACTATGTTATGTGCGTTTGAATTTATTCACATGTGTTTGCAATTGAGTTTTAAATTTCTGCAAGTTGAACAGTGGAAGGATTCTGTATTTAGCAAGAAGATAAATATTGTTAGATCAGGAGAATATAGTAATACATCAATATTAATAAATTTCTACATGGTATCGAAGCAGTAATGATCACTGGAGATTTCAATTGTGAATAAGTGTTGAGTTTTGTGCTGGTGGACAATTCGAATTTGCTGCAGAAATTTCTTGGTGCGACTGTTGAGTATTCATTGAAATTTCTTTCAATGGGTTGTGATTGGAGTATTCCCTTGAGGGTAGCTAGAATTACATATCTTGGAAGGATAGGATGGAGGTGCTGCTTGAATATAATGGATTGAAGGAATTCATTGATAGCGATGTTCCTAACCCTGCTTCTAGCGATGTTGCAGGACTTGACACATGACAAAGAAGGTAGCAAAGATAAGAAGAATTCTGTTGGAAGGTGTGAAATACCATATTGTGCCAAGCGTTCATGGGAAATCCACTCCATTTTCAATGTGGAAGGCTTTGATAGATATTTTCCAAAGCAGCAATGACCATAGGAAGTTGGTGTTGAAAGATAAGCTCAGAAAAATAAAAATGGAGAAGGGCGATAGTATTCCAAAATATCTCACGAAGTTTTTACATTGTAAGGATGAACTAGGAAGTGTGGGTATTACAGTTGCGGATGATGAATTGGTGAGCTTGGCTCTCCTTGGGCTTTCGAAGAGTTGGCACAGCTACGAAGACTCTTTCAATGGATGGGAGAAACTGATAGATTGGGAGTGACTTTGGTCAGATCTTGTGTAGGAGAAGATAAGGCAGAATACCAGGGATGGCTCTTCATAAAATAATGATGATGAAGATAATTTTTCTTTAGCTTCCAAAGAAATGAGAGGGAAGGGGAATAAATCCCATCCAAAATCTGAAGCTAAAGGCAAGAAGTTGGATTTTTCCAAATTGAAGTGTTTTCACTGTCACAAACATGGGCATCTCTCCACTAACTGCCCACAGATAAAGAAGAACAAGAAGGCTGTTGGAGCTGCAGTTGGAGAGGCCTTAGCCTCACAATCTGAACTTTATTTCTCTTTTATCGCATGCTTGGTTTCAAGCGCAATGGGATCGATGTGGTATCTTGATAGTGGTGCGTCTTTCCATATGACAAGAGACAAGGAGTTGTTTAGTGACTTGGAGGAGAAGGATCTCCAAATGCACATAGAGATGGGTGATGATGGTAGATATAGTGTGACTAGCATTGGAACCATTACCTTTGATAAGGAGTTAGGTAAACCATTTCTGTTGAAAGATGTTATGCATGTTCCAGGTCTGAAGAAGAAGTTGGTCTCGGTCGCAATGTTGGAAGACAGAGGTTATGACATTGTTTTCAGCGAGGGAAAAGCCTTCCTAAGACATAAAAAAATGGTTCAAACCAAGAGGATAGGGATTCGAGTTAAGAATATCTACAAGCTGGAGGTAGATGGATGGGCTGCAATTATGGGAAAAGTAGAAGAAGTGGTGAGTCGGGATGAGGGCGAATTATGGCACAGGAGATTGGGCCATCTTCAACAGGAGCCTTGAATATTTTGCACCAGATTTATACTGAACTTCCCAATGGTACTCTTGCATAGTCAGATCAGTGCAAGGGATGTACTATGGGTAAGTTTATGAAGACCACCTTTCATGAGAAGGAGAACCATGCTTCGGTGATCCTGGAGAGAATTCACATAGATGTGTGTGGACCTTTCTCGGTTGCTTCAATAGAAAAACATAGGTATTATGTTATATTTGTTGATGACTATTCTCATAGATGCTAGATCTTATTCATGCGGAAGAAGAGAGAAACATTCTCAATGTTCTGTGAGTTTAAAGCATTGGTGGAGAAGGAGTTGGGGAAGCAAGTGAAGGCTCTACGAAGCGATAATGGTGGTGAATATATCTTGAACGAATTCAAATAATTTTGTAGCAAAGAAGGAATTCGAAGAGAAATCATAGTGCCTCATAACCCACAACAGAATGGGGTTACGAGAGGAAGAAAAAAAAGATCGTGGGTGCTGCACGAGCTATGTTGCATGACCAGGGTTACCGATGCACTTGTGGGTGGAAGAATGCAATGTTGTGGTTTATGTGAAAAACCATTTTCCTCATAGAATACTTGGCATGAGTACACCTGAAGAAGCTTTTACTGGTAAGAAGCCTGAAATTTCTCTTTTGAAGATTTTTTGCTCATCTGTTTACATTCATGTGACAAAGGACACCAAAAAGAAGTTGGAGCCGACTACAGAAGTTGGGATATTTGTGGGGTACACAGAAACACCCCATAATTATCCTGTGTATTTTCCAAACAATCGAATGATTATGGTGTGACGGGATATAAAATTCAATGAGGTGAAAGCCATGAAGTTGTCGCTTGAGAGGGAGCTACAATTGCATGCGGAGGAGGAACTTCTTGTTTCCAAAGATGAGCCTCTAGATGTGGATCAACCATAGGAGGATATTCATGGAGTGGAGGAGTCCACTCATGTAGAACCAAACATCAGATTTGGCAGAAAGCGTACCACACAATCTCAGAGACTGAAGCTTGATGCGGCAGAAAATGTAAGAGTCCCTACATCATAGCGCAGACAGAGACAGTCACCTAACTGATCTACTGGATACATGGCTCTTATGAGCAAGTGTGTCATGAAAGAGCCATCTTCTTTTGAAGAAGCAGCGCAGGAGCCCACATGGTTAGATGCCATGGTGGAGGAGTATGACTCCATTATCAGAAAAAATGCTTGGGAGATTCTTCCAAGGTCGGTGGGTAAATCAGTAGTAGATTCGAAATGGATCTACAAGATAAAACAAGCTGCTGATGCGAGTGTCAAGAAGTATAAGGAAAGATTTGTTGCCTCAGGTTTCTCACAGATTGAGGGGATTGATTATGAAGAAAACTTTGCACCTGTCACACTGTATTCTTCCATAAGGACCATCCTTGCTCTCTTAGTGCAGATGGGTTGGCACATTCATCAGATGGATGTGAAGACTGCGTTCCTTAATGGGATCATTAAGGAAGAGGTGTACATTGAGTAGCCTGAAGGATTTGAGATCTTCAGTAGCAAGTCACATGTGTGCAGACTCAAAAGAGCACTGTATGGGCTGAAGCAAGCACCTCATGCTTGGTACACATGGATCGATAGCTATTTCACTCGACTTGGCTTCACCAAGAGTGAGGCGGATGAAAACCTATACCAAATTGTGGTGGAGGGTAAGCTTTTAATCATTGTTCTTTATGTTGATGATTCCATACTAATGGGTGATGAGCAGTTGATACACTCATGAAATGAAGATCTTGCAAAGGAGTTTGAGATGAAGGATTTAGGCCTCCTTCATTATTTTCTTGGATTGGAAATATGGCAATGAGAAGGTGAAATGTTTGTGTCTCAAGGAAAATATGCTCAGGAGATACTTGGTAAGTTTCAAATGGAGGACTGCAAGCCCATGGATACTCCTCTTCCAGGAAATTGGAGGAAAGAGGATGTTACATCAACAGAGGCAGTGGATGCCATTGTTTATCAACAGTTGGTGGGTTCCCTCATGTATTTAGTTAATACAATACCATACATATGCTATGTGGTGAACCAAATTTCACAAGCGATGGTTAAACCTACCAAGCTCTTTTGGAAGGTAGGAAAGCATGTCTTGAGGTATCTCAGGGGCACATCTGATTTTGGTTTATGGTACAAACAGACGGATGAGGTGAAGTTGCATGGCTTCACAGATGCAGATTGGGCAGGCAACCCAATGGAATGAAAGAGCACATCAGGAGGGGTTTTCAGTATTGGATCTACAACATTTTCTTGGTACAACAGGAAACAAATATTCATGGCACTCAGTTCAGTAGAAGCAAAATACATGGCAACAATTCAAGATTCATGTGAGGCTATCTGGATGAGGAAGATCCTGGTCGGTTTGTTCAGTTCAAATTTAGATCATATAGTTATACATTGTGATAATTATAGTTGCATTAAACTCTTGATTAATCCTATGTTTCATGATAGATCTAAACATATTGATATCTGGTATCATCATATCAAATATTGTGTGCAGCGGAAGATCATGTTGCTCCAGTACATTCCTGCGGAAGATCAGGATGTAGATATTCTAACGAAGGCACTCGACAAGAGAAAATTCGAATACCATAGAGGCATGATCAGGGTGAAGGATAATCCCTATCTTGTTGAGAGGGAGTGTTGAGATTCAACAATATGATGAGCTTAGTAAAAAGTAAGCACCTTCACTAAGTGGGGCCCGTAGGCTATTTTTAGGTGCATGTCTATTTTTAGACATGGTGAGCATACTCTTTAAGTTGTAGGATCCTATTTGTAGATGGTTGGTCAAATGTGAAAAATAGATGAAATTCTATTTTTAGAATATTGGGGGAAGTCTATTTATATATTGTTGATCTAAAAATAGGTGCATGTCGATTATTATTAGCCCTTAATAATAATCTGACAATAAAAATCAACTTATTCTCTTGGAGCACTTTATTTCAGTGAACAGATTTGGAAAATCAGTAGGTTGAAGGAATTACGCAATTCCTAGGGTTATTGGTGGCTCATGCATGGAGGACTCAGTTAGAACTGAAGTGGAAAAGTTATGACAAAGTTGGAAGAGTAGTGAGGGGAGTTCTTATTTAGTTTAACTCAGTTAAGTGAGTTAAACTTAGTTGAGCTAGTTGTATCTAGTCTAACTGAAAGATACACTAGTGAGAGTTTAGTGAATTAATTAGTTAATTAATTCAAAACTAACAACTCACTAACAACTGAAAAAATACAACAGTTAACTACTTGCATGTCAGTTCCAGTGGAGACCCAATGGAGAGATAGTTGAAAGGGTGAGATGGACTATCCGTTGTGACTATAGTGATGCATTCAATGCATCTGACACACATTGGAGTTGCCAATGAGGATTGCGCAGTCAAGGCAAGGCCAATTCGAATTCATTAAGGGGTCTTCTTCAGTGGGGATCGCACAATGGAGGCAGGCTGTTAGGAGGCAAGAAATTGGTGCATAGAGATGCAAATTTCTGCATGATAGTGTGTAATGATTGTTGATTGTACTGAGAGCTTGATGTACTAAGATTTGTATGAGATTATTACATGATTCCATTGATATACATAATATATGATAGTTGTGGTTTTTAGCTTTAAGCTTTCCCGTTAAATAATTGTGTTATGTGCGATTGAATTTATTCACATGTGTTTGCAATTGAGTTTTAAATTTCCGCACGTTTAACAGTGGAAGGATTCTGTATTCAACAAGAATATAAATATTGTTAGATCAGGAGAATCCAGTAATACATTAGTATTAATAAATTTCTACACTTACCATAATTTGGGATGAAAAGTGCAGGTGCATCAGAAATATCCTATTTAATCCAAAAAAAAGCGTCTTTCTCCCATTTGTCCCACTTATATGCTACACCCTTCTTAACTATCTCCTGTATGGGTTTGACTATCTGTGCATAGTTAAAGATGATTTTTTGGAGTAAATTGATTTTCCCTAAGGAAATCTGCATGTATTTATTATTCATTGGGAATAAGATCTTTGTGATAGCACTGACCCTCTTAAGGTCAATATTGATACCACTCTTTTCTATGATATTCCCCAGCATGATCCCTTTGGACACACCAAATACACTATTCTTAGGATTCAAATAAATTTTGTACTTTTGACACTTCTCGAATATCTGTTTTAGATGACATACATGATCCAACATATTCTTAGAAAATATAGCCACATCATTTAAGTAGAGAAAAACACTCTGACCTATAATGTCACGAAAGGAGATGTCCATCGCTCTTTGAAAAGTTGCACCAACATTGATTAGTCCAAATGACATTATTTTGAACACAAACATTCCCCATTTAGTCCATAACATATTCTTCAACCTGTCTAGTTATTCTACAAGCACTTGATTATAGCCAATAAATACATCTAGTTGTGAAAACATTTCAGACCCAGATACTATCTGGGGTATCTTCTCCATGGATGGTACTATATAGTTGTCTTTATCAAAATCTCAGTTAATATTTCAGAAATCAACACATAGGCGTATTTCAACAGACTTATTTCTTACATAGGAAATAGGAATTGCTTCGCATAAACAAGTTCATAGGGAGTATGTCCTGTAGTGCTTCTCCATGTGGTACGGTATGCCCATAAAGGTTTTGGACGCTTTTTTGCCCAATCCCTTCTATGCAAATGTATAGTCTTGGTAAAGATTTCTTCAATCACTTTGTTATTAGATTCTACTTTTCCATTTGCTTGTGGATGATATGGAGTATACCTTGATGGTTAATTTCATATTCCTCGACTATCTTTTGTACCACGCTAGATGTGAATTGGGTACCTTGATCTGTCACAATTTCCCTTGGGACACCAAAATGAGTAAAGATATCCTAAAAAAGAAATGAAACTACAACATTTTCATTAGCAAAAGGAAGTGCTTTAGCTTATACCCATTTAGTAACATAATCAATGCACACAAGAATATACCTCTTTTGTCTTGATGGTGGATTTATTGGTCTGACAAAATCCATAACCAATTTTTCAAAAGGTTTAATGAGTACCTAAGGTTGTAGAGGAATTTCATCTGAAGGAACAAGTCTCCCCATTCTTTGGAAACTATCACGTCTCTTAACATATTCCTTTGAATCCTTAAAAAGGGAAGGCCAATAATATCCTCAGAGAAGAACTTTGTAAGAAGTTATTTTATCAGCAAAGTGTCCTCCAAATGGTTCATCATGACATACTTTTAGTATCTCAGGTATTTCATCTTCTCTTACACATCTTTGAATGATGAAATCTGGCCCTCTCTTGTACAATTCTTCATTTACCCATGAATAATATGCACTCATTTGAATTATCTTTATTTTTCTCTAGGAAACAAATATGATGCTAATTTCCCTGTAGCCAAATAGTTAGCAATATCTGCAAACCATGGAGATTTAATAGATATTGAAAAAATATATTCATTAGGAAAATTATCTTCTACAGGTATATCATTGTTATCATTTTAAATTCTAGATAAAAATTCAACAACTGTGTTTTGTTTTTCGAGTAGATATTATAGTGATATTAATTCCTGTTACAACAATAACCACCTTCTGACTTTGCCATAAATAATTGATTTATTCATTAGATATCTAATTTAAGAATGGTCTATATGAATGAAAGTTTCATAGCCAGTGATGTAATGTATGAATTTGTTGATGGCATGGAAAACAACAAAAAAATGAATTTTTTGTTACAGTATAATTTATCTCCGCATGAATTAAATTTTTACTTGTATAGTAAATGGCATAAAGAGTTATATCTTTTTCTCCTAATACAACTCCTAAAGTTGTGTATGAAGCATCCGTTGAAATGTGAAAAGGTAATTTCCAATTTGGCCCTCTCAACATGGGTGCTATAGAAAAACTTCTTTTTCAAAGTTTCAAAGGCTTTTTGGCAATCAAGATTCTAATTGTATTCACAATATTTTGTGAGAAATTTGAAGAGTGGAGATGCAATTTTGTAAATTTTTCTATAAATATTCTATAATATCTAGTAAAACCAAGAAAACTCCTAACATCTCGTTGACAAATTAGAACTGATAATTTAGAAAAAAAAATTACTTTAGATGATTCCACTTTAATTACATTTCCTCAAATGTGGTGTCCTAAAAAAATCCCTTAGTAAACATCATAAAAGATTTTTCATGATTTAGTGAGAGATTTTCTTCCTTACATATTTTGAGAAAATTTTCGAAATTTTTAAGAGCTTCTTCAAAATAATTTCCATAAAATGTAAAATCATCCATATACACTTCCACACAATCATGAATTAGATCAAAGAAAATACCTAATACTATGCTTTGGAATGTTTTTGGTGCATTACATAATCAAAATGGAAGCACTCGGTAAGAATAATTTTCCCATGGACACGTAAATGTGGTTTTATCTTGATCTTCTGGTGCTACCTAAATTTGGTTATACCCACTAAAACCATCCAAAAATGAGAAATATTTCTTCCCTGCTAATGTGTCTAAAACTTGATCTATGAAAGGAAGTGTGAAATGATCTTTCAAATTTTCCTGATTTAGCTCCCTATAATCAATGCATACTCTCCATTTTCCATTGTTTTTAGGAATAATTAGTAAAGGTGAAACCCATTGAATTTTTGATATTGGATGAATGAATTTTATGTTCAACAGTTTATGTAGTTCCCCTTTAACAATTTCCCTTAAATTTGGATTCTTTATTCTTTGAGGTTGTTGGATTGGTCTGGCATTTTCTTCAATATATATGTGATGCATGCAAGTTTTAGTATTAATTCCTTTCATGTCAGTGTATTCCCATGCATATGAAGAAGAATGCTCTTGTAATAATTTCATTAATTCTTTCTTTTGAAATTCTTCCAAGTTATGACTTATATTCAAATTTTTTCTTGGGAAAATTTCTATTAAAGAATTGCCAAATTCTTCCATAGAATGTAAAGACATCTGACGAGATGATAAGTATTCAATATTTCATTTTTCCTGAAAATTTGACTAATCTCACAATATGAAGAGGATTCATCATTTTCTATTGAATTTAAAATTTGATCTTCTTCATTTAATTGCGAGATAGTAAAAATAGGTTGTATATCATTATCATCATACATCCATTCTTCAATTTATACCTCTATCATTGTTTTTGTAGGTAGATACAATGTGAATTTATTTGTTGAGCTTCCATTAGAGATAGCCATATCACCATATCTAAAACTGATAAAAGCATCAGATGTAGCTAACCAAGGTATTCCTAAGAATAACGGATGTCCTCATAAGTTATTCTTGCGTGTCAAGGTTATGAAATCAACCAGATATTCCCAAGAATATAAGGATACATAAATTTCCTCTAATACACCATCAGATTTAATTATAGATCTATCTGCTAATTGTAACAATGTTGGTGCATATTGGAGATTAGGAAGTTTTAGTTGATCCATATTGTATTTACTCATGATGTTTATAGCTGATCCTAGATCAATAAATGTGTTTGGTATTTCAATACCATTGATGTGTGTTTTCACAATGGGACTTCCCGGATCCAAATATTTCTAAATTGTTGTTTTTACCATCATGATATCTGCAATTTTTCCGACTAACTGAATTATTTTGACTTATTTTCTTTTCCTTCCTGGTCTTTTAATGCTTAAATCCCTAATTGTCTATGCAAAAATTTGAATCTCCTTGATGACCTATAACAAAGGAATTTTTATGCAAACATTCTTTAGTTCATCCAACATATCATAGTCAGGTAATAGAATCTGTTTTTCTACCCATTTATCAATCTTTAATCTTTTAGGAAAATGTGGTTTTGAAAAAGATACTGAAGGTTGTTCCAAAATGGTAGTTGAGTTTATTGGAGTATCATGTGTAGGAGTGGCCCATTTTTGAATATTTTCATCTTGATTAAGAGATGTCCCTTCTTCAGAGTGATCATCCTTCTTTTAAGGATTTTCATTTTCCTAAATAACAACAGATGGTGACTTCCTTTCCAATACTCTGCCAAATATAAGTTGAACATTGTTAAGATCTAATGGATTTATCATATAGGTCTGGAAATTTTGTCCCTTCTTATTGTAAATAGGTTGAGAATATTTTTTATTTGGGTTTGGAAGTGGTTGAGCAGGCAATTGATTTGGTAGTTGTGGAAATGGTAATGAAAGTTGTGGATTTGAACTTTTAATTTGAGCTTGGGGTGGTGGTTTAATATATTGAGGAAAATATTGTGGTGAAAAAGTAGGATGATGTTGAGGGTATTGATGATATTGAGAATATATTCCATAAGGAGTTTTCCATCCTTGTGCCCAAGGTTGAGGTTGAGGCTAGGATTTCCAAGGCATAGGTGTATTAGAATTGTTTTGTGGTGGTTGTGCATATGTTTGAGTGTTAAATCCTTGATTTTTCCATGGTATTTTGGAAATAAAACAAAGAGGGTCTATCTGATTTGGAACTAATTCCTCTTGGTAAACAACTTTAAGGCCTGGTATTGAAGGGAATTTTTTTGTAACATGATTTTCTGCACATGTAACACAAGCTTCTACACTCTTTAAGTCAAGAGGAAATTCTCTCAAGGCATGCTTTTTTCTGAATTTAGGACAAAAATTAGATAAGTCATCACTTTCAAATTTTTACTTGTTTTGTATTTTTAAGGTGTCTGTTTTTTCACTAGGACTCCCTAAATTGTCTGTTTTAAATTGATCAAGAAAATTTCCTATTTCAGCCCTACTTACTATTCTAGCTGCATATTTACTAATTCTAGAGATAATAGGATCTCCTGAACTCTTTCCAACTCTTCACTTACCTCTTGAAAGATGTATGCATAATTCAGAAATTTATGGTAATGACAACTAAGGAATATGTCCTTTTTCCATCATGTTGAGGATATCTATCCATTCATCTCTAATGGATTTTAATAGGAGAGCTTTCAAAGTGTCTTCATCCAAATTTTCCATTTTAGCTCTTTTAAGATTATAACTATTTTCAATTAAATCCTTAATATTTCCATCTTCTCTTTACATACTTTTGTAAACTTCATCCTTACGATTATGGGGCATGCAGTAATCCTTATATTTTTCTAAGAAAGCAATTTCATTTCTTCCCATGTTCTAATAGAGTTTGTTAATAAACCCATGAAATTTTTTAATGTTTCATCCTTAAGATCTATTGAAAACAATTTCAACGTTTGAGAATCCAGCAAATAGTCATAATATTTACATAAAAATTCAAACTAAAAAAGAAATGTTTCAGGATCCTCACTTCTTAATCCATGGAAGTTAGGAAAGATAGAGGGTGAAATATTTTTCATTTTTGTTGTATTATCTTCATCAAATATAGGAAACCCAACAAGATCTGGTTCTCCTCTATCTCCTCCTCCTTCTCTTCCTCTTCCCCTTCCTCCACCTCTTCCCCTTCCTCTTCCTCCACCTCCAATCCTAGGTCTACCTCCTCCAAATCTCAAATTTTCATCATTTTCATTGTGTACTTCTCCTTCTCCTTCCCCAAACATTGTAGATTCTTTAGAGCTAATGTAAGGTTCTTAAATTGGATTTGTTTGTTCTTCTTCTAGTTCTTTTGGTTCTTCTATCAATGGTATATTAAAATAGGTTTCTTATTCCTCTTATTCACTAGTGAATTATAATTCTTTGGCTAAAATTTGTTCTCCAGTTGAAGTTAGGAAAATTACTCCCTTTGGGGATGTAGGATCTTATTCTTCTACAATTGCTTTGGTTGATGAAGTCAATGAATTTCTAGGTTGGATTTCAGATCTTAGTACCTCAGGAAGTCTATGTCTACCTGCAATGAATGGTATGTGAGTTTTTGTGGATGGTGTGGTACTATGAGGTCATGATGGGGTGAGTGGTGTTGTTGGAATTAAGCTTGTACCTCTAGCTACACATCTTCCTCTAGAATCTCTTTCCCTATGCATATCATTTTTTTGTTTTATTGTGTATTTTTTTCTAGAAATAAAAAGGCTCCAATCTGCACTTCCTTGGAAATGATGCCAAAATGTTTTTCAATTTAATGGCCTTAAATTTCTTACATAAATTATCATCCGGAGTTGGTAAACTTGTGAAGTGCAAGTGCACTATATATACTAGAAGCTTCTTTTTATTAATTCAGTTTATTGATGTGATTATTGAGTTTTTGGAAATTACTTCTAAGGATGATTTTTATTCTTATGTTCCTAATGAAATTGATTTATTTATTAAGTTCCTAAAGTTTTCTTACTGCTAATGAAATCAACATGCTTTTTACTCTTGCAAAATAGAACTAAATCAGAACTTAAGCAATCTATTGCTAGTCTCTAAGAACAAAATTACTTAACTATTGTTCTAAGAGTCCTTTGAATAAAGACAAAATTGAATTCTAGAAATACATTAGAGGAAATTTCAGCCTAAAAGTGGCATCCTAAGGAAAAATAATAAAATAATAGTTAAAATAACTAACTAAGTTATAAATTTTGAAGGGAAAAGAAAAAAATACCTTTTAAATTGTATTTTTGCCTTATCTACTTATAGGTTTACTTAAATTTCAATTGTAGACACTCGTTGGATGTGAAATTAAATTAAGCATCCAACGACTACCCATTATGCATACTTTTGAGAATACTCACATTGACAAAAATTGAAGATACATTAAAAAAATGTGTTGAACACACTTTTTTAATATATCTACAATTTTTTATCAATGGGGGTCTTCTCAAAAGTATGCATAATGGGTACTCATTGGATGCATAATTTAATTTTGCATCCAATGAGTGTCTACATGTGAAATTTGAGTAAACCTATAAGGATATAAGCCAAAAATATAATTAATAAAAATAAATTATCTTCTTTACCCTCCAAAATATTTACATGTACCTCTTTTTAAATTTAAAGGATTTTGATTTGCTTACATAATATGACATGGAAATTATGTGAAAAATTCATGGGCACTTTTAGGCTAAATTTTCCTCCAATGGAAACCACACATCTTCTCATTCATGCTTCAAAATGAAATATTCTATAAATGAAAACTTGTAAAGAAATCACGCATGCTCTAAAAATAAATCACTCATATTATGAAAAGAAA
Source organism: Pinus albicaulis (assembly GCA_034641835.2). Classification (NCBI taxonomy): domain Eukaryota; kingdom Viridiplantae; phylum Streptophyta; class Pinopsida; order Pinales; family Pinaceae; genus Pinus; species Pinus albicaulis. The sequence goes on along the minus strand of CM076582.1, from coordinate 263,277,189 downwards.
TTACTTAATTCTCTGAATAGAAATAATTCAATTCTCTGAAAATAAATCTTTCAATGCTCTGAAATAAAACTATGTAGAAATCTATGAAGAATGATTACTCTGCAATTGACATTTCAAAACGAAAGGCTAACATAATCTTGGCATAACTATTTATTTAATAATGATCATACAGTATGTAAAAAACTACATCAAATGATAAAAGGAAATTATGAAAAAAACTACATCAAATGATAAAATGGAATTGCAAAAACAACTACATCAAATGATAAAATTAAATTACAAAAAAAACTACATAAAATGATAAAAGGAAAAAATAAAAATGAAGAATCTTCACTTTTTGTAGGGGCCCTCCACAAACAGGCGGTCTTAGAGATTTAAACGAACAATCAGCTACACATCAAGTCTTCAAAGCACTTATTCATTAAACAGGATAAAAACATAGTTTTTAACACATCACAGTCGCATCAGAAACTACACACTACACCTCTATGTTCAGGTTTGCTTGCACAATATTTATAAAAAGCCGTTTTCATAACTGTTTGAGGCTGTCATTCCTACTTAAGCTAAAAAAACTCTAATTTGACCTCTAAAAAATAATAGAATATCACCTATTCACGATTTTCTATTTTTCAAAGAAAATCGTGAAGCATGAACATCTTAGACTCTCACTCACCTGTCGAAAAATGTGTTGACCTGTACTTGTGACCACGGAATCGAACAATTTCCTTTGGGATCTAGCTTAGATGAATAGGAGGAAATCCTTGAAGAAATCAATCGCCAAATGTCCATATAATTCTTCGCTTAGCTAGCACCTTAGAGTGTGGTAAACCATGGAGTTGGCTACAAAAACACAAATTAACTACAAAATCATGTCAATTTCGTAGATGATACAAATATTAAATTAATAATAAGGAACGTTATTAAATATGAAAGACAATTAAATACCTTACCATGTAAAAATCATGTAGTTTGATGTTGATTTAAGTTGATGATGATGGTCAAAAAGAGGGAAAATAGGTAAGAGAGAGTGTCAAAATGAAGTAATCATGAGGCTCTACACCTGCTATTGGTAGTTTTTGAGATGAGGTGAAATACAATGTATAATATTTCGTACTTGAGGTGTGACTACCTCTGAGTCACCAATTACCTTCAGAAACTCTAGCTTTAGGTTTATAGCCTTCTTTAATCCAAGTACAAGTGCTTTGTATTCTTTAATCCAATATGACATGAAAGTACATGTTTCTTTTTTTGTGCGTATGTAAGGACACAACCGGCTCCAAAACCATCCCGCGTCTTAGAACCATCAAAGTGAAGAGTCCATAATTTATAATCTACCAAGCTATTTCCTATACAACTACTACTATTATTACTAATAATTCTATGTACATATATATTACATAAATCATTTTCACCAGCCAGAGAATAAGGAAGGAGCTACAACTGTATATCTAGTGGAATTGGTGATGGTTGTGCGAGATAGCACCAAAGATCTATTTGAAAAACAAATGACTGAAAATTAGATTGGCAAAAGCGACTGACTCATTTTTCCATTCCAAGGATGTAACTGTGCATTTCATGTAAGATTATATTTTCCACATGGATCTAATTTTTCTTTCCCTCGTACGGAAGCCACAGATGTGACCAGTCAATCGAAAAATACCCTTGTAATTTTCTTAACCAGTCTTGACTAAGGAGTAAACCATATGCTTCTTGCATGTCCATAATTATAATATTTATAAATTCATGAACACAATCATATTTAGATATTCTGATAAACACATTCCAAAGTTCACCAATAGCCTTGATCAAATATATGTCTAACTGAATAATTTGTGCCTCTGTTTTGTCCCATTTAGCATTTATTTTCTTTGCAACAGAAAATGGAACTACATTTATGTACGCACCAGAAACATATAAACAATTATGAACATTGTAATTGAAAATTTCAAAAGTTAATATAAACAGAGGGAAAAGAGTATTAGATTATAATGTTGCAACATTAATGACCGAATCCATGGGACCAAAAGACTTACCAGATACCTTTTGGGAAGAAGCATTATTTCCTGACTTTTGAAAAGTGTAACTAGGTTCAGTCTTCATAATGACATGTGTAATTTTGATTTTATGTAATTGATGTAAATAATAAAAATAAAATTATTACTGTCATGCTTGTCTCATGGGTTTCATGAGCAAGGACTTTTAATTTTAGTAACGGCTCCCATTCTGAGCCCGTAGGATTGGTCATAAAGTAAAATTGAGTCAATATAATGTATGAAGGACCCTTCTTAGGCATGCTAGATATTTGTATAAGTCATTAAAAGAGTCAAAAGACCCTGACAAGACAAGCAAAACCATCTCATATAAAGTCACCCTTAAATAAAGTGATGAAACCTCTTGAAAAGACTTGTTGGTCTAGATCACTGTAAAGTCGGCTTATTATCATGGAGAACCACTATAAATAGGTAGCTTGGCCTCATTTTAGAAGAAAAAATTTCAGTTAAGGAGAATTCTGTAATCTAAAGTGCAAGAAAGGAGCCTCATGACCAATGAGGAGTAGGAAAGGAAGAGAAAATTTTGTGGGATTATTTATGGGTATGTTTTGGGATAATCCACTTCGCACATTTGAGGAAAGAGTGTTGTCCACTATAAAATAAGTCAAGTTTCTATTGCAATACTTGTATGTCAGATCAAGGAGAATATTGAGGTGAAACATAAGCCGAGTTACCAAAGAATAATATTCCACCCGAAGCAAAGGAAATCAAGGTTGAAATGAAAGTCATCTACACATTCTAGGGTTTCTGATTTAGGGCCGAGAAGTTGTAGGCCTGAAGTAGATAAAATTAAGTCAAGATATGGGTCAAAGTAGAAGGAAGGAGTAGGGAGTTGACTATCGCTGACTCTATTAAGAAATAGAGGGAAATGTAAGAAGCTTGGTATCTGGGTCTTGGAGAGGTCAAATAGGTCAAGGGTCTTTGTCTTGGTATTCGTCAATTGGAGTCCCTATAAGAAGAAGATTTTTTTCAAGTTTTATCCTCAAGTGGGAGAGATTTTGGGCCTAGATGATCTCCTATATTCTGTGTCTCTTGTCTCTTTATCATTTATGCATTGATAGTTGTTTGATGACGAAAAAAATTAGATAACATAAGTAAGAGAAGATCCTAATCTGATAAGTAAAAGCATTCACAAGCAGTCATCATAAGACTAGAAATCACCTATTTTCTATGCCCTAAATTTCTCAACATGGAATCAGAGCTAAGGTTACAAAGTTAAGGAAGTACATCTTATCAAGGGACACTCGAGGATCAAATCTCGAGAAATAAATCAAAGAAAATAGAAGGATATCTAAGTGAATTCAAGATCTACAATTAGGTATCAAAACTTTAGATTGAATAAGAATGAAGTCTTTGTATCATCACTCAAATAATCATTAAGAAAATGAAGTCTAAAACCCTACATCCAGAGATTTAAAAATCAAGGTAGCTTGAAGTCTATACATCCAAGAAAATCGCTTCAAGTACAAATATCACATCATTATCTTGGAGGAAGTCAAAACTCTAGAAGCATTTATGGCATCCACACTCAATCATCACCAAAGAAGTTGAAGTATCTTGAAGGATAGGAAGCTAGATCAAGGGGCATTGTAATCATATTCTAAAAGGTTAAATGACAATTTACCTCTCATTGAAGCAAGGTTCTTCCTATTTAAGGCCACCATCAAGAAGTCATCATCAACTAAGTGATCTCCCTCTTTGAGGGGTAAAGGATCATTCTTGAAGAAGATCTATCTTCACTAAGGATAAAGTTTTCTATTATATATATCATCATAAAATTTAAGGAAGCAACATGTGGAAGAAGCATCTTAACAAGTTAGTATATGTCCTTATCTGAATTTTTCAAAATGTCTTTTTGCAAGGAACACAACAAATTGGTTGGGGATTGAAATGATCTTGCAAGAGAGAAGAAGACATATCTAAATGTCATTGAAAATGATGTCATGGATCATGTAAAAGGATACATCATCAAACCAAAAAAAGAATATGCTCAAGAAATTTTAAAGTTTATGAAGGTGGTAGTTAGGGATCAAAGGATTCACATTGAATCCATCAAGGATCCTCTCATCCCATATGTATCAAAACTTGAAACTTCAAAATAAATATATGACAAAATGGTAGAGTTGTATTGCATGAGTACTACAGGGGAAGTTATATCACTAAGTAAATAACTCTATAAGCTGAATATGTCAAAGGAAGAAGGAATAACCTCATAATTTATGAGAATATGTGAAATCAGGGACCAAATTCATGATTTGGAAGAAGTAATTTCTGACAGAGAAATGACTACATTTGTACTAAATTCACTACCAGAGGAGTGGGATAACTCTACTTCAAGTATTTTGGGGAAGAAATAAGATAATCCATTACATGAATTGTTCTCACTATGAAATATTTAAGGTTATAGACTAAATTCTAAATTTGATGTGGGAGCATGTGAGAAAAATCAAGCTTATGCTACAAGGACATGAAGAAAATGAAAATTTGGAAAGTCTGGTTCTCAGAAAAAGAAAAGAGACATGGACAAGATTAAATGCTATGGGTGTCGAGAATATGGAAACTATAGGAGATATTGTCATGACATCAAGAATGAAAATATCAAAAGAGGAGGAGAAAAATCCCATATCACTGAAGAAGTGAAGGAAGCTGAAAATAAAAAGTCCAAGAAAGAGGAAGTAAGAGATATCTAGTATGACTGAGATAGTCTTCCTCACCAAAGTTTTTTTCTTAGTTATTGAGTCTTATATTGTAAGATATGGATATATTAAATGATGGGATGCATTATGGCATCATAGAAGCATTGAAAGAAAGAGCTTGTGGCATCATCATAAAGAAGCATGAAAAATGGTTGAAATTGAAATCTATGGCAGTCATCTATGGAAGGATGTAGCTCTTGGGAACCTCATTGGAAACATAAGTGATACTTATGAAAAGGAAAAAATCATCCAAGACAAAGATCATCATACATTAGCAAAAAATGAAACATCTACTAGATGGGGATACTCTAGATCCTCAAGATTCTATGATGGAATATTCATCAAAAGCTTCACCGATCAAAAGGGGAAAGAAAGTGTTTCATCAATAATTAAAAACCTGTGGAATTCATGGGATAATTTTATGATGAAATAGAAGGTGAAGCAAATGAAGGGATTGAATCTCTTTTCAATCAAAGGAAGATGCTGAAGGAATTTTGGATTATATAAAGAAAAATGAGGTATGTATGATTGTATAATATATTGTAAAGTCATGTCATATGGTTAAGGGTAACATCAATCAAAGCTCTATCTTGAGAGAATGATCAAAAGAAAGTATCTCCTCCTTTGGAAGATGTCGTAAAGGAATGTGTCACACATTGTCTAGTGAACATAATATGTACTCATATGAAATATGAGGTGGCTGAAAATAATTCGAGGAAATTTGATCGAAGGTTCCCAGAAACAAATGTGTGAAGAAAGAAAGGAAGAGATCGTAAACTATGAAACTATGAAGAAGGAAATAAACATCCAAGGGCTAAAATATTTGACTATGATATCTCTAGGAAAGATATGAAGACTCAAATAGAAGTTTGAAAAATAAGGAGACCCTTGACAATGGATATATTTTGGAGATGGGCCAATGTGTATGTAGGATGCTGAAGCAAAACTGGAAGATATTATGATGAAAGTAACATCACAAAGGTAATTTTGATTTAATGTTCATTTCCTATTTTTGAATGATATCTAGATGGACTTATGTAGGTCTTCCAAGGGAAGAGCGATGGATGTCTTCCACCGTTGATGGCCATGTAGTAGGTTGAAATATTCTTAAGGAAACATGGCATGAAGAAGGCAGCATGGCATGAAGGAAGTCCATATATGGAACGATGAATCAATTTCCGATGAAAAAAATGATGACATGGATCAAGGATGAAAGTGATGGATGGTATGTGCCCTACAAGAAGTCCCAAAACATGAAGAATCCTAAATAATGAAGATAATTTCATGACATTGTGAGGAGTATTTATTTAAGAAGTCGGTCATATTAGGATTTTTTTTAGGTCCCTAGTTAAGAGGGAGACTGGAAACAAGTTTCTTGCTTGGAAAAAACTTGGAAAAAAAAGTCCTTAGCCAAGAGGGCACTTAGGTACATTCCTTTTGTAGGAATGAGTACATTCCTTAATTGGAATAGATATGTCATACCTGATTAAGAGGGTGATATAGGTGGATATTAGTGACCACCCACCTATTCCACGTAGATGGTTTCATCATTTTCCCTATTTATAGCAACATTTACTATTTTAAGTCGTTTTTTTGGGTCCTGAACTTTCAGAGCATTTTTGACCCCTTAAAAAGAGTTTTTTTTAGGTATGCAGTAGGCCCATAGCCATATGCAAGGGCTTGCAGAAAATCCTATAGTACTCAAAGATATCTTTCCAACGAGATATCATACAAACCAAATGGAGATAATATTACCAAGTTACAACCCCAGGAAGTTGGCTACCCAATTAACCCCAACTGGGACCATAAAATCTTGGTGTTACATCTCCTACGGTTACGGTTTTTGTTGATTATGGTTTTATCTTGTTTGTTCAATAATAAAATGGCCCTTGAACCTCATTGTAACACATTTTAGAGGCATTTAGCCACCACATATCTTCTGAGATATAAGCTACCATTGCCCGAGCTAGTTTATTTCCATTATGTCTATAAGCATTTTTTAGTTCTTTATTATTAATGAAATGAAGTATTATTTCTGCCACATGTCTGTATTTGTGGTTATATTTGTATTCTATTGTGTTCCTTTTTAAATCCGGATCAGTGGTATCAGAGCAGTTTTATCTTTCTTGGTTTTTATTTGCATGTCCCCAATGTGGTCAGGGTATAAGGAGTTAGGGCTTGAACTAGTTGAACCTTTGCAAGACCAACCTTGCAAACCCTGACGAAATCCCATGGTGGAAGAAAATAAATATGAAGGAGCATGATATCCTATAAAAATATTGCTCGAAGAATCCCTCGAGCGACAGAGGAACATGATGATGGAAAAATTTTCCCAATTCCTTCAGCAGATGCCCACAGGAGACACATGTTCATTCGAAAGTCACACTCGAGGTGCCACTCGCTTCAAGGTACAAGTAAAATTTTACATTCCCATATTTGAAGTCTAAATAGATGTAGACATCATAGGTAGATGGTTAAACCTATTGGAAGGATACTTTTCAGTTCATGATTTATCAGATCGAGAAAATATTGGTTTTTTTCTCCTCAAAGTCACCCCCATGTCTAGGTCTGGTGGGAAACCTATTGTGAATAGAGGGGTGAGGGAGAACCCTCCCTGTTTTCAACCACAACCACTTGTAATTATTTCCAAGATGGCATCTAGGAACAATATTACCTCATGGGGAGCTATGAGAATAAGTACATACAATGGAATATGTTTTAGAAACAAAGGGATCAAGATGTACATGATGTGACAAATTTGTTCCAACCCTGCACATAGATTTGGGTATTAAATATTCAGAGAAAAATTTCGTGATCAGGTACCTTAGTTGTTTGCACATATACATTCAGGAGGAAATGGAGTTCCTCAGGATATATTCTCTTGGCGTGACATACTGATATGATACCAAGATCAAGCATAAATTTAAACAAAAGAAGCTAGCCTTTGGATATGCTAATATGAATAAAGGGAAAGGCACCCCCAAACTGCAGAAAAAAGGAAAAATCCAAAGCAGGGTGACCGAGGACAACTCCCCAAAGCGACAAGCAAAGAACATCACCACAAAGACAAAGGACATGAGAAAGTGGTGTGAATTCCATAAGAGCTCTACTCACAACACAAGTGATTGTTGGGACATGTAGTCACTAGTGGTGGAGCTTAAGGTGTCCGAATCAGATGTATGTTCTGACTCTGTGTCAGAACCAACAAGGGGAATGAAAAAGGGAAGTAGATCATTGACGTGGAACCAAGTGCCACCATTTCCACCACGAAGCTCCACAGGGATCATCCCAAATATTGAGAGGAGGGGGAGCACCTCTTCCATTCCCAGATGTGGGTGAAGGTTTATCCGCTATATTTCATTGTCAACAACAGAAGCAAAAAAAAAACTCATTTCAATAGAGGTTGTGAAGTGGCTAGGCCTACTAAACACATCACACCCATAGCTGTATACCATCGGGTGGCTTCACTAAGGATGAGATATTCATGTTAGGCAACAATGTCACCTTCCGTACAACATCAATCCCTTCACATATGAGGTACTGTATGATGTTTCCCCTCTTGAAGTTTGTGATGTATTATTAGGCCTGTTGTATCTTAAGAGACAATTCCTTGGTTGTGGAAAGGAATCAGTGCTTAAGACATTTTTGAAAATGTGCCACAAAAGTAATTATATTAGGTGGTCTTCGTTCAATCACTTTGGAAACTAATTATTTTAAATCCTTAATAATATGGTATAATGAAAGACTCTACAATTCCATTAACTGGCGATATGTAATATTCCTAAATTAGCTGCAGCTAATAGGAATATTATTTTTTCCTTGTTTATGTTGCATTTCATGATTGATGAATAAATTGTAAAGGAGGACATGTAAAACTCATGAAAACCAAGAATAAATCAATGCCTATGTGAACAGAGATATATTTGGGCTATGTAAATAAACTTTTGCAGGTGTGAATGGGTTTAAATCACAAGATTGGGTCAACTTTGACCAAGTCAATAGCGCAGTCTAGATGCATTGAACCTCCTTGAGGGACAGTGCAGTTCTAGAAGGAGACTCTAAATGTGAAAGGAGCTAAACTAATGAAGTGGTTTAGGGTTTGGCAAGACTTCTATCTTATAAAATGAGGAGGAAAGAAACAAGAGGGGTTGAAGATTATTATTTCTGAAAGTATTGTCTGCTCAGACATCCCTTGTTGGGTCTTCCTGTTCAGGAATCCCACCTCCTTCCTTGAGAAACTCTTGGAGGAGACTTGTGCTATATTTTCCACATCAGGATTTTAGGCCAAGATTCACCTTACACCTAAAGCGCTGCTCCTGTTGAGGGTTGAGCTATCCTTGTGAGTTGCAGCAGTGGGAGACACTAGATCTGCTCAGATCTACCTTATACTAGTGGCTCTTCTGAGTGAGTGTGTTTTTTTAACCTCCCGAAAGAGTTCATTAGCTGATTGTACTTAAGATATACATCTTAGCATCAGGAAAAATCATTCTCAGAGGATACAACACAATTTATCCCCTTGGATTGTGTTATTTGCAAAGGAGAAGTTGCAGGGTGTTTTGTCTGCATTTTGGAGGAGAGATCTCCGGTGTTAGGAATCTTCCTCTCACTATGGTGATCCATGGATTGGACATCCAATCCATGTATGTTTCAGATCTGATATGCTGTACCATTTTATTATTCAGAAATTTCTAAATTATTCTACAGATCTGCAACCTTAGATCTCAGATCAACTCTCTGTGCTTCATGTTTTGCAGAAAACCCCAAGGGGAATGTATAGATCAACATTTCTTGTACACAGATCTGTATTAGATCTAGATTTTTATGTACAGATATTCTCTAGATTTGAATATTAATATACTACTGCTTCAACCACTAAAAATAACGTTGTCATGGTTATACAGTCTTTTTTCATGGTTGTAGCACCTCATTTCTGAGGGTTTTTCCTATATTGTCACATTATTTCTCTTGTATAATGTATGGGCTGTAATGTACATCTGATTTTCTGTTTTACATCTGATTTATGAACCTACATATCATCCTCCTAATGCACTTCATTAGATCTTCATTATTTCTGAAGCAGTCCTTTGCATAGAGCTGTAGCCTCTCTCTTTGGGTGATTTTCAGCTAGACTAGTTTGTGGGAGATTTATTTAACCCACCTAGTTTGATTTGTTTTTGATCTCCTTTTGGATTTAGATCTTATATGAGCTGATATAAGGGATACAAGATCTGAAAACTCATTTCTATGCATAGTGTTCTCAGAAGTGCGTTATTTCAGCAGGCTTGCCGAGTTGTCCCGATTTTGGGAATATTACAGTGGTATCAGAGCTAGATCTTTGGCTCAGCCTGTGGGCTTCAAGCCAAAGTGCTAAAAGGAAATGAGAAATTAAAAATTATGGAGAGGATGATATTTCTCTCATCATTTTTTAGATCTAAGAAGAAAGAAGAAGAAGAAGAGAGAAAGAGCAGTGAAATTCCTAGGAAATTTCAAGAGTAGGAAGATCTTCCGATCATATCTACAAGATCTATACATGAGGAAAATTATAAATCCTCATATTATGGATATGTGCACTCATAAATATCACCCAAGCTTCATCATTTTGTCTGTGATTTCTTCATGAAGAGGAAGAAAGGAGGTGTACCCGAGAAGGAGACTCTTAGAGAGTATTTGCAGGTGTACGAAGATCAATCCAAGGAGTTTAGAGACAACTTTAACTTCCAAGGGTTTTTCAAGATCAAGGAGAGAAAAGGCATAAAGAAGGAGCATCATGGTATGGGTAGATTCTATCTATCTACTTTTGATGGATCACCTAAATGTCCAATTAGGTTTTGGGTGGAGGAGCTAGACAAATTTATGCAACAACATCAAGTTTCAGAGATTGAAGCCATCAAAGTAGCAGCACTGCATTTTGAAGTTAAAGCATACGCTTGGTGGTTGTTTGAGTCCTTTTCCTTGAAGAATGAAAATACACCTACTTATGCAAGGTTTATTGCAAGATTGATAGAAAGGTTTGATGAAGCTCCATGTGTAACATCTTCTGTTGACACTATTAAACCATATCAAACAAATATTTTGCATGAGTTGGGAGGGTCTATGGATCCAACTCCATTTTTGAAGAACATAAAATAAGGTGTAAGTTTGTTTGATGCCTTGCCAAGGGCAATATCTCCTTTGGATGAAGGAGCCTTTTCTCAAAAGGAAAGCATGAAGATTCCTCCTTCACTAGATGACCAAGATCTAGGGTCTTTTGTTGATGATGAGGCAATTTCAGTTATTGGAGAAGAGAAAGGGAAGGCAAGAGATAATGAAGTCATGAAAATATCACCTCAAGCACCTCATGAGGAGGATAATGGAGCACTTTCTCCTAGGGGATAAACTCTTGCACACTTTCAAGGAGTTCTACAAGGTCTCACACCTAGAGCTCTTGGTATAACACATGAGAAGCATGTACCATCATTGTCAAATGATGAGATCTTGAAGATAGAAGAAGGAAAAGAGGATGGAGGGCATCTCAAGAAGGAGAGTAAGGATCCTTCCCTGTTTCAAAGCTTGGAAGGATAAGGGAGGAAAGAGGACCTATGAAATAAAGGTAGGGGAAAATTTTTCTACCTACATCCACATTCTACTCTATGCCTTGACACCTCTTTGAAAGGAAGTACTTTACTAGGAGAACCTCTTGATGGGAGGAAATCTAAAGTGTTCTCTCAACTATGGGAAACATATGCATACTTGGATAAGGAAGGATCCTTGGGAGAAGCTAGCACAACGCAGATAATCTCTCATGAATTCAGAAGAGAGATGAGCAATTTCCTGGAAGGGGCATTGCTAACTCCCACGCAGATATCTGCGTTGAGAGAGGAGAAATCAGAGATCTATGATGGGATGAGCATGAGGACACATGGAAACTCCATATCTTTGGGGCAGCCCATGATCTCTTCATTCACAAAGAATATTTCTGAAGATGGCAAAGGAATCCTAACACTATTGTATATATGGGCCAAAATGAGGAAGTTCTGGAAGATAAGGACTTTCCGAGGGGAAGTTGATTTCCATATGCTTCAATATTGTCTTGAGCAAGATCAACTGCAAATGGGGCAGCAAAGGGGAGATTTTGATGCTCCAACATGTGATTTTGATGTCAAGGATGTCAAACATGGGAGCCATGAGAAGACAGGGGCTGCATTTCAACCTCTATAGCGCTGTCATTCATGGAGAGCTTGGATCCTTATTGGGGTTCCCAAATCACGATGGAATACTCCAAGGACCTTTTTACATGTGGGTATCTTGATGGGGAAGTAGTGGATGAAAGTTCAAGGTGGTTGATGGAGTCATCTATTTCTATAATCTTATTATTTTGGTTAGTGACTCCAAGCTCAAGGAGAGACTCCTAGATGCAACCTATGAGATCCTGATTCCCAAACCCACTGGTTTCATTAGAGCATATAATACTCTCTTGGGTGGATTCATATGGGAAGGTTTTAAAGAAGAGGTGCACTCCCATATGAAGATGTGCATGGATTACTTGATAGAGGAGGAGGAACATAGCTCTTGGGAAGAGCCATCATTCACACCTCCTTACTCATTGAGTGTGAGAGGGGACTCATCCATGAGTCACCTCACTAATGAAAAGCAAGTGTATAGAGAGTCTTGTCTTTCTGAATATCATCATGTATCTCTTATATGCTTATATTTTTCTAACACTCATTTGCAGAACATTGCTCCAAAAGGGGGCACTATTTGTGAGAGGTTTCATGGGCTACCCAAGGCCATGAACCATGTTGATGGAGGTCATTCCTTGGAGGATCTTAGCAAGCTATTATATTATTCATGGTGTGATTCTTTTAAATCAACTATGATGCATTTTCTCCAAGCATTCATAAGGGATGAGGCAAAAAAAAAGTGTTGGAGAAGGAACTTGTCATATCCTATTCTATGGAAGTTAAGGATAAAACTACGTTGGTTGCACATGAGGGAACATCTTCCTTCTCATTTATCATACATGGAAGCTAGGATGATTCTAATCATGATTCCTTATGTTGAAATGTTCTCACTCTTGGGAACATGGTTGGAGGAGAGGCACATTGGTGGGATGTGTCCTTGGGGGAAGGAGTTCCCCACTCTTTTTGCACTACATGATTCCATGGGAGCATGAGATATTGTATGGCCACTATGATGAATCACTTGCCCCTTTTTAGAGTGAGCCATATGTTTGTTAGTAACATGCCTCTCATATGTTTTGGGGAGGGTTTTTTCTATGGATTGCCAAGATGGGAGGTGATCCACTTCATTTGGATGATAGCATGGAGATGGGAGTCTTTCATGAATCATGAAAATCCCCATGATTGTCATCACTTCTATCTTGAGTAGGCGATGGATCAGCAAGAGGGTTTCAAAAACAACCTTTCAATATTTCATGATGAGATCTATTGGGTTTACTCACCAAGGGCCAACTTGCACATTGAGGAAGGACCAATGGGAGACAAAATTATTGCAAAAAATTCAGAGAAATGGTGGAGATTATTTGATGAGGAGGCCACAAGAGAAGGAGTGGAGATTTTGCAGTACCCTTACAGTTGCTTGAGGACAAGAAAAAATTGGGAGGGGGAGACTGTAATATTCCTAAATTAGCTGCAGCTAATAGGAATATTAATTTTTCCTTGTTTATGTTGCATTTCATGATTGATGAATAAATTGTAAAGGAGGACATGTAAAACTCCTGAAAACCAAGAATAAATCAATGCCTATGTGAATAGAGATATATTTGGGCTATGTAAATAAACTCTTGTAGGTGTGAATGGGTTTAAATCACAAGACTGGGTCAAATTTGACCAAGTCAACAATGCAGTCTAGATGCATTGAACCTCTGTGAGGGACAACACAGTTCTAGAAGGAGACTCTAAATGTGAAAGGAGCTAAACCAATGAAGTGGTTTAGGGTTTGGAAAGACTTATATCTTATAGAAGGAGGAGGAGAGCAACAAGAGGGGTTGAAGATTATTATTTCTGAAGGTATTTTCTGCTCAGACGTCCCTTGTTGGGTCTTCCTGTTCAGGAATCCCACCTCCTTCCTTGAGCAGCTCTTGGAGGAGACTTGTGCTATCCTTTCCACATCAGGATTTTAGGCCAAGCTTCACCTTACACCTACAATGCTTCTCTTTTTGAGGGTTGAGCTGTCCTTGTGAGTTGCAGCAGTGGGAGACACTAGATCTGCTTAGATCTAGCTTATACTAGTGGATTTTCTTAGTGAGTGTGTCTTTTAACCTCCTGGAGGAGTTCATTAGCTGATTGTACTTCAGATATACATCTTGGAATCAGGGCAAATAATTATTAGAGGCTACAATGTAGTTTATCCCCTAGACTATGTTATTTACAAAGGATAATTTGCAGGGTGTTTTGACTGCATTTTGGAGGAGAGATCTCCGGTGTTAGGAATCTTCCTCTCACTGTGGTGATCCATGGATTGGCCATCCAATCCATGTATGTTTCAGATATGATCTGCTGTACCATTTTATTATTCAGAAATTTATAAATCATTCTATAGATTTTCAACCTTAGATCTCAGATCTACTCTCTGTGCTTCATGTTTTGCACAAAACCCCAAGGGGAATGTATAGATCAGCATTTCTTGTACACAGATTTGTATTAGATCTATATTTTTATGTAAATATCTACTCTAGATCTGAATATTAATATATTTCTACTTTAGCCGCTAAAAATAATGCTGTCATGGTTACACAGTCTTTTCTCATGATTGTAGCACCTCATTTTTTAGGGTTTTTCTTGTATTGTCACATTATTTCTCTTGTATAATGTATGGGATGTAATGTAAATCTTACTTTATGTTTTAAATATGATTTCTAAACCTCCATATCAGCCTCCTAATGTGCTTCAATGGATCTATGTTATTTCTGAAGCAGTCCTTTGCATAGAGCTGCAACCTCTCTCTTTGGGTGATTTTCAGCTAGACTAGTTTGTGGGAGATCTGTTTAACCCACCTAGTCTAATTTGTTTTTTCTCTCCTTTTGGATTTAGATCTTAGATGAGCTGATATAAGGGATCCAGAAGCTGCAAACTCATTTCTATGCACAATATTCTCAGAAGTGCGTTATTTCAGCAGGATTGTTGAGCTGTCCCGATTTTGGGAATATTACACGATATATGAATGGAAAAGAAGAATCGTAGAGGAAACTCAAAGCAATATGTTGTAAACACAAAATCTATTACTTTTAAGTTTCATAGAGAATTCATGGAGAGAGAGGAAACTCAAAATAATATGCTGTAAACACATAATCTATTACTTTTGAGTTCTAGAGAGAATTTTTGGAGGGAGAGGAGTTGGAGTGAAGGAGCGCTTATTGAGGTTATTTAACTCTTCCATACAAGAATAAATAAGAGACAAAATTATTCTTTACTTCACTTCATTCAACCAAGAAACAACATAAAGTGACACAATAAACACGAATCACCATCAATAGTTGCAGGAAGCTTGCTATTTCTTTCATTCACCCATTAGAAAAATAAGTACGAAAGTTTTAGTCTTCCAGAGGTCCAAAACTCATAACCCCTCTTCTTTATTTATATCTTTCTTAAATACCTCAAAAACAGTTCATAACTGCTAGAACTTCTTGAAACTACTTAGATTACCTAAATTGTTAATACTACTTATTACATTGCAATTGAGGAAATCACTATAGCTTCGATCTTATCAAGCAAAGAAAACACATTAAAACTTGAAATATTATTAGGAATTTGGCTTCTGTGATCCATAAAATATGTGTAAAAAGATTTTTCGGTGAAAATCACATAGGAGAAATTTGTGTCGACGCGTTTCGAACCAGCCAGTGTGGTTCATCATCAAGACAAGATGAGAAATCTGATTAGGAAACCAGTTTAAGTAGAATAGGACAGCTCCAACTAGCCGTTGGAAAAACGGCTAGTTTGACTAGAATAGGAAAATTATTATTATTATTATTATTATTTATTTATTTATTTTAATTTTGATTATGTTTTTATTATAAATTCTATATAAATAAAATAAAAAATCAAATAAATAAAATATGAAATCAAATCAAATAAATAATAATAATAATTAATCAAATAATATAATATTACTAAAGAGGTAAGATTTAAAAAATAAAAGATAAAAATAAATAAAAATATAAAATAGAAATCAAAATAAAAATAAAAATATAAAAAATAAAAATAAAAATAAAAAATAAAAAACAAAAAATAAAAATAAAAATAAAAAATTGAAAAAAATAAAAAATAAATAAAAAATAAATAAAATAAAATAAAATTCAAATTCAAATTCAAATTCAAATAAAAATTAAAAATAAATAAATAAATCAATAATACTAAAAATAAAAATAAAATAAAATAAATAAATAAATCAAAAAATATAAAAATAAAACAAAAATATAAATATAAATAAATAAATAAATAATAAAAATAAAAATACAATAACTTAAAAATAAATAAATAAATTAAAAATTAAAAAATTAAAAATAAAAATTAAAAAATAAAAAATGTTGTTGATGCGTCTCCCTAAAGTGCTGATGCATCTCCTTGATAGATCAGACATCCTTGCCCTGCATTTCTCCTAGAGTTCAATATTTGTCTTTTCTGGTTGCTATCATGTCTTTTCTATTTTTGATGTGGTATTCGAACAATTTTGTAATAATGCATCTTTGCCTGACTTGACCCAGCTGTTGTATTTCCAACAGTGCCACCATGTGCTCCCTTTGCCCGACTATGCCTATGCCTCTACGTTTCAAACAATGTTATCATGTCTCCTTCTGCCTGACTCTTCCTGTTCTGCTCGTGCCCACAGCATTATGTCTTCTCTTCTCCTTTTCTCTGCATTGGGTCACTTACCTAAGTCCATTGCCCACATTCATGTTTCTTCATAGAACAACACAAGTGCACATAATACTAGACTTTAATTAAATTTAAATTTTCCTTTAAAAACTATCACATCCGTCCCTTTATCACATTTTTCATTTTGGCATTCATAACATATTCATGAGCACCAATCCTCCTGAGCTTGCGATGTGCGATAAAGGTAGGGATGGCATGGCAAGTGGAGGTGAGGCTGATCACAAATCGCAATCGACGATATAAAACTTTGTCCCATTTTTCATTTCGGCATTCATAACACATTCATGAGCGCCATTCCTCTTGAGCTTGCAATGTGTGATGTGTGATTGGAATATATTAAATCATAGTTCTCAGCTGCATCATGTCTAACCCTTGTCGCACTTTGCATTTCGACATTCATAACATATTCATGAGTGCCATTCCTTCTGAGCTTGTGATGTGCAACGTGTGATATGAGAGAAATGTAGGGATGATGAGGCAAGTGGAGGCAGGGCCGATCAAAAATCACAATTGGCAATATAAAATTTATCACAAATCGTATATCAACGTTCATAACATATTGGGGATTGGAGATCAGCAATGAATTTTGAAGTTGCGATGTGGGGGGAGAAGAGGTGACGTGGCGGGGAGGGTAGGGAGAAGAGATGAAATGGATGTGTGTTGGATGAACTGTTCTACACTATTCTGCACGCAAATAAGCATGACTCGATCCAGCTTCACATCTCCGCACATAATGTTAATACACTAACATATAAATCAAAATTATTTTTTGACATACAATTTTTTTTTACATTTTCTAACATATATTCTTTTTTTGGTGTTTTGAGAAATATTTCAAAATTAAATGAAAATGAGCCACAACATTTGGCTCCACCTAGGGATAGTTCTTCTTTCCACGAAAGTGCTAAGAACCGTAGATTAGTGCCTTATCCATTGGGCATGGATTCAAATATTTATTTGTGAATTATCAACAATGAGAAATCTGATATTTACAATGGTGGAATGCTGACTTTTAATGCTCAAAATAATGCTTCAAATGATGCCCATTCACAGGCAGCTATAGAGATTCTCCATCTAAATCTTATAGGATGAAATTATTGTTTGATCTAGCTTCAAAAACTATGTACGGACCATACCAGAGAGGGTAAAAATTACCATGCTTTCCTTTATCCTCCCTTCTGGTGTCCCATATTAATACTAAATCTCCTACTTGGAAGAGGATTTATTTTTATTTTATGTCAAATATGGACTTCATATTTTCCTGATAAGAAATCAATTTATCTATAATTTTTTTTCTGTTTTCACTTGATTCAATCTCTTTGTTCAATCTTCTCACTAGAGAATTAAGTTCTTCCTAAGCTTCTTGAAGGAAAGAAATTATTGGTTTGGCCAACTGAGTAGGAAATAGTGCTTGAGTTCCATATACCAACTCAAAAGGTGATTTTCCAGTGGACCTCCTCATAGTTACTCGAACTACCCAAAGAGAAAATTTCAGTTTTGAGTCCCAGGTGTTTTGATTTTCAATGATTGTTTTCTTCAGAATACTGACCAATGTCTTGTTTTAAGACTCTGTGAATCCATTCCCTTGTGGACGGTACGATGTGGAATGTGAAAAAATTACATTATATGTTTGATATAAATTAATGAATCGAGCAGAATTAAATACTTGAGCATTATCAGTTACAATCTTGACTGGACAACCAAACCTACTGAAGATGTTCTCCTCCAGAAAATTCATCACCACTTGGTCATTTTATTTCTTGGTGGGGATTGCTTCAACCCACTTTGTGAAGTAACCTGTAGCAGTTAGAATCTATTTGAACTACCCACTTGATGGTGGATTTATCTCTCCAATAAAATCCAATCCCCACTGCCTGAAAGGCTCTTCTATGAATACTGGAATGAGAGGTAATGAAACAAGTCTTTTATTTTCTGCAAACAATTGACACTTCTGACAACTTCTAACCAGTCTGTACACATCAAAAAACAATGTAGGCTAATAAAAACCTAGCTTGAGGATTTTATGTGTTGTGACCTTCCAAATATAATGTCCTCCAAAAATATTGTCATGAAATTCCTCGATAACCTCAATGGATTCACCTTCAGTTAAAAGCAATAGCAAAATACTAGCAGGATCTTTCTAGTACAACTTTGCTTCTACTATGAAATATGGCTAAGATTTAAGCTTGAGAGCTCTATATTTGGTTCTATTTAGTGAAGATGGACAAGAAAAGAAACACAGGTAATGAACAACATCTTTATACCACTCTGAACAGAAAAATTTGTATTGAATATGTGTTTTGGGCTTATCTGAGCCTTCTTCAATGTCAGCTCTGTCTACTAGTGCCAGGAGGTTAATTCCCAATGCTTGAAAATTTGTTTCTATTAGAAAATTTTCTAAACCATGTAATTTAATTAACTTGGTGAGTTTAATGTCCAATCATACTCCTTGATTTTAGCTATCCATTTTCCTCTTTTTCCTTCAACATCACTTTGAACTAGCACGTCCTTAACAACAGAATCAGGTACATAAGCGGTTATTTGGGATTGTAACACATAAGTCCTGAAGGATTTGAGTTCTTTGACTAATGCATACACTTTTTTCTCCAAGATGTTATATTTTACTCAGCATCTCTGAGAACTTTTCTGAAGAGTGCCATTGGTTGCTCCTTATTGTACTCATTTTTCTGCAATAACACAACAACAATAGTAGTGGGAGAAGCAAATGAAAATATTTGAAATACCTTTTGTAGAAATTTTGAATAACTGATATATTATTCACCGAGATTATCCTGATCGCACACTATTTTAGCTTCATGCACAATACAGAATCTCTTCTACCATTGATCATTACATGCGGAAATAAAATCAATTGCATGCGCACATTAAAACCATAAACAATCACACATATGAACACAATATTTCATGGGAAAGCTTAAAGCTGAAAACCCCAACTATCTATATATTATATGTCATAGCGATCATGTAACAATCATTGTACAAAGCTCCTCACAAGATCTCATCACAACCTCCAATTGCTACACACTAATTAAGCTAGATCTAGCAAAACACATGCTCCAATCTCTGCCACCTGATAGCCAACCTCTATTGCGTAATCAATGCTGTAGAATGGCTCATTAAATAACTTGAACCACTTGGCTTATACTACGCAATCCTCATTGGCTTCTCCAATCACTGGTTGTTGCAAATATGCAACAGTATAGTCACAACTGATAGTTAACCTACTCTTTCACCTATCTCTGCACTGGTCTCCACTGAAACTGTCCATGCACTGAAGTTAACTGATGTATTATTTAGTTGATTAATGAGTTTATAATTAGTGAATTAATTAATAATTAATTCACACCACTCTCACTAGTGTATTAATCAATTAGACTAAATACAACTAGCTCAACTATGTTTAGATTAGTTAAACTGAACACAACTCCATTAACTCCTCAATCAACTCCATCAAACTCTGTCACATGAGTTCTAACTGAAGTATCCATGAAATAGCTCCACTTAACCCTCAGGAATAGCATAATTCCTTCTGTCAACTCCCGTGCCACATCTGTGCACTTAACTGAAGTGCTTCAAGAGAATAAGATAATGTTTATAGTCCAAATATTATTAAGAGCTAATAATATTCGATTCCACCCAATATGTCTAAAAATAGAAGTCCATCTATTTTTTCCAACTTGACCAACCATCCGCAAATAGCATCCTGCAACTCATAGAACATGATCCATATGTCTAAAAATAGACAAGTCTGAAAATAGAATTTGCACCAAAAATAGCCTATGGACCCACTTAGTGATGGTGACTTCTTTTCACTAAGCTCATCATCTTGTTGAAATCTCAACACTCCATTTCAACAATATAAGGATTATCTGCCACCCCTATCCTGCCTCTGCGGTATTCGAATTTTCTCCTGGTGAGCGCCTTCGTCAAGATATCAGCATCCTGATCCTCCATGGGAATGTATGAAAGTAACATGATCTTATGCAGCACACAATCTATGATATGATGATACCGATCCCTGAAGCCATGCCGCCTCAACTCATCCTCCTGTCTGTACCATGATCCATATCCTGATGTGCCTCTGAGATATCTCAATACATGCTTGCCTGCCTTCCAGAAGAGCTTGGTAGGCTTAACCATAGCTTGTGAAAGCTGGTTAACAACATAGCATATGTCGGTTCGTGTATTGACCAGATACATAAGAGACCCCACCAACTGTCGATAAACAGTGGCATCCAATACCTCCACCGAAGTAGCATCCTCCTTCCTCCATCCACCAGGAATAGGAGTATCAACAGGCTTGCAGCCATGCATGTTGAACTTCTCCAGTATCTCCCGGGTATACTTGCCTTGATAAACAAACAGTCCATCACTGCGCTGCCAAATTTCCAATCCCAGGAAATAATGAAGGAGGCCCAAGTCCTTCATCTCAAACTCCTTTGCAAGATCAGCCTTGCACGAGTGTATCAATAGTTCATCACCCATCAAAAATCATCTACACAAAGTACAATGATTAGAAACTTACCCTCCACCACAATCTGGTGTAGGTTCGGATCTGCCTCACTCTTGGAGAGTCCAAGTCCGATGAAATAATTGTCTATCTTTGTGTACCAAGCATGAGGTGCTTGTTTCAACCCATACAACACTCTCTTGAGCCTGCACACATGTGAATCGCTGCTGAAGATCTCGAAACCTTCGGGTTGCTTTATGTACACCTCCTCCTCAATCACCCCGTTGAGGATCGAAGTCTTCACATCCATCTAATGAATGTGCCATCCCATCTGCACTGAGGGAGCAAGAATCGTCAGTATGGAAGAATACCTTGCGACAGGTGCAAAGGTTTCCTCATAATCGATCCCCTCAATCTATGAGAAGCCTTGGGCAACGAATCTTGCCTTTTTCTTCTCCACATTCTTGTCAACTGCTTGCTTCACCTTGTAGATCCATCTCTAACCCACCACTGATTTCCCTTCCAGCCTTGGGACAATCTCCCATTCACTGCTTCTGACAATCGAATCATACTCTTCCACCATGGCAACTACCCATGTGGGATCCTCCATAGCTTCCTCGAAAGAGGATGGCTCTGTCATGATACACTTGCTCATAAGAGCCATGTATCCAGTATACCGATCAGGTGACTATCTCTATCTGTGCTGTGATGTAGGTGCTCCTACAACCCTCTCTGCATCTTGAGCCAGTCGCTCAGCTTTTGTAGTGCGTTTCCGCCCTCTGATGGTTGGCACTGCATGAGTGGTCTCTTCCACTCCATGAACTTCCTCTTGTGGCTGATCCAGATCCTAAAGCTCATCCTTAGGAACTAATAGCTCCTCATCTGCATGAAAGTGTGGCTCCCTCTCAAGCAAACACTTCATGGCTTTCTCCTCCTGAAATTTGATATCCCGTCGCACAACAGTCTTGTGACTGTCTGGAAAATACACATGATAGTTGTGGGGTGTATCAGTGTACCCCACAAATATCCCAACCTTTGCAGTTGGCTCTAGCTTCTTCCTGGCATCCTTTTTCACATGAATGTAAGCAGGTGAACCAAAAATCCTCAAATGGGAAATATCAGGCTTCTTACCAGAAAACGTCTCCTCAGGTGTACTCATGCGAAGTATCCTGTGAGGAAAATGGTTCCGCACATATATTGCAGTATTGCATGCCTCAGCCCACAAGTGTATGGGAAGGCCCTGATCATGCAACATCGCCCGTGCAGCACCCACGATCGTTCTATTCTTCTGCTCAACAACCCCATTCTGCTGTGGGTTATGAGGTGCTATGAGCTCTCTTCGAATTCCTTCTGTGCTACAAAATTCCTTGAACTCGCCAGAGATGAATTCACCACCATTTTCACTCCTAAGAGCCTTCACCTGCTTCCCCGATTATTTCTCAACTAGTTCCTTGAACTCACAAAACTTTGAGTATGTGTCTCTCTTCTTCTGCATGAAGAAGATCTAGCACTTCCGAGAAAAATCATCAACAAATATCACATAGTACCTGTGCTTTGTTGTCGAAGCTACTGAGAAAGGTCCACACACGTCTGTGTGAATTCTCTCAAGGATCGTCGTGGCGTGACTATCCTTCTCATGAAAGGTGGCTTTCACAAATTTTCCCAAATTACATCCCTTGCACTGATCTGATTGCGCAAGTGTACCTTTGGGAAGCCCAGTAGAAATCTATTGGAGTATCTTCAAAGCTCCATGGTGAAGGTGGCCCAATCTCCGGTGCCAGAGCTCGCCATCATCCCGGCTCACCACTCCTTTTGCCTTGCCTGCCATTGATGTGTAGCCATCTACCTACAATTGATAAAGGTTCTTAACTTGAACCCCTATCCTTCGGGTCGCACCAGTTGCCTTACTGCGCAGGAAAGCCTTTCCCTCACTAAAGACAACATCATATCCCTTATCTTCTAACATCACCACAGATATAAGATTCTTCTTCAATCCTGGAACATGCATCACTTCCTTCAATACAAAGGGTTTACCAGACTCCCTCTCAAAGGAAATGGTACCGATACTGGTCGCACTGCATCTACCATCATCGCCCATCTCGATGTGCACTCCAAGATCTTTCTCATCCAGATCAGTAAACAAATCTCGAACTCCTGTCATGTGAAAAGACGCACCACTGTCAAGAAACCACACTGAACCCATCACACTTGAGACCAAGCATGAGATCAGTGAATAATCCAGCTCAAACTGCAAGGCTAAGGCCTCTCCAACTGTAGATCCAACAACCTGCTTATTTTTCTTCTTCTAGGGACAACTAGTGGCATAATGTCCGTGTTGGTGAGAGTGAAAGCACTTCACCTTGGACATGTCCTACTTCAACTTTCGCACTGGATTGAGAAGCATAATTATTGCTCTTCCCCTTCTTTTCTTTGGTAGCCAAAGTGAAATTTTCTTCATCAGTGTTCTTTGATGAAGATCCATCCCTGGTACTTCGCCTTATCTCCTCTTGCACAAGATCTGACCAAAGTCGCTCCCATCTTGGAAATTTCCCCCGACCATTGACAGAGTCCTGATAGGAATGCCAAATATTTGGAAGCCCAAGGAGAACCAAGATCACCAAGTCCTCATAATCAATAGTAACCCCCACACTTCCCAGCTCATCCCTGCATTGGATGAACTTTGTGAGGTACTTGGTCATACTGTCGCCTTTCTCCATTTTTATGTTTCTGAGTTTATCCTTGAGCGCCAACTTCCTCTGGTCGCTCTTGCTTTGAAATAAATATGTCAAAGCTTTCCACATCAAGAATGGAGAAGCCTTACCATGAAGGCTGGACACTATGTGATCCTTCACACCTTCCAACAGAATTCTTTGACACTTTGTTGTCTTCTTTTGCCATGTGTCAGGTACGGAAGCATCACTAGAAGTAGGTTTTGGAATTTCTGCATCTATGAACTCCTTCAACCCATTTTCATCCAACACCACCTCCATCCTGTCCTTCCATGCAATATAATTCGAGCTTCCCTTAAGGGCATACTCCAATCACAATCCATTGAAAGACATCTCAACTTCGAAACCAAGAAAACACTGCTGCAACTTCGAATTCCACCAACACAAAACTCAACCGCTTCAATGTTTTGCAATTGCTCCAATGATCAATATTGCTCTGATACCATGTAGAAATTTTGAATAAATAATATATTATTCACCGACATTCTCTTGATCACACACTATTTTAGCTTCATGCACAATACAAAATCTCTTCTACCATTGATCATTACATGCGAAAATAAAATCAATTGCATGCGAACATTAAAACCATAAACAATCACACATATGAACACAGTATTTCATGGGAAAGCTTAAAGCTGAAAACCCCAACTATCTGTATATTATATGTCATAGATATCATGTAACAATCATTGTACAAATCTCCTCACAAGCTCTCAGCACAACCTCCAATTGCTACACACTAATCAAGCTAGATCTAGCAAAACACATGCTCCAATCTCTGCCACCTGATAGCTAGCCTCTATTGTGTAATCAATGCTGTAGGATGGCTCATTAAATAACTTGAGCCACCTGGCTTGTACTGCGCAATCCTCATGGGCTCCTCCAATCACTGGTTGTTGCAAATATGCAACAGTATAGTCACAATTGATAGTTAACCTGCTCTTTCACCTATCTCTGCATTGGTCTCCCCATTACAGAGCGCTCCATACCTTTGAAGTTAAGCAAGTGTATTATTTAGATGATTAATGAGTTTATAATTAGTGAATTAATTATTAATTAATTCACACCACTCTCATTAGTGTATCAATAAGTTAGACTAGATACAACTAGCTCAACTATGTTTAGCTTAGTTAAACTGAACACAACTCCATTAACTTCCTCAATCAACTCCACCAAGCTACGTTTGTCACATGATTCTAATTGGTCTATCAATATCAAATAGCTCCACTTAACCCTCAGGAATAGTGTAATTCCTTCTGTCAGCTCCTGTGCCACATCTGTGCACTTAACTGAAGTGCTCCAAGAGAATAAGATAATGTTTATAGTCCAAATATTATTAATAGCTAATAATATTCGACATATCTATTTTTCGACTGGCAATCTAAAAATAGATTCCGTCCAATATTTCTAAAAATAGAAGTCCATATATTTTTTCCAACTTGACCAACCATCCACAAATATCATCCTGCAACTCATAGAACATGATCCATATGTCTAAAAATAGACATAGTCTAAAAATAGACTTTGCGCCAAAAATAGCCTATGGGCCCACTTAGTGAAGGTGACTTCTTTTCACTAAGCTCATCATCTTGTTGCAATCTCAACACCTTTTGATAATGAGGACTTATTAGAACATGAGCTTCCTGGTGTGCTTCTTTGATTATGTAAAATTATTCTCTTGCTTCTCTATCCAATCTCACTTCTACATTTTTCTTCAACATGTCAGTTATATTTCTCACAATTCTATTCCTGGCCTGGCTGAAGCAAGTGTTGTTGGGTAGCACTCCATCTCTCCCCTAGGGTGAAGGTAGTAAGAAAGTCAAGGGTAGGGTTGTATCATCTAATCCGGTGCTTATATTATAAGGTCCTACGTTGGAAATAACTAAATATCTCTACTAGGATGAAGGTGAGTATGGAGTAAGTATGGAGTCAAGGTATAGTGGAAAAGGTCTAGTATGCACGTAGGTAAAAGGGAGATAAGAGGTACAAATATTCTCAGAAAGTTTATTTTCCCAAAAATATCTGAATATATTTCTTTCTTCTGGGTAAAGGATTTATTTGAATTGCTTCCACCCTTGCTGGATCAATCTTCACTCCTTGTTTTGAAACTATGTGGTCGAATAATTTACCTTATTCTAAGGAAAACAAATATTTCTTGGGGTTTAGTGACATACAAAACTTTCTGCATTTTTCAAAATTTTTTTGCAGATGTTCCAGGTGTTCATCATCTGACCCTGAGAAAACTGTTACATCATCCAGATAAATAACCACATACTTGTCACCTACAAAATCTATGTCCATGGCCCTCTGAAAAGTTGCACCTGCATTCATAAGACCGAATGGCATCCTTGCATACATGAAGGTGCCCTAGGGGGTTGTTAAAGTTGTGTTATTTTTATCTTCCTTATCAAATTCCACTTGATTATATCCAAAGAATCCATCAACCATAGACATCCTGTAAGCTCCTATCACCTTCTGTAGGACATAATCCATTTTAGGTAAAGGATAACTATCCTTTAGAGATGCTCTGTTGAAGTGAAGTCCATACACAATATTATCTCTCTATTTCTTTTCCTCACAAGAACCAGATTAGAAACCCAACCAAAATATCTAAGAGGGACTATGATTTTTTCTTGCAGCAATTTCTTCACTTCCTTTTCAATTGGAGCTAACAGTAATGGATTAATCTATCTGAGATTTTTCCTGTGTGCTTTGATTCCTTTTTTCAATGGGATCTTATGTTGTATTATGCTTTTATCATACATTTTCAAGTCTTCATATGACCAAGAAAACACATCCATATACTTTTTAAAAAGATCAATATATCTTTCTTTATAATTTTTGGGAGCACCTTTGAATAATTTCATCATTTTTGGCTCCTGCTGCATTCCCAAATTACAATATTCCATCTGTTCCTCTTGATGTATTTTATTTGAATTAAAAACAACATCATTGGAATCAAATAATATTTAAAGGGGAACTAGTACTTTAGGGAGTACATTATCTTTCAATTGGATAATATTCTTCTCACCTATTGACTGCTTAAGATTTCTTATCTCTCCTTTCTTCTTTGTATGTTCTTCTTCTTGATCTATCTCAACATATTCAAAGTTTCCAATCATTGTCAAGAAATTATTTATATTCTCATCATCTTCAAACACCTACCAATGTTTCACATTATCAGGAATAGAGATTCTATGTATAATTTCAATATCATACATTAACCTTTGATTCATTAATGGCTTAAAGGTACTAGCTGCAACTGCTAACGAATCTTCCAATCTATTTCCCTACATCGGAATGAACTGAAGATTGAAGGCTTCAAAATAGTTCTCTATCAGATCCTAAACTTCATTTCTGTATGATCTTAATCTCAGATGCTTGGTTTGACAATGATTTTTAATATGTCTTATTATCAATTCAGAGTCACTGAAAATTGAAATACACTGAATTCCCTTCTATTTAGCAACTTAAAGGCTTAAAATTAAGGCCTCATACTTAGTCACATTGTTTGTTGAATCAAACTCTAATTTAAAAGAAAAATGCATGAGGTTACCTTCTAGCAATATCAACAAGAATACAACTCTTGTTCCTTCCTTGGAGTAGGCACCATCAAAGTAGCATTTCCAAATATTTTTTTAGTGTAGCTCATTATTTACAACAGCTGAAGAGAGATACTTCCCTACGTCTTCATCAAATTCTGCATCTTCATGCATCATGAAACATGAAAGATCTTTTGTTTATTGACTATAAATAGGGGAATTTACTGCATATTTCTTGGTAGTGGTCTTCATGAACCTTGTTTCTATGTACAATCTCCTTTCTTCCCCATTAAAAATAGGAATGATATCATGAGTGAAATCTAATTTTAGAACACCTCCCAACTTTTCTCCGCAAGATCTTGACATGAGCATTCCAAAAATGGTTAGAATGTCAGCAAAAAATACATCTATGAATATAATCTTTGCTGGAATTTGTGCCAAAGAAACTACTACATATTTAAATAACCCATCACATTTCATCCTTTTGGAATCAAATGAATACAAATCTCTATAAGGTTCGGTAGTCTGCAAGTTTATTTCCTTCATAACAGATAATGGCATGAGATTATGGATGCTCCTGAGTCCAGCATACAATTATGGAGAGTAAAATCATGAAGAAACAGAGAAATATAGAATGGTGGAACAAAAGGATCTACTTCTTCTACATGCAAACCAAAGGTGAGCACTGTCTTCTCTTCTTGTAAGTTCATAGTGTCACTTATATCTTCAATCTGTGTGGGATTAATAAATTCTGAAATTCCTTTCTTGTAGATTGGTATTTTAGCTAATTCTAGAAGAGGTACCTGGATTTTTACCTTCTCCAACTCTTTTGTCAAACTGAAAGCACGAGTTTGTTTAACATTCTTTTCAGGCTCTTCTTCACTCTTTCTAGAATTTTCTTCTTGTTCGAGTACATGAAACACTCTCTCCAAAATATTAGTATCAACTAATTTGCTCTGGGAAGGTTCACCTTGATGCACATCTATTCTATTAACTGAATTTACAAGTGACTCCCCATTACTGACTTGTTTCACAAGGTCCTTTTGTTGTGGATTCGCCATTGGAGGAGGAATAGAATCTTGTTGTTAACCTTCATTATCCTGCACTCTAGATCTCTTTCTATACCTTAAATCATACTTTTTATGTAACACAACTTGCATGAAATCTGTGAATTGCCTACAGTACTCATCCATTTCATCTTGATCAAAAGATACTTCAGCTTCAACATATTCTCCCTCACAATCTTCCTCTTCATCATCTTCGCTTGTGTATATAGCAGATATTTGGCCTTCAACTTATTTTTGGTCATCTTCTACACACTGTTTGGGTGCTGCTTTTATATACAGTGGTGCTTGGACGAGATCTTGATCTCGTCCTTCTCTCTCCAAAATTTGCAGGGTTGTTTTCTGAATTGAGGATTAAATCCTCCTCTATTGTGTTGTACCAGTCTTTGGGAGTTTTTACATTCCGATTCCATATTTACTAATTTTTTTGGAAAATTCTTTATAAAATTTTTCATATCATAAATATTTTTATCTCGTGGTGACTCTTCTTTTTCTTTTCCCTTCTCTTGAACTAACTGATTTTCTTTTATTTTTTCGGCTTCAGTCATATTAGCTTCAATTTCTAAAGAATATGTTTGTATCTTCTCTATAGTATGGGATATCCTTTCTCTAAGTGTGAAACTAAAATAGGCTTCAAAAGCCTCAGCAAAAACCACTTTTTCTCCAAAAGGAGGGAGATTCATTTCTACAGGAAAACTGTTATACAATTTATTGAATCTTTTGATAAAATCTGATATTTTCTCATCTACTTTTCTTTTGATTGCATTGAATTCTGTTAGTGAATATCCATGATCCATTTTTTCACCCCATCTCTGAGTGAATTTATTTTCTAGTTCTTCCCATGTATTAATAGAATTATTTGGAAATCCCTTAAACCACTTGCTAGCCTCTCCATCCAGAGTCTAAACAAAAAGCCTAATTACAACATCAAGATGTTCTACATTCAGATTTTCAGTAAAATTACAAAACACAGGAAAGTGTTTTTATGCATTTATTTCATCTTTTCCAGTAAAACATGAGATTAATTTAAGGTACTTTTGAGGCATTTCATTCATTTTTTGTTCAAGGTTAAGTGGAGCATATCTGTTCAACAAAAATGCTAGTGCTACCATGTTTGCACCTTGATTGACTATTCCTTGGTTAGATGCAATCGATGAACCTGCTGTGAAAATTAACGGAGGTGGAGGTAAAAGTTATTTGGGAGTGGGTTTATGGCCAATGGCAGAGGGACCAACAACTGGAGTTTGTCAAGATTGAGTAAAAGCAAAAGAAAAAAACTCAAAGGAGTTTTGTTCCAACTTAGGTTCTTGAAAATAAGTTGGTGTGAAAGGTGAATCTTGTTCCAAGAAAGGAAGTACTTTAGAAATATCTTCAAACCAAGGATTACTAGAAATAATGTCAGGAGAAGATAGTGTAGGACTAGGTGTTGAGGGGGTTTTGGGTTTCCAAACCTTTTTAGAAACCAATCTTTCAGGGTTAACAAAGCAAGGACCTTCTGCTATGAGGTATTCATCCTCGTGTGAGGTCTTTTGTGAGAAAGAATTAAGAGAATAAAAAACACAACCAAATATTTCCTCTTCACTAAACAACCAGAGGAAATAATGTTAAAAACGAAGGGAAAATAAACTTCGTCTCTTCGCCCCGAGCAACAGCGCCAGAAAAACTTGTATCTTAAGAGACAATTCCTTGGCTGTGGAAAGGAATTAGTGCTTAAGAAATTTTTGAAAATGTGTCATAGAAGTAATTATATCAGGTTGTCTTCGTTCAATCCCTTTTGAAACTAATTATTTTAAACCCTTAATAATCCGGTATAATGAAAGACTCAACAATGCCATTAAATTCTTATATTTGAATGTAAAAGAATAACTGTAGAGGAAACTCAAAGAAATATGTTGTAAACACAGAATCTATTACTTTTAAGTTTTAGAGAGAATTCATGGAGATAGAGGAAACTCAAAATAATATGCTTTGAAACACTGAATCTATAACTTTTAAGTTCCAAAGAGAAATTGTGAAGGGAGAGGAGTTGGAGTGAAGGAGAACTTATTAAGGCTATTTAACTCTTAATTATAAGTGTAAATCAGAGACAACTACTTCTTTACTTCACTTCATATAAGGAAGAAACAACATAAAGTGACACAATAAACACGAATCACCATCAACAGTTGCAAGAAACTTGCTGCTTCTTTCATTCACCCAACAGAAAAATAAGTACCAAAGTTTTAGTCTTGTAGAGGTCCAAAACTTAGAACCCATCTTCTTTCTTTCTATATTCCTTCAATACCTCAAAAGCAATTCGTAACTGCTAGAACTTCTTGAAACTACTTCGACTACCTAAAATGTTAATACTAATTATTATATTGCAATTGAGGACATCACTATAGCTTCACTCTTATCAAACAAAGAAAACAAATTAAAACTTGAAGTATTATTCTTTTTGCTGAATCTAATTGATTGCTGATACATCTCCCTGAAGTGCTGATGTGTCTCCCTGATAGATCAAACATCCTTGCCTTGCATTTCTTTTAGAGTTCAATATTTGTATTTTTTGCTTGTTGTCATGTCTTTTCTATTTCTGATGTGGTATTTGAACAGTTATTTAATAACACATCTTCGCCCAACTTGACCTAGCTGTTGTGTTTCCAACAGTACCACCATGTGCCCTGTTGCCCGACTCTACCTTTGCCTCTACATTTCAAACAATGTTATCATCTCTCCTTCTGCCCGAATTTTCCTCTTCTTCTCATGCCCCCAACATTTTGTCTTCTCTTCTCCTTTTCTCTACGTTGGGTCACTTACTCAAGGCCACTACCCACATTCACGTTTCTTCATAAAACAACACAACTAGACATAATCTTGGACTTTAAATAAATTCAAAATTTCCTTTGAAAATTATTGCATTAGTCCCTTTATCGCATTTCATATTTCTCCATTCATAACATATTCCTGAGTACCATTATTCCCGAGCTTTTGATTTGCGATGTGCGATAAAGGTAGGGATGGCGTGGCAAGTGGAGGTGGGGCCAATCGCAAATCACAATCGACAATATAAAACCTTGTCGTATTTCACATTTCGGAATTCATAACACATTCATGAGCGCCATTCCTCTTGAGCTTGAGATGTGCAATGTGCGATTGAAATATATTAAATCATAGTTCTGAGCTACATCACATCTGACTCTTGTCGCACTTTGCATTTTGGAATTCATAACATATTCATAAGCGCCATTCCTTCTGAGCTTGCAATGTGTGACATGAGATATGCGATAAAGGTAGGGATGACATGAAAAGTGGAGGTGGGGCTGATCACAAATCAATATTAGTGATATAAAACTTATCGAAAATCACATATCAACGTTCATAACATATCAGGGATTGGAGATCAGCAATGGAATTTTGAAGTTGCGATGTGCGGGGAAAAGAGGTGACGTGGTGGGGAGGGTAGGGAGACGAGATGAAATGGAGGTGCCCTGGATGAAATGTTCTGCACGTGAATAAGAATGACTCGACCCACCTTCACATCTCTACACATAATGTTAATACACCAACATATAAATCAAAATTATTTTTCGACATACAAAAAAAATTACATTTTCTAACATATATGCTTTTTTTTTGGTGTTTTGAGAAATATTTCAAAAGTAAATGCAAATGAGCCACAACAAGGCCAACCATAATTGTGGAAGAAAAATGTTGTGTATGAGTCTAAGCCTCACTCTATTATTATTACTTTTGGAAATATGTTGTACATGATACCGGAAGTAGCACGACCTACCGCAATCTTTTTTATTACTAAGAAGAAATGAAGCAAGATCATTTCGAAAACCAGCAAATTTGTTTTCCTTGCGATTCACCCTCAGGAAAAGAAGAATATTATGGTCGCGACCTCCAGATAGGGCTCCCCCACATGACAAAAATAGATGGACAAGGTCGTGGAGGAATACAAGGACATTTTTTCCTCACTCATAGGGGTACCTCTACACTTACAGGTCAATCACTTTTTTGATCTGACCCTAGATGCATCACTACCCAATGGGTATATTTATCGATGCCCTATCATGGAGAATGATGAAATCAAAAGGTAAATCCAAGAGGTGTTGCATAAAGGGCACATGAGGCCAAGCTCCTCACCCTATGGGAGATTGATCATGTTGGTATAGAGAAAGGATGTAACCTATTTTCGATCCTAGAGACAGCCTTGAGTTGTGAAAGAACAGTTCCTAGGACATCTTATACAGCAAGGAGCATATGATATAATATGGGAAGTTATCAAAAAAAGGCTCTCATGCTATCTCTGGTAAACAGGAAGGTTAATTTGAATGGGACCAAAAATTTCAGGAACTTGACACAGGGAAAGAAATACTGCAGAGGCAAGGTGTGAAACTCTAATACAACTGTATCAGACAATTCAAAGGCAGCTTACTGTTAAGAGGGCTGGGTTCTAAAATACCTCACAGAGATGAATAATCAGAAGGTGTTTACTGTGTAGGAAAGATTGAGATAATACTAAATGTCATTGGGATGATATCCAGAAATAAATATCAACATGTAATGGGCTTACAAAATTAAGAATCCATACATGACAATAGCATTTTAAAAATAACATCCCATAGAGACTAATATAGCAGAAGTATGGTTGAAGTGGAAAATGAAACAGTATATCACGCCTCAGCCATATTTAAATCACTTGACAGGTTCTAGCATGAGTATCAATTAGGATAAATTCATACCAAAAACCAGTGAGCCACTCGCATTCCAGAACATGATACAAGCAAAATGGTTGAAAACGAGATGAACAATTAAACTATCACGTATAGGGGAGAGTTACAGAATGTGAAGCAAAAAGACCAAAATCCTCGTTAAAGATGGAACTCCTCATCACTGAAACCCAACAGGCTCTTTGAATTCATATAAAAGTTCAACAAAATCCATACAAAATTCTCTCACAGCATATTTTTCTAAAAATCTGGAACCTCTTTACAATATTTTCTTGGGGATTTTTATAGGAGAAAAACCAGTCACAGGAGTGGATGATGAACATTAAATTGATTCATTAAGACAACATGGAGGAAGCGTCCATGCCCCTGCTACTTAATGGCACTGTATTGCTGTATTTAATTTATAGTATGGCTGAGGGGTCTTTGTCAGGTCGATATCTGACCTTTGATGTTTCTTTGGAGTCCTTTCTGGCTGTAAAGCTCTCTGTTCTGCATTTCGGAATTGGTGAACTGGATAAAAATTCCGTGAGCCTCCATACTCCATTATTGCTGGTTCTGACAGTCTTTAAGAAGCTTCTGTCAGTGTAATTAACAGTTTCTAGGCTCGAGGAGGCATGGAGGCTTTAATGGGAAGATGTACTATCTGGAGAAAGATGTCTCGCTGATATTAAACATAGATATGGTCATTTCATGTGCTCTTTAGTCTTCCAACTACGCCTTCTTCTTTTGGACACG
Source organism: Pinus albicaulis (assembly GCA_034641835.2). NCBI lineage: Eukaryota > Viridiplantae > Streptophyta > Pinopsida > Pinales > Pinaceae > Pinus > Pinus albicaulis. The sequence goes on along the minus strand of CM076582.1, from coordinate 263,243,304 downwards.
GGGTTAAGCATTAATTATTCAATAACAGGCTTAAACCCCTTTAATCCTCACTGCTGATACACTTGGCCGCTATAATGGCCTCTTTGTGTTTTGAATTAGGGTGACTATGATTACGGAGGCAGAGTGAAAATTCCACTCTGTAAAAACCCTGCACAATGAAACAAATCAATTATAAAATCCAGGGTGGTGGTCAAAGAAAGCTTTGGAGGCCTGCGGAGTGGTGGTGTAATGGTGGAGAACAGTGGAAACTATGAAAGAGTGGCGGAAGAATGATATTTAGTGTTAAACACTAAGGTTAAGCCTTTGGCTGAAATACAAAGAAAAGGGGCCAAATGAAATGAAAATGGGGACCTTGGATGGTGGGACCTGGCGGGTGGAGGGAGATTGACTGTGGGCCGTTGGATCTCAGGAGGAGATCAACGGCGGGGATTAAAGGATGAAATCATGGGAAAGGTCCAATGAATGAAATTATATGGCGAGGCGATGAAAAGTGGGTCGTCGATCTTGGGTCAAACGGACGGTCACGATTGGATCGGCGGATCACAATCGGAAGGGACGGAGGGTGGCACCATTTAAATTTTGCGAGTGGCGATGCATGATTGAGCGCCAGCCGTTCAGTCTGGAACAAGATCGACAGTGGAGACTCAATTGGTGGGGAGACGGACGGGGGGTAAGGGATTGGAGCGGGAGAAATAAGGGCCATCGAATCAAAGGGAAATAGACGATGGAGATTACAATCCAAGGATCGCAATCAGGGAGGGCAGTGGGTGACACATTTAAAAAGATGCAATTGCGATTGGTGCGGTGGTGTGATGGCAGTCCGATCCATTGATAGATTGACGGTTGATATGCAATCGGAGGAGTGAAAGGATCGGGGTGATGGGCGCGAGCGGGACAAGCGTTGGCCGTCAGATCTTAAAATATCGATGGTGGAGATTGCTTCAAAGGGTCGACAAACTTAACACTATTGCATTGGGACTTTCATGGTTTACAAAGGAAAAATAAGTTTCTTCTCCGATTCTCCGATGCGATTAGTGCCCAAGCCTTAAGTGCTTGGTCATGGGCGTGGGGCATATAGGGAAGTGGTTAAGGGGGCTGGCCAGAAAGGGGCTAAGCCTCATATATGAAGGAAAGTGAGTTTTTGGCCTATTTTAAACGTATTTTAAGGCCAGAGGAGGCATTCGATAAAGGGAATAAGGGGTTTTTAAGCCGAACAAAGGTAATTTAAAAGGCTTAAAAGGGGATTTGGGATGATTTAAGGATAAGTGGAGAATTTAGAAGGGGAAGAAGAATGATGAAAATAAAGGCTTAGAGGGAATGAAATAAGAGGGAAAAGGGGGCCTTTTTGGGCATTCTTCTCCACAAACAGAGAGGTTTCAAAACTGGGAATAGCGGTGAGGATTCCCCAAAGGAAAAAAGCACAAGGGGGCTTCAAGGATGATGTTTTTTCAGTGGGAATGCATTCCTTGAAAGCTCAAAGACAATTTTACCCCCTGTTTTCTTGTCAAAAAATTAATAGGGGGCTAACATGATCAACAAAACCTAGAGAGAATGTATTGTCTATCATGTGCTGAACAAGATTACTGTCCGGAATAGGTATCTAATAGCACATATCGATGACCTTCTGAACTAGGTCAGGGGGGTGAAATATTTCATCAATATCGAATTTAAGTCTAATTATCACTAGGTACCAATCAAATCCCTTTGATGTATGGAAGACTTCCTTCAAATACAAGGAGGGCCTTTTCGAATGGATGGTGATGCCTTTCAGGTTGACGAATTCACCCGCAACCTTCATGAGGATGATGCATGATATCTTGTGACCTCTCAAAAAATCATTCGTGCTGGTGTATTTGGATGAAATCCTAATCTTTAGCCAGAGTTGGGAAGAGCACCTCCAGCATATTCGACGGGTCCTCCAAACCCTACAACAACACAAGTTGTGTGCCAATTTGGATAAATACACTTTTGGTATGACCCAGGATCAATAGCTGGGGTACATCATTGATGAGAAAGGTGTGCATGTGAACCCAGCCAAGATACAAGTCATTCAGGATTGGCTAGCGCCAACCACTCTAACTGAGCTGTATATATTTTTGGGTCTTACCAAATTTTACCACAGGTTTGTGTTGGGATTCTCTCATATCACTTGGTCTTTGAGTCAGGTCACCAAGGGAGGAGACAAAGAAAAATTCTTCTAGTATGAATCCCAACATAAGGCATTTTTCAATTTGAAGCGTTTCCTATGCTCTGCACCAATTCTCACATTACTAGACCTGCAACAACCATTTGAGATTGATATAGGTTCCTCTGATTATGTGATTGGTGTAGTTCTTACTTAGCAGGGCCATCCAATAGCATATCAAAGTGAGATACTTTCAGATAGTCCAAAATTATCCCACCTATGACAAAGAGTTGTATTCCATTGTGCACACTTTTTAGTAGTAGAAGAATTACGTTCTAGGGAAGGAAATGGTCATCCACAAATACCACCGACCCTTGCAGTTCATACAAAAATCAGGGAAGTTGCAGAAAGATCGAAATCATAAATGGTCCACATACATGCAACAATTACATTTGAATATTAAGTACAAGAAGGGCATAACCAAAAATGTTGCAGGCAACCCAGTCGACCACTGATCATGGTGTTGACCACTATGCTAGACTTTTGTGCACATAAGACGTTGAGCTGGTCGACTCTTTACAAGAGTGATATGGACTTTGACAACACATACCAATCACTCTCAAGAGGAAAGCAAGCGCCAAATTATCACCTCAAGGATGTAATGTTATGCCACCTGAGGCACCTTTTTGTTCCTTCAAGTGAGCGGTCCAAGATGATTTGGGAGGTACACTATAGCTAGGTCAATGGAAATTTTGGAGAAGAGAAAACAATGATTGTATTGTAGAATTATTTCCATTGGACGAATATTTGATAAGTTGTCAGCAAGTACATCAAGTCCTATATTTCCTACGCCATTTCCAAACTGACCATCAAGAAGCAAGGCTTATACACTCCTCTACCTACTCCTAGTCAACCTTGGGAATCCATATCCATAGATTACATGTCGGGCCTTCCTTCTACTAAGCATGGCAATGACTATGTTTTTGCGGTCATCGACAAATTGTTGAAGATGGCCATTATGGCATCCTGCAAGAAGAATATCACAATAGAAGTCATTGCTAATATCTTCTTTGAATGTGTGTGGGTGCACTTTGGGATCCCAAAGTCCATTATCTCAAATCGGGACAACATGTTCTTGAGTACATTTTGGTCAAGTCTCTTGTCGATGATGGACACCAAGCTCACTAAGTCCATGATTTTCCACCCCCAAACTGATGTCAAAACAGAGGTCATCAATATAATGATCATACAAATTCTGCAAATGTCCAACCCAAAGCAAACGGAAACATGAGATAAAAGCCCCCTCTGTGTCCAACACAACTACAACTGAGCTCTCCATATTTCGACTATCCACAACCCCTTTTAGGTGGGATTGGGATTCCAACCATTATGTCCCATTGATGTGGCTATACCATTTGAAGATACTCAGGCATATACAGATCATGTCCAGACTGAAGCTGATAGGGATAACCACTTCATTGAGTGCATTCAACACATCCTCCTGCATTTCCATGACATATTGGATAGAGCCAATTTTAAGTAAAAAAATGACATGATAAACATCAGGTACCGCACAAGTTCGCGACATAGTTTGGCTACAGCTCAGCACCTCTCTAGGCCCCGTCGCAAGCTTCACTCACTCTAATATGGGGTATAAAAGATCACCAAGGCAGTATGGGACAATTCCTTCGAGCTTAATATTCCACAGTTCATTGGCCTACACCCAGTGTTCAACGTGGATCTCCTTCGGCCATACTTTCCACCATTATTGGACACATACAACATTGAAAAAAAACTCACAACAATAGAGAAATATCCAAAATACATGGAACATGCTGCAACTAATCAGATCATGGACACACAACTTAAGCACACTCACCTACAAAGTATCCAGATATATCGAGTTGTTAAAACAGGTCAAATCCTTCATGAGGGAAAGTGGTTCACCAGGGACCAATTTCAATAGAAATTTCCTCACCTCGTGGAGGCTATACACCCAATGGGGTCCTAATGGGGGGAGGATTTATTGAGGTGGATATTTGTGGCCACCAAAATATTCCACCTAGACAATTTCATTATTTTCCTTGTTTATAGAAACATTTACTATTTTTAGTAGTTCTTCACGTCCTAAAATTCTAGAGAATTTTTTATCACCTAAATGATGATTCTTTGAGGTCTGCAGGAGGCCCATAACCATATGCAATGGTCTGGGGAAAATCCTATAGTACTCAAAGGGATATTTCCAATGAGGTATCATACACACCAAATAGAAATAATATGACCAAGTTACGACCTCAGGAAGTTGGCTGCCCAACTAAGCCTAATGGGGCCTATAAAATATTGGTGTTACATCTCCTATGGTTATGGTTTTGGTTGTTTAGGGTTTTCTCTTCTTGTTAAATAGTAAAAATTCCCTTTAGCCTCATGGAAACATAGTTCAGAGGCATTTAACCACCACATCTCTTCTCAAATATAAGCTACCATCGCCTGAGCTAGTTTATTTCCATTATGTTTGTAAGCATTTTTTATTTATTTGATATTAATGAAATGAAGAATTATTTATTTTGCATCTGTGTATTTTTGGTTATATCTGTATTCTATTGCATTTCTTTTTAAATCCAGATATGAGGGAGAGATAGACACATCATTCTTGTCTTCACTTGGGAAGACAAAATGGAGGATTGGGTAAGCATATGGCATCCGATGCTCTTTAAGGATGTGTTAGGGAATCCAAGTCAAGAGTAGTCATAGATGAATGATATTATTTGAGGACTAGGAATCCAAGATAAGATTAGTCCTAGTTGAACACACCCTAAGAACTCAGGTGGGGTATGTTCCAAGAGAGACATAGCGGAGGGTGTCTATACATCAATGGTCTGACTAGAATTGAGCTCAGATATTATGGAGAGATAAGCTATTAGTTAAGGCCTTTCAATGTGACAAGTCAATTTGATATGATGCTATAAATATGGGTTACTAATCCAAATCTTCTTATGAGAATTCTTCAGATTAATAATGACCAAGTACCATTATGAATACATCCCTAGTTAAGAGGGAGCGTTGAAAACTGTAACTAGGTTCGGTTATGATGACGTCGTGTGTAATTGTGATTTTATGTAATTGATATAAATAAGAAAAATAAAATTATTATTGTAATGTGTGTCTCATGGGTTTCATGAGAAAATAATTTTATTTAAAGTAATGGCTCCCATTGTGAGCCCTTAATATTGGTCATAAAGTCAAATTGTGTCAATTTAATGTATGAAGGACCCTTCTTGGGCATGTCACATATTTATATAAGTCATTAAAAGAGTCAAAATACTCTCCAAGACAAGCACAAGCATCTCCTAGCAAGTTTACCTTAAATAAAGTAATGTAACCTCTCCAAAAGACACATTGTCCTAGCTCACTACCAAGTCAGATTATTATCATGGGAAGCAACTATAAATAGGAACCTTAGCCTCATTTTAGAGGATAAATATTTGGTTAAGGAGTAGTCTACAATATTAAGTGCGAGAAGGGAGTCTCATGACCAGTGAGGAGTAGGAAAGGAAGATCGAAGTCTATGGTATTATTTGTGGGTTTGTTTTGGGATAATCCACTTCACACCTGCGAGGAAAGGGTGTTGTCCACTGCAGAAGAATATGAGGCTCTACTGTGATACTTTTAGGTCAAATGAAGGAGAAGTTTGATGTGCAACACAAGACAATTTTCCACAGAATAATATTCCACCCCAAGCTAAGGAAATAAAGGTTTAAAATAAGGTCATCTACACATGCTAGGGTTTCTTATTTAGGGCTGAGAAGTTACAAGAATGAAGCAGAGAAAAGGAAGCTGAGATATGAAAGGAAATTGAATCAGAAGGAAGGAGTAGTTAGTTTACTATCATTAACTCTATTAAGAAATAGATGGAAATATAAGAATCTTGGTGTCTTGGTATTTGAGAGGTAAAATAGGTCAAGGGCCTTGTTCTTGGTATTCATCAATTAGAGTCTCTATAAGAAGAAGAATTTGTTTGGGTTTTCCTCTCATGTGGGAGAGGTTTTGGCCTTGGATGATGTCTTATATTATGTGTCTCTTGTCTCTTTATGGTTTATGCATTAGCAGATATTCGATGAAGAAAGACATTATAATAACATATCATAATATAAGAAGTAAAAAACATTCACAAGCATTCATCATAAGAAGATAAATCATCTATTTTCTATGACCTAAATTTCTCAACACTAATGAGGCCTGCCCAAGGGGTTGGACAAGTAGTTCCCGTTGGCTTGATATTATTTTGAGGTCAAAGATTGAAATTTTTGCAGATGCTTTCTTCATACCATCAACTATGTCGTAGTCAACTGTAACGGGGACTGTTGAAGTGTCTAGAGGAGTGAATTTTTTTAACAATTATGGATAGATGGTATTTCCTTTAGTGTTGGAAGAAGTGTTCTTTGCTGTGGTAGCATCTCCATACTTCTTCGAAGCTCGGTTGACGGGTAGAGTCAGTTTCCTTAACAATTGTTATTTCAAATTTAAATTCCTCGTCAGCTCTTTTTCAGGAACATGCCACTGACTTCTCAAATTATACCAACTAGTTTTTTTTCTGAGTCGGGGCCTTTTTCGATGGTGTTTTTTTAGTTTTTTTATTCTTATAATTGTACACAAAACCAAAAGTATTAATTGTGTTTCTGACACTTGCAGTCTCTTAAGCCACCTTATATTCTTCCTTTTCTTCTGTTTGTGTAGTCTACTCATTTGTAAGCACTAAGTGAATAATATGCACAACCATAGTTTTCATGTTGTGATTCCATTGAGGGCATGTATTTTCTGAAAGATATTCTTGGTGAAAAGAAAAATATTGATCCATGCCCATACTCTCAACAGTGAACACAACATTCGATATTTTTGCAGAATTATCCGACTGACTATTATTATTGCTCCTGTTATTGAACTTGTTTAAGAATTTATAATTCAGGGGCTTGCTGTTGATGGTGGAGTCTTGGTTGTCCTTTGTTTCAGTTCTTCCAATTCATTGGAAAAAGTCTTGATAGTGTGGGTTAAGATTTCTATATCAGTAGCTTATTTATCTTTGGTGTTGTTTGAAGAGGTTTGAGACCTTTTTCTAGTATCATTGGAGTATTTTGATGACTCATTATCAATGATGACTCTAATCGCACACAATTAATTCTAAAAAACAATGGCTTCTGTGAAATTTTGAGCCATTTTTTTTTGTTGTTCTCTTTACAATTTGTGAAATGCTTACTCGCAAGGTAGAAGTATATTAATCAATTTTGATGGAGGCATGAAGTTCCATATTTGGAGGGAATTATAATTAAATTCCTTCAACTTTTCGTCCCCCCCCAACCTTTAGATTTGCTAACTATTTTAATAACATGGTTGGGATTTTGTCATCCACGATTATTTCTAGAAACAAATTTTATACCCCCTCCAATTCTGAATTGAATTCACAGGAAGAATATGGTACGAAGCAGCTACTTGAAAATATAAGGTACATAGAAAGAGTCTACATGCAACATCATCATAACATACCTCGAGCATCTGTAGGTGTAGGTAGAATTGATCTAAATTTTCTTCCTCTTTGAGCATATTGTTAGAGTCAAATTTTGTTCACAAATTTTCTGGGTTACTTGGAATATTATTTAAAATACCTAGAGGGGAAAGTGGACCCAGGGTCATCAAATCCAGACCTTGTTCTGCCATGTATTTGTCTGTATACTCCTCTTCTTCTTCAAAATATTCCTCTCCTTCATGTCCACCTAATGTATGGAAAGTATCATCTGAAAGCACAATGTTGTCCCCATCACCCCTGTTAAAGGATGGAGGATGCTATGTTTTTTTTGTATTTTTTGTAGATTCTACCAACTATTCAAGAGTAGAAAAAACCAAATCCTCTACTATAGAAACAAATATCCTGATAGAAGCAGTTTATTTCTTCTTCAAAAAATAAGGAATATTACATGCTATAGGAATCAATCTGATGGCCTCCACGAACTTGCGGGTTATGGGTCGAATTGCAAATATGTGCTCGTAATAAATCTGGAAAATTTGTTCAAGGATAGGATGAGAATATATTCTTTCTTCAAGAGTATGTGGTGGAGAAGTGTTGGGAATGTTCCTAACTTTTTCGTAGGAAGTATGATGTGGGTGGGTGGAGTTATCAACTATAAAAGCTTGGTTTCCCTCCTTCTAGCGCTAGAAATGTTGACACTGATCGACATGCCAATATTCAAGGGAAACTACCCAATATGCAGCCCCAACTAAACCTCACACCATTTGGGATTGGATCCAAAACTATAATATTACCTGACTTCCATTTTCTTGATGATTTTCCCTGGCTTTAGCTATCAAAAAGAGGGACAATCAGATAAGTGCCTTCAAAAAGCAAGCAAGTGTGCTTAGTGAATTTTTAGTTGCAAGTGTATCGATATTCTTCTAGCGAAGAGGGGAAATAAAGTGAGGCTCTAGGAGAGAGGTAGTAGTACCACCCTAATAGAGACACACACAACAATGAAGGTTTCGTCTAACATCCAACATAATAGTCCACATGAACACAACAAATGTTGTAACCATTGCAACACATTCTCAATAGAATAAGAACTGAAATAACTGAAATAGTTTAGTTACCTTAGTACTAGTGAAAGAAAACATGAACCATTAACATTTATAAAATAGTATTACAAAAATCGATAATCCATGTGTGAAAACATGTTGGCCATCAAGGCTTCAAATATTAAGTAAAAGTCCCAAGATGCATGAATACAATGAACATCACTTGCTCCAATATTGGAGTGTTGGAGCCACTTCTTGCTCCCAAAAAGCAGTAACTTATCTCTCTTATTCCTAATGGGATAATCCAAGGCTAAAAGTAATTTCCATGAGAAATGAGGATCTATTTATAAATTAAGGAGCGACCTTTCATATCCTCATGACTCTTGACTTTATAACTTCTAGTGAATTTTGGAATTCTACAACCTTTGAAGTTCCAAATGACTTTGGGAATTACATATAACTTTTGGTATTACATATCCTTTGGAATTCCATGACTCTTGAGTTTACATATGACTCTTGGACTCCTACTTGTTTGTATTTTACAATAATTAGAATAATATATTTTGTCTTCGATATGATCATATGGAGAAACTTGACATGTCACTATCTAGGATGACTGGGACTGACAATGAATGATGACATGGAATGGATTTAGTGGTGACATGGCTGCCACTGTGTTTGTTCTTTATCATGATTTTCTCATGGTGCTTCCACCCTCTGAAGGGTATTAATTCTGAGAGTCTTCATGGTAATTTGATCATCAAGTTTCAGATGCATTCTTGGTTCTTATTATGATTAATTTGTTCATCCTCTTTAATTGATCTTCATTATGTGTTCCTGCCATGAGTTCCTTGCAATACCTATTTCTGTAATCACTCAGGATGACTAATTATCAGTCTTAAAATCACCTACTCTACCATGTATTATGAAAATTTTACTCTTCATTCCTTTTTGGTGCACCTAAATTAGTCAAGGGAGCTACATGATACACTTCAAGGGACGTAAGGGATGAGAAGGAGGGGAATTTAGGCTTTCATATGTACTCATGTGCCCTAAAAAGCAAGGAATTCAAGGTAGGGTATATGTCGCAAGTCCGAGGGATAAATTGAAAATATTCAAGATTCCTAAGTGCACTATGCATTAAAGGGAGAGAGGGAGGGTGTAGGGTGCACTCCTGAAGGCTGAAGGTTGAAGCGCCATGCCTTTGAGGTGCACTCATGTGCTCAACAAGGCTCAAAAGGGTGAAGAGTGCGCACCTGAAGGGTGAAGGTTGGGGCTTCATGACTTCAGGGCGTGACAGTGTTATCAATCAGTTGAGGAGGGCACATGGCACATATGGGAAGGCTAAATGGCCAAGATTTTTGTCTTGAGGATGTGTCAATGCAATCATGGGGGCGCACTTCTTTGAGTCAAAGGGGTGTGCACTTGGAAGATTTGGTCATTATTGAAGGGCATAATTTAGAACAATGAAGGGGATTCGTTCTTTTGCAGTGCATAGAGCTCTCATGGAGGGCGCATGGTGCACTTACAAACAATGAAGGGTCTCCCATAAATGGTTTGGAGTTTGTTCATGCATTTTTGGCCTTAATGGGGTCACTTTTAAACCAAAATTTTTCTAAGTGTGGATGATTAATCAAGGAGTGGGAAAGATGAGTTATGAACATAAAACCAAGTGCGACACATAATAACTCATCGAGAAAAATTTGAAAAACATAACCAACATTGAATACATATCAAAAATCCACTTTATGAACATTCCCTTAGTACTTAAGGTGAAGTGTGTGTGACTACAACCTAAAAGTGTCGTTTTACAACAAGAAGGGTGTTGTGACCATGAAATGGATATAATGATATTCAGATCAATGTGAAAACACTTAAGAACATTCAAGAATACTTAAAAAATATGAAGGAACACAAAATGAAACTTGAAGACCAAGGAAACACTCGATAGGACAATGAGGTAGGCTCCAAAATTTAAATGTAATGAAAATTTGGAGGGTGTTGTAGCTGCAACAACATGAAGCTTTCTTGTACATATTTCATTTTTTTTTGTATGAGTTGCTAGTTTTGACTTGTCCAGTTTTTTTGTGACTTTGAGCTTGGTGCGAAGGTTACATGCGGCTTTGACCATGGCTACTAATTGAAGTCCTTCTTTCGGGATTTAAAAAATTTGACTAGTTGTGAAACTCGACAGAGGGTACATTTTGCAACATGTAAATTGTACTTTTTTCGTTGTTTTCATTCATTTACATCGTTTTATGTTAAACGTACAAAAGGAAACCTAATAATTTGGGACATTAGGAACATTTTTGGGATTTTTTGAGGGATGAGGCCAACATTTCAGGTAAACTCATTTCTTGATAATTTTTTTAGTTATTTCCTTCCAAATTCGATTGTTGTGTGTCGGCCTTAAAATTTTCCCTCATTTTATGTCTGATTATTACAGGTGAGTTTTTTTCAATTGCATCCATAAAAAGGTCATTTGGGAGTGTAATAGATTAATAGATAGGTTCCTATTTTAACAACTTAACCCTTATTATTCTAAAAGTGTCAGAGACTTGTTCATATAGGGTTTCATAATTGTTTTCCCTCCATCAAGGTTTTATTTTCTGTTTTTTTACTTTGATGTTGTTATAGGGTTCCATGGGCTATTAAAAATATATATATATATATATATATATATATATATATATATATATATATATATATATATATATATATATATATATATATATATAATTATTTTATTACCCTAAGCTTTTCATTCATAAGTTTGTTACTTTATTGACACATAATATTACTCCCTTCCAGTTTTTATGAGTAATTTATTCATTCACATCCTTCTATACAAATTTTCAAGACTAATAACAATAGGTATGAAAGTATTTCATAATCACAATAAATGTCTACCCCTGGTACTCTAGTTATCAATATTATTATTATTTTAATTCTTTACATGAGGACTTCCTTATATATATATATATATATATATATATATATATATATATTTAAAGAAAAAATGCTATGGTGAGTTAGGGAGTAATCCTAGGCCACTGACACTCTCGACATGCCCCAAGAACTAACCTAATTCTCACGTAGGTTGATGCCTTAAAATCTATGTTATAAATTTTCCTCTTTTATTTCAGGATAGAATCCATATGAAATGATTAATATATTTTGTTCAAAAAAATTTTTCTTGTGTTGCTCAATAGATTTAGTCATGCATGACAATTTTCATTTCCTAAAACATTCTCACAACACAAACAAAATCTGCATAGTTTCCTACAACATTTTCACAGTTTAAGCACAATGGTTCAAATTTCTTTGAATATTAACCAACATAATAGTAAACATCCATAATACATATCTATTTTCTCTTTTTTCTACTTTTTTGAGCTAGCCAAAAAGTCATAGGGGGAATGATGTTCCACCTAACCTATGAGAGTCAGTAACACCATTGGTGTAGAAATTATACAAACAATATGTATACCAATGGATTCAATCCAATAATGAAATATTCTAGAGAAATATACTGAATCCTTATACAATTAATTTTCGGAAATTAAACATGATTACAAAATCACACCAAGTAAGAGAAAGAATCAAATCTACAACACAATGAAATTTTCTAGGGAAAGCAATCTGCTCAAAACCCCTCTATCTGTATTGTATAAAACAAAGGAATCATGAAACAATTACAATGCACTCTTCTCACAAGAGTCTGTTGCACTCTACCAACTGTCTCACACTGATACAGACAAAATCGACCAACACTTAGCCAATTTCCTGCCTCTGCTCAACCTTCCTTGCTTGCGCAGTTCTAAGAACAATTGATCATGATTAATTAGGAAATTCAACCTTCCAAAGCTACACAATACATCATGGGAAATCCTATGGTTTTCAAATTGCGTGCTAAAAATTTACTAATAATACAACTGATAGGTAACATCCCTTTAACCTCTGTCTCAACTGGGTCTTCATCAAAACTGACATGCACGGAACTATTAATAGTAAATCATCAGTCACTTGACATATCATTGCATGTGAATTAAATAAGATTTAATTCACTTCACCTTTCACTAGTACAACGATCAATTACAACTAGTTAGACTTACTTTAACTCATTTAATTCAGTTAATTGATTTATCATACATTAAACTAATACACTAATTGCAACTTAGACTCTAAAACAAATAGAATCACTCTACATGCCTCAAAAACCACCCTCAACTCGAATTTCATGATCTAGATGAGTCTATCACACTTAGTTAACTATTACAAGTGATTATGAGATAATATTACAATTTATTGTCCAATTTAACTAAGGGAAAATTAAATTAGACACACATTTCTTGTTGACTTTTCAACACTCCCTCTCAATAAGAAAGGGATTATCAGCTACCCTGATCCTACCTTTGTGGTATTCAAATTTTCTCTTGGTGAGTTCCTTTGTCCAAAGATATGCATCCTAATCCTCTGTGGGAATTTACTTAAGTAATATAATGTGTCTCTGAACACAATCTCTAAGATGGTGGTACCTAATGTCAATATGCTTGGACCTGCCATGGAATAATGGATTAACCGAGAGTTTTATGAAACTATGGTTATCACAATGTATCAACGTCAGATCCATATGGTGACCAAAAAAACCAAAAAGTATCTTCCTCATCCAGATGGCTTCACATGCCTCATGAGTGGCTGCCATGTACTCTGCCTCGAACGAACTGTGTGCAACCGATCTCTGCTTCCTGCTTTACCATGAAACGATTGTCGATCTTATGCTGAAGATCCCTCCTGATGTGTTCTTACTATTTGAGGGACTTCCTACCCAATATGTATTGGTGAAGCCTTGAAGCTTCACTCCCTTTTTCCATCTGTACCATAATCCGTACTCTGTAGTGCCCCTGAGACATCTCAAGACATGCTTCCCTGCCTTCCAAAAGAGCTTGGTCGGCTTAACCATAGCTTAAATAAGTTGGTTAACTACGTAGCATATGTATGGTCATGTGTTAACCAAGTACATGAGTGAACCCACAAGATTCCTATAAATATTAGCGTCCACTACCTCAACTCAAGTAGCATCCTCCTTCCTCCAGTTTCCTATAAGAGGAGTCTCCATGAGTTTACAACTCTCCATGTGGAACTTTCTCAGAATATATTTGGCATACTTTCCTTGAGAAACCAATAGTGAAGGAGTCCCATGTCCTTCATCTCAAACTCTCTTGCAAGATCTTCTTTGCAAGAAGTTATGAGCCGCTCATCACCTGTCAGAATAAGATCGTCAACATAAAGTATGATAATCAAAAGCTTACATGCATCAACCACAATATGGTACAGGTTCACATCCACTTTAATATTTATGAAGCCCAACCCGGTGAAATAGCTGTTAATCCTTGTTTACCAAGCACGAGGTGCTCGCTTCAGCCCATACAATGCTCTCTTGAGTTTGCACACATGCGACTCCTGTTAAAGGTATCAAAACCTTCTGGCTACTCAATGTACACTTCTTCCTCAATAAATGCATTGAGAAATGAATTATTCACATCCATATGATGTATCTTCCAACCCATATATGCTGAGAGTGAAAGGATAGATATAATCGATGAGTAATGTGCAACTAGTGCAAAATTCTCCTCATAGTCAATCCCCTCAACATGTGAGAATCCTCGGGCTACAAATCTAGCCTTGTACTTCTCCACACTACCATTTGCTACCTGCTTCACCTTATAGTTCCATCTAGATCAAACATTGACTTCCCAACTGGTCTTGGGATAAATTCCCATGCACTATTCTTGACGATGGAGTCTTACTCCTCAATCATGGTGTCAACCCAAGTTGGTTGTTGCACTGCTTCCTCAAAAGAGCATGGTTTTGTCACAATACACTTGCTCATAAGAGCCATGTATCCAGTATACCTGTCTGGTGACTATCTCTATCTGCGCTATGATGTAGGTTCTCCTACATGTTCTGCTGTATCAAGTCTCAGTCTGTTAGCCTCTATGGTGCGCCTTGTATCATGTCTGTTGGATGGATCTGCATGAGTGGGTTATGCCACTCCATGATCCTCCTCATGTGACTGCTCTACCTCTTGAGGTCCATCCTTTGGAATCAAAATTTCCTCATTTGCATACAAATCAAGCTCCCTCTCAAGGGACAATCACATGGCTTTCTCCTCATCAAAATTTACATCCCGTTTGTCAAATTTCATCCTATTTTTCGGAAAATACACCCGATAGTTGTGGGGAGTATCAGTGTACCCCACAAATATCCCAATCTCTTTTGTTGATTCTAGCTTCTTTATGGAATCTTTGGTCACATGGAAATAGGCATATGAGCCAAAATGTTTAAAATATGAAACATCAGGTTTCTTACCAAAAAAATCCTTCTCTAGTGTACTCATGCCAAGTATCTGATGAGGACTATGGTTCTGCACAAATACCATTGTGTTACATGTGTCTACCCACAGATGCAATGGTAGGCCCTAATCATGTAACATAGCTTGTGCCACACCCACAGTTATTTTGTTCTTTCTTTCTGCAACCCCATTCTATTGTGGGTTATGAGGCACAATAAAATCTCTCCAAATTCCTTCTTTTCTACAAAATTTATTGAATTCATTGGATATGTACTCATCATGATTGACACTCCTTAGAGCCTCCACTTGCTTCCCTGTAGCTTTCTCAACCAGTGCTTTGAACTCAAAATTTTTTGAGAACGTCTGATATTTCTTCTGCATGAAGTAGATCCAACACTTTATAGAAAAAGCATCAACAAAAAACACGTAATACCTGTGCTTTTCTGTAGAAGCTGTATAGAATGGGCCACACACATTTGAGTGAAATCTCTCAAGGATTTTCGCTGCTCGGTTCTCCTTCTTGTGAAATTTTTCCTTTTTATACTTCCCCATGTTACATCCCTTTCATTTATCTATCTGTGCAAGAGTAACCTTTGGAAGCCCTGTATAAATATGCTGCATGAAATTTAAAGAAATTTGGTGTAGATGGCCCAATCACCTATGCCATAACTCACCCTCATCCTGGCTCACCACTTTTTCTGCTTTACTCATCAATGCTACGTAGTCATCTACATCAAGTTTGTAGAGGTTCTTCACACAAACCCCAATATTCTTATCCTATCCTATGGCTTGGTGACAAAGGAATGCTTCCCCTTCACTGAAAACCACATCATATCCTCTATCCTCCAACATAGCAACTGAAACTAAATTATTTTTCAAGCCTAGTACATGCATGACATATTTTAATAAGAAAGGTTTACCTAACTTTC
Source organism: Pinus albicaulis (assembly GCA_034641835.2). Classification (NCBI taxonomy): domain Eukaryota; kingdom Viridiplantae; phylum Streptophyta; class Pinopsida; order Pinales; family Pinaceae; genus Pinus; species Pinus albicaulis. Next base: position 263,227,337 of record CM076582.1, on the reverse strand, counting down.
TCTGGAAAGTAACTATACCAATATCGGTAGCACTATACTTCCCGCTATCATCCATATCGATGTGCATCTGAAGATCCTTCTAATCCAAGCTACTAAAGAGTTCTTTGTCTCCCATCATGTGGAAATATGCAACACTATCTAAGTACCGCACTGATCCCATTGCACTAGACACCATGCATGTGATGAGTGAGAAGTCGAACTCGAACTGTGAAGCCAAAGCATCACCCATTGCATATCCTAAAGCCTTTTTTCTTTTTTTTTATTATTCTGTTGACAATTAATGGCATAATGTCCATGCTCATGATAGTGAAAACATTTCTCTATGGATATGTCATGATTCTTGCCTTCTTTGCCCATCTCAGATTTGGAATAGGATTTCTTTCCTTTCCCCTTATTTTCCTTACCAGCCAAGGTGAAATTTTCCTCATCATATATCTTGGATGGGGATCCATTCCTAGTATTCCACCTGAATTCTTCTTGTACCAAATCCGACCAAATTTTCTCCCAATTTGGTAGATTCTCCCTCCCATTGAAATCATCCTGATAAATATGCCACCTCTTGGGAAGGCCTAGAAGTGCTACACTCACCAAGTCATCATTTTCTACAGTAATATCAACACTTCCAAGCTCATATTGACATTGGATGAACTTGGTCAAGTATTTTGGAATAGTATCACCATTCTCCATTTTTATTTTCTCGAGCTTTTCCTTCAGTGCCAATTTTTTTTGGTCACTACTGTTCTGAAACAGATCTGTCAAGGCTTTCAACATTTCATATGGAGTCGCCTTGCCATGGAGACTCAAGAAAATGTGATCTCGAATTCCCTCTAATAATATCCTCCTCGTCTTTGCAACCTTATTTTTCGAAGAATCAAGAAGAGCGACGCCTATTGCAGTGGGCCTTGGAATATCAACATCGATAAATTATTTCAACCCATTGTCCTCCAGAACTGCCTCCATTATGTCTTTCCATGAAATATAATTAGAAATTCCCTCGAGTGCATATTCCAAAATTAATCCATTTAAAACCATTTTGATCTGCCTGTCGCACTGAAGAATATTTTTTCAAATTCGAATGTTGTTCAATACAAACTCAATTTATTCTCCACTATAGTGATTTCTGGTGCTTCGATACCATGTAGAAATTATTCAAACAATATGTACATCAATGGATTCAATCCGATCATGCAATATTCTAGAGAATGATATTGAATCGTTCTACAATTAAGTTTCAGAAATTAAAAATGATCGCACAATCACACCAAGTAAGGGAAAGAATCAAATCCACAACACATGAAATTTTCTGGGGAAAGAAATATACTCAAAACCCTCTATTTTTATTGTATATAAAAAATGAATCATGAAACAATTACAATGCACTTTTCTCACAAGGGTCTGCTGCACTCTACCAACTGTCTCACACTAATGCAGAAAAAATCAACCAACACTTGGCCAATTTCCTCCCTCTTATTAGCTTGCTTTGCTTGCAGAATTATAAGAATAATTTATTCCTATTAATTAGTAAATTCAACCTTCTAAAACTGCGCAATACATCATGGGAAATCCTATTGTTTTCTAATTGTGTGTTGACAAATTATTAATAATACAACTGATAGATAACATCCTTAGATCTCTGTCTCAACTGGGTCTTCATCAAAATGGACATGCATGCAACTATTAATAGTAAATCATCAGTCACTTGAGAGTTCACTGCATGTGAATTGAATCTGATTTAATTCACTCGACCTCTCACTAGTACAACAATCTGTTACAACTAGTTAGACTGAATTTAACTCACTTAATTGAGTTAACTGATTTCTCATGCATTAAAATAATATACTAACTGCAACTTGGATTCTAAAAAAAACAGAATCACTCTACATGCCTCACGAACCACCCTCAACTCGAATTTCATGAGCTAAATGAGTCTATCACACTCCGTTAAATATTACAAGTGATTATGAGATAAGATTTAAATTTATTGTCCAATTTAATTAAGGGAAAATTAAATTTGACTCACATCTTTTTGACTTTTCAACAACTGGAACTCCCCCCGAGTCAGCTTGACATCCAGGATAGTCCATAATAGTTTCCTGCACAAATTCAACTGAAAGACTATATGATCTGAACCAAACTTAGTCTAGGGACCTCAAGACTAAACACACATGCTTAAGTTGAAATTCCACTGTCCAACCATCTCAATAATCCCCTTTCATTACTATCTTCCTTCCTACATCCACAACATTTTGTTAGAGGTTTTATGTTTTGCAGTTTTTCTCCCTCAGGGCTGACTCAGGTTCCTCCCTTACCCTATTGTCTTCCTCTTCCATTGAGGATTTTTATATTCTCAAGGAGGAGTTTGGGCAGGTAACCACATTTCCCATAATTATTTCCAACTACTTGGAATGTGAAATTTCTCAACATTACTTCTTAATTTGATTTATTACTAACTTCATAAAGCATCAATGCATTAATAAATAAAACAAAAATTTCCTTCTAATAATTATTCTACTTTCATGTGGCCCACAATTAAAATTAGTTTCTTTCCTAACTGTAATAAAAAAATATTTATAAGTTTACCAAGGAATATATATATATATATATATATATATATATATATATATATATATTAATTTATTTAATAATTGTAGAAAATCCACGTAGATTCAATATGCAAATTGTAATATGCTAAAACAATTGAATTGAGTCTACTCTACCAATTGAGGATACCAATTAAGATCACAAAATCACAAACCAAGAAAGAGAAAGAACTTCAATTTCACAACACAAATTTTCCAGGGGAAAGCCTCAGCTAAAAACCTTGCTATCTTTATATTTCAAAATAAAAAAAATATTAGAATTACAACGCTTCTCTCACTCTAGAGAAACCTTTGTACTAGCTCTATCTATCTCACTAATTCCTATACAAGCCTGGTTCAGTAATTAGCCAATTTATTCCATCTAGGACCCCTATTTCCTTGGGAAATTAGGCCCTATTAATAAGGGAAATTCCCTGTCCATACTGAAAAATCCATTAGTGACCTTCCTCTAACTGCATGCACCACCTGTATAATTCAGATAATTATACAACTGATAGTACACTTCCCTTGAAATCCAATCTCAACTGGGCCTTTCTCAGAATTGACATGCATGAGTTATTTATGGCTGATTTATCAGTTATATTATTGATTAGTACATGTGGTTCAAGTTAAAGTTCTACAATTTAATCTCTCACCAGTTCCTCCATTAGTTAGAACTAGTTAAACTAACTTTAACTCAAATAAACTGAGTTAATTAATTACAACTCAAAATAAACTAAACCAGGGCTCCTATAATGTAGGATATGCTCTAAATTCCTCTAATTTGACCCTCAACTTGAATTAACTGAAGAAACTAAGTCATCCTAACTTAGTTAGCTCATACAAGTTTCCATGTGATGTGTAATTAGAATTTTATTTTAACTTAATCAAGAGAAAATTAAATTAGGATCATTTTCTTGTTGCCATTTTCAACACTCCCTCTCAAAAGGAAAGGGATTATCTACTACCCCAATTCTGCCTTTGTGGAACTTGAATTTACATCTTGACATTGACTTTGTCAAGATGTATGCATATTTCTCCTCTGTAGGAATGTAATCTAGTGGTATAATCCTCCTCTGCACATAATCTCTAAGATGGTGGTACCAACCGTCGATATGCTTGGACCCATCATGAAAAATTGGATTAACTGAGATTTTGATGAAAGTATGGTTATCGCAGTAAATCATTATTAGATCCATCTACTAACCAAAAAACCCAACAAGGATCTTCCTCATCCAGATAGCCTGACAAGTTGCTTAAATATAAACCATGTATTATTCTTGTTTAACTGAGTGCAACTAATCTCTGCTTCCTACTGTACCAAGAAACAACTACTGACCCAATACTGATGATGCCCCTTGATGTACTCTTCCTGGAAAATGGACTCCCTGTCTGATATGCATTTGTGAAGCCATGAAGCTTAACTCCCTTTGTCAGCCTGTACCAAATACCAAAATGGGTGGTGCCTCTGAGGTATCTCAACACATGTTTGGATTCCTTCCAACAGGGTTTGATTGGATTAACCATTGCTTGACTAAGCTAGTTAACTACATAACACATGTCCGGTCATGTGTTCACCAAGTACATGAGTGAACCCACAAGCTGACTGTAGATGGTAGCTTATGTTGATTTTTTGTAGCATCAGATGTGCTCTAAGTCTCAAAATTTGTGGAGAGGAAATTATTTTTAATGAGGACCCTAAGTCTAACTTAGGAAATTAAATCAATTAATCAATATTAATATAAATTGTGGGTGAATATTATAGAAAAATAATATTAAGTTAAATTGTAATCTTAGCTTTGATTAGAGATCTAATCTCAGTCGTTGAAGTCTCAATGAGAATACTATAAAGAAAGACTTAAGGGTCATTTGTAAAGTACACTGAGGCAGATACTAAGTTTCTGAAGAAGATCATTTTTCTCAATGGCTAAAGTTCAGCAGGAGAAATCAATTCGGAGAGAGAGTTTCCAGGTGGAAACAGAGACGAATCAACAAGGGCCGAGTGTATGGAATCTAATAGAGAGAAGAATCACAGAGGAAGGATTGTGAAAAGAAAGTGTTGCAGTAGTAGTGAAAATGCAGGAGCCGTGATGCTGGAACTACATAGCCACTATGTAGAGGCTGATGTAGTGAGTCGTAGAGGAACTCAAATGCTCTCTAGGGTCAGAAAATCACTAAAAAGCAAGTGAGGAATTTGATTGTAAATTTCTCATAATATTTGTCTTCTATTTTGTTGGTTAGTTTCTTTAGGAGAGATTTTTCTAAAGAATAATAAAAGAAACCCTCATCTACTGCACCAATTTCCCGCATTTAGTTTTTCCAGGAACAATTGTATAAAAATAATTGTGTCATTCATGTGCTTGTATTTCTTTATATTTTTCTCATCATTTTATTTTTTAAGACTACATTTGAATTTATTTCAATATACACTGAGGAAATTTCTATAAATAACTTGTTTCTGAATAATAAGTAGGAGAAATAATATCAAATACTGTAGTAGAATTACGTTTTAGAAATTTTCACAGCTTCTACCACTTCGCTTGTAGTAGCATATTCCTTCCACCAATTCTATGCTAAAGGAGTTTCTAAGGGTTCACTGCTCTCCATGTGAAACTTCTTCAGTATCTCGTTGGCATACTTTCCCTAAGAGAAAAATTGTTTCCCGTCTCTTTGCCAAATTTCCAAATCAAGGTAATAATGCAAGAGCCCCATGTCCTTCATTTAAAATTCTCTTGCAAGGTCCTCTTTGAAAGGATTGATTAGTTTATCATAACAATTTAGTCAATTTAATGTCTTAAATTTCTTGCATAAATTATCAACTAAGGTTTGTAAACTGATGAAGTGTGGTGAACTATATGTGCTTAGTTAACCTTTATTCTTACTTCATTGTTTGTATTTTATGTTGTTTTGGGGGTTTCTGTTCTTTGATGTCTAAGAATGTTGAATTTAAAAATTATGAAAGGATTTAAATGAATCTAATGAATTTTAAGAAGGAAGAAAAGGAAGTGTTCCTAAGTTAATCTGATATATATAAAAATAAATCAAAGACTGTTGGCTAGTTAGAATCTAATCTAGGAAACAGAGCATCTATATTATCTTATCATTAGTTCTATTCCATGGATCTAATTCTTAAAAATGAGACTGAAATTGCAATTTTTTTCTTAAGTAAAAGTAGAGAATGAAAACAGCTAATGTACTTCTAGTTACTGCAACATTCAATTATGAAGTGTGACCTTCTTGAGATGATGTGTAAGCAACTATATATACTTTAACTTTTAATGTCCTAGAGTAATAAGAAAAGGATGAAAATGAAAACATCTAATGTATATTTAGCTACTCCAACATTCAATTATGAAGTGTTACCTTCTTGAGATGGTGTTAAGTAACCAATTATATCTAATGATCTAAAAAAGCAAGTAAAGTATGCAGAAGGTAACTCAATAATTGCAGTCATTAAAAATTCAATCATTCAGTCTTAAAATATGATTAAATCAATCTACTTGGAATGACTTTTAGGAATATCAGTGATGCAACTAATTGAGGATCTCGAAGAAAAATATGAAAGAATGTGAGACTGACTGTAAAAAACTAATGTATATTTTATTTTCCCCAACATTCAATGTGAAGTATTACCCTCTTGAGATGTTGTGTAAGATGTCAATTATACCTTAGTTTCTAAATTCTTAGAAAGCAAGTGAAAATGTGCAGAGTGAACCCAATAACTGTATGAATTAGACATTCAATCATTTAGTTTAGAATAATCATCATGAAATGAATTTTGAGAACATCCATTTACACAATTAATTGATAATTCTATTCTAAGAAAATGAATGAAAAATAGTAAGAAACTAGATAAATGTATATTCTTATTGCTTCAATCTTAGTTCGATTTGAAAACAGACTTATCTATCTTCACAAAATATTTTAGAAGAACAAGGCTTATACAATTATGTTTTTAATGTTATGTTGTTGATCAAAACTGGAATGAAACATTAATCTAATAAGAAAACATAATTGTTGAAAACAGAGTAATGGAAATTAAACTAAAAAATAAAATGAAAAACCTCCTCCAGTGCAGGGGCCCTTTGCCACTAATTTGGCTGAAACACTAGCTAGTTAAATATGCACTTAAGAAATCATTGGCAACATGAAATTTATATTATGATAGAACGAAGTCTTAATACAGAGTGTCAACAAAAAAATTTAAACTTAGAACTTAATTTCTTAACTGTCCTTCTCAGTTCTGTACAACCGATATTTAAAGGAAATAAACTTAACTGTCTATGAGATAATTTTTCTACAGGTGGCTAATTCGAATTATAGAATTTCAATAGGACTTTTTGACTCTTGATTTTATACGATAGATAAAATCAATAGTCCTACTATTCTAGGCTAATGTACTTTGACCACGCCTTTGACCATGATCTTAGGTCTTCTTTACTGGCCAAGTGAATAGACAAAATGCATGTGGAGATGATTCTAGAAGTGCCCATTTGGATCAATTCTCCATTTGACACTTGGAACCTACCAGACCATGAGGGTAGCTATGGAATCCACAATTGGCTACAGAATAGGCTGCATTCTGTAGCTAAATTGAAAAAATATATTCAAATAACAAGAACATGAAATTATAACATGGCTATCATTTTAATGAATTCCTTAAGACAAAAGAGAGGGTAATTATGATGTTCAACATACCCCCACTGCAAAGTCGTTGCATGTCCTCATGCAATTTTCCAAAAATGTGATTTCTCTTTTTCTTTCGCATTTTCTCAAACACTTCTGCTAGCACATCCAATTTTTTTCTTTTGTTTTTCTTTGAAGTGACTGACATCGTGGGCCTTCTCATAAGAAGCTTGTACTTGAGGTTAATCACTGCTTTGTTTAGTAACTTGTTCTTTCTTTTCAATTCCCTGTTTTTCTTATACCACAATCCTAGATGCAGAATGGTATTATCATGAATTACCTTTTCCAACTTGTTCTACTGCTTCAAGGTCTCATTCTCCTATTTTATATGCCCGTTCAATATCTCTAGTTCATAAATATCTTGTTTGAGAACATCAACTAGAGGTTCTTGTGGATTGATTGAACGTTCTAGATTCATTGAGGCACTTCTCTTCTCTAATGATTCTACATAATCATATATTTCTTGTTGTACTGGGTCTATGCCTGGAGATCTTTACTGGGACTACCTTCAAAATTATGAATAGGAGAACTTTTTAGGACTGTGTGGAGGAGAAATTTTGATATGATATTGTATTGGGGTTTCTTCATCTAAACTTATAAGCTTTGTCTCTTTTGATATTATTTTCTTCATTGGACCTCGGAGTTTGGAGCTCCTTCTTAGTTGTGAAGGACTTACATTCTCCTCACTTGTAACCTTGCTCCTCTTTCTTATCTTACCTCCTATCTTGATTTTCTTTTTGATTTATGTTAGTTCTTCAAAGATTATCTTTTCATCATTCTTCTGCAATGAATATTCAGGTGTTTCTTCAATATTTATATTAGTCTTCTTCCTTCTACTTTTTCTGACATTATATTCTTTAGGTTGTTCAGGTGCTTCTTGAAAATGGTTTCTAATGAGAAAACTTTCCTAGGTATATCCTATGCTTTTTAAATGAAACTAAACTAGTATCTTTACCAACCCATGATGATGCATGGTGGTATCCATGAACTGTATTCTATTTTTCACATTTGTGGACATCCTTTTTAATCTACTTAGCAGAAAGAAGGGAAGATTTGTTTCACCATTTTCTAATACATTCATCAATAAATGGATATGGTATACATACATGCAACCAAACCTTCCTTCACAAGTGATAAATTTTTGTAAAACCAAGATTTTGTTCCTCCATTTACTTTTAAGAGCTGAGCTGGGGATACCTTTTCTAAAAACAGAGACATCCATACCTGGGTTTTTGAGTATAAATTTCCATGTTTCACTGTGGAACCCCTTGTCCTTGAACCATATTTCTCCAAGCCTTGGAAGTTCTGTGGCTTCGTCCATGAATGACTCAGTAACTGTGAACTTAATGTCCCCAATTTCTACTTCTATGCCATCAAAAGACCGAGCAAAGGATTTTTTAATATCCTTGTGAAATCCATCGAATTTCTCTATGAATTTGAGCCATCCAACTTTCTCCAACATTTCCTTGATCTATGGGTATCCTTTCATGTACTTTTCTCCCACCGGTTCTAATTTGACAATTAGCCCTAGGCCTTCTACTATGCAGAGTTCTCAACTTTCAGAATTACCCTTCCTTGTTTTATGAAATGAGTTGGCTACGTATATGATGAAAGGTATTGAGGGTTTTTAGGAATAAATAGATGGTAGGGGTTTTGAATAAACGTAGACAATTATGTCACGTCATAGGTCATGACCGTTAATCATCAATGAGGGAGTCAATTATAGACCGTTAAGCAACATAATACGAAGGATGTGGCTGATATGTAGTATGATGGAAATCACAATAAAATCAAATGATGATTTGTTAAGGGAGCATATGAATATCCATATTATACATGCTTTATGTTTTAACTTTCTATTAAAATAAATTTTTTCACTTTACCTTTTAGAACTAACCTTTTTGTTTGTTGTTTCCTTAGTGTTGATCCTTTAGGTACCCTTTTAGCATGTTTGTCTTCAAAACATAATCCTTCAATTTACTGTAATCATCAATTTTTTGTAGGCTTGTACAATTGTGTTAGAACTGCTGAATGAGATGTGGTTGCAGCATAGAATTAGCTGCAGAATTGAATCAACTGCAAAATGTGATCAGGTGCAGAATGTAGTCACCTGCAGAATGTGATCAAATGCAGAATGTGGTCAGCTGTAGAATGGAATCTGTAAAAAGAAATGAAGTATGACTATGGAATATGAATGTTAAATGAAATGGAAGTGGAATATGACTGTGATATGGAATGAAAGTGGAATGACTTGTGAAATTGAATGAAAGTGGAATGACTTGTGAAATGGAATGAAAGTGGAGTGAGATGGAATGAAATTTTCAAATGAAATTAATTTGCAAATTATGAGCTGCAAATATGGAATATGAATGTAGTTTTGTGTCACTACTTATTACAGAAAAAAAATGGAAAATATAGGATGTCAGAAATCTCTAATTTTCACCCTGTATTTTCTATATAAGTATGCCAATCATTGATTGGTTTTCATATATATATATATATATATATATATATATATATATATATATATAGATATATATATAGGAAAAATAAAATCTAAGTTAGTGAAGAAGAAGAATTCTTCTTCACTAACTTCATATCAATATTATCTTGGAAAATCTTGAAAAATTGTTCTCTTGAAAGTGGTTTATGATATACTTTCAACCGATGACCATTCATAAGAAGAGGTACCTTTTCTTCATCTATTGTCGTTATCTCCACTACTCCATTATCAAATACTTTTTCGATATCATATGGCCTAAGCCAATGAGTCTGAAACTTTCCTTGAAAATATTTGAATTTTGAATCGAACAAAAGTACCCAATCCCCTGCTTTAAACTTCTTCTCCTTGATATACTTATCATGCCATTTAGCTCTTTGCTGCTGGACTATACTGGTTATTTGAACTACATGTTGCCTGATTTCATCAAGCTCATTTATTTGCTCCAATCTATGTTTCTGTTCTTTTGATAAATTAACTCCCAATTGGACTACCATCTTGAAGGTTCGAATATGAAACTCTATAGGGAACAAGACTTGATTTCCATAAACAAGTTCGTAGGGAGTGTTAGCACCCAATTTGAACCTCAGGCTGAAAAAGGAAAATCAGGGTAACAACTAAACCACGCTCAGCCTTGTAGCTAGCCCTACAAGGACAAGAGAGGGCTCTCTCTGTAGAATAGATATTCAATAACACAATAATGAACTAATTTTAGGCTAGGTATATAAATGGGAAAAGGGGTTTTGATAAATGACTGAATTTTCAGGGATGTATGGGAAAAAGGACAGTATGAACCGAGGAATTAAATCAAAGACACAGAGTATTTCATGGGGCAAGATAGGCAGGAGATTTAGCAATAAAGTTGAAATAAGATGGAGTGGAAAGACTGTTGAGAAGCTAAAAAGGGCATAATAAATGAATCCTTTTCAAACAGAAGAAAACACACAGAGTATGAATGATTCCCTAAGGAAGAGCATATAAAATGGATTCTACCTTTCTAACTTGAAAAAAACTCAACTGGAAATGTTTATGAATGAATGGTGAAACATAAAAATGTACATATGAAACACGAAGGAGAGACCTATGCTAAAACTCATACCACATGAATCCCACAAATCAGAGCTGCATCACTTTATTAATTCCTCGCCAAACTGTACAATGGAGCACAGAGCTCACTGCCACACTATTCCCCTATTTTTGAGTTTTTAGACTTCAGACTTTCAGCCCTTACAAATGATTAGCATTTACAATAAATAGACAGATTTTGTGGGAACATAGATCGATGGAAAGAGGAGAAATCATAGCTGAAGATGGAAAACCAAGAGCCAAAAATCTCTCCATAAAGGAAGAGCTGCATTACATCTGGTCAGTGAGAAAGTGAAACATTGTAACGTAGATCTCTTTACCATGTAACTGCAGATGTGACTGTTACGAATTTGGGTCTCGCCCTCTAATGTTTCGCTTTCCATTTTCCGTTTTGAAGAAAAATGACTTTTTAATGAACATTCCTTCGGAATGAAACTTTGGCTTTAGTGAAGGGAAAAATAGTGAATAGGAAGGAAGGGAGAGGAGGCGGGACCTGCATTATAATCGCAATCAGAGTGAACCGGGTGGAGGAATATGATATAACAAACTCAATGTAATATGTCGCCATCTCAATCGGAATTGGAAGGACCGGGGAAGGAGATATAATATAATAAACAATTTGAAAACACATATTTACAATAGTGTAATCGCAATCAGAGTTTCTGTGAATAGGGAGGATAAAAAAAATATTCCGATGCGATTTGGGGATGTGGAACCAGAGGAATAAAATTTTTAATAATGGAATAATAGAAAATTTAACCTTTACAAAGGAAACGAGCTCTTTGTAATAAATGGGCAGAAGGCTTAAGTGGTGGGACTGGGGATTAATCGCAATCGGAAATCAGAGGGGAAGCAGAGTGCAACACATATGGGGAATGTTGATAGTGATAGCCTAATTAGCTGTGGGCCATTCGATCGGTGGGGAATATCGACGGTGGGGAGATCAATCGAGGGTTGTTGTGATCGGATGAGCGGAATGGGTAATCGAAGGGAGGGGTGCGATTGGGTGATCGGAAGGAAATATGCGATCGGGAGATCGGAAGGAGGGACTTGCGATTTATCACATCGGAGGATGGTGTGATTAGCGGATATGAGGATGGTGTGATTGGCGGGTTGGAACATAAACTTTGCGACTTGCGATTGATCGCATCGGAGGGTGGTACGATCGGCGGATTGGAGCATAAACTTTGCGATTGAAGAGAGACGAGGTTTATAATATATAACTTAAACTTTATTATAAATTCTAAGGGGTAATGGAAAAGGGGAAGTGGTTTATAACGGCGGGAATTTATAGTATAAAGATTTTTATTATAAAGTTCTATGAGAAATGGAGGGGAAGTGGTTAGCAATTAAATCACATATTTTTTAAAATAATTTATAATGCGATTTTGTAATCGGAAAGGGGGAAAAAGGGATTTTTAGGGGGGAATATTAAACTTTAAACATAAAGTTTTAAGGGAAACATGGGAAACAGGGGTTATTTGAAGATATAGGGAATTTTACTTCACTTAGGCATATAATTCAATCCAGAAGTCAGTTTTGAGAGTGTAGTATACTGTTGGAAAGCTCTTTCCGAGCTCTTTCTGATGGATCTGCTTAGAAGATGACTTGTCACTGAACATGAAGTGTAAAACTTCTCTAAAGGTAGCGAAATGATCTTTTCAGAGATGACAGCTTCTGAATTGTGACTAAAAGGAAAAGTATTATGTTTTCACCTCAAAACATGGTTTTGAGGTGAAACTTGCATCAAACTGAATAAATGATATCTCTAATCTTCCTGGTGCTATAATTTTGAGTTTATTGACTTCCTCATGACCTTGTTGATCTTTATTTGACACTTGACTCATTAATCGATCATGGTGAGGCCCTAGAAACTAATGAGACCCATCCTATGACCTACTCACATGATTTGGGAGTGAAAGAAAATTATGACCAAAGACCATAGGAAGGAAAATCAGCAAGTACGTCATGAGGGAAAACTACCATCAATGAATCGATGACCTAGTGGAATGGTGAAATTTATTCGGTATGAGATGCCTAATATGTAAATGCAAAAGAGAAACTTTGATCACTGATGGCAGTATGACTATACTGACACTAACATTGGCTCCAATGGGGATGGTAGCTCCTTGGAGGTGCCAAGAACACCGTAGACCAAGTAGCCTTATCCATTGGGCATGGAGTCAAAAATATCGAAAGACCGACACAATGCAAACTGACACAATGTAGACTGACACTGACTCAAGACTAAGACTGAGAAGCTGAAATAAAACCAAACCATACACATAACATTCAAGTCTTATAGCCTTCACCTAGGGCCCCAAACTTCAATGAATGTGTACTCTGAACTCTGATAAAAATAACATGGTATATACAATGATGATGACAAAATTCTAATCCTCTGTTTTCAACAATGGTAGTGCTTTAAAAGCCTACCATTTACTGCTCCTCCAGGGCAATCTTGGCCATCCATTTCTGAGAGCAAGAAGGCATTCTATCCTCTATATGCTAAAATCCTGTATGGTCCTTTCCACAGATTGTCGAACTTACCATGCTTCCCTTTGTCTTCATTTCTGGCATCCCATTTCAACACCACATCATCTAGCTGAAACCTTTCTAGCTCTCAATACCTTGTTAGCTGTAGTCTTCCAAAACAAGTGACCGCCACAGTCGCCTTTATGAAAATCGTGCATTACCTTTTGCGCCTCTTCTTCAACCAAACAATTGAGTAGAACACCTCCTGGATCTTTCCAACATAGAGCGCTATCTAAAATGCAGTATTTTGCAAATTTTAGTTTCAGAGATCTACCCTTACTCTTAGTCATGCCAGTAGGAGGTGACAAATGCTAAAGGACATAGACAATATTTGACTAGCACGGGGACTGTAGAAAAATATCTGAAATTGGAACCAGCAAACCTTCATCTTCATCTTCTGCCACTGCTATTATGAGGTTTGTATCTAAACCACACAGATTTGATTGGGCCATTAATTTCACCAAGCCTTGGCCTTTGATCAACTTCGTGGGCTTGATCTCTAGATCGTACTCCAACATAGCTGCTATCCACTTACCTCTCCGACCTTCTGGATCAGTTTTCATCAACACATCCTTCACTACTGCGTTAGGGACATATGCTATAGTATGAGAATGCAAAATATAGACCCTGAAATCCTTCAATGCCTTGAAAAGAGCCAATGCCTGTTTTTCAATAATATTATACCTCAAAGTAGCATCTCTAATAGTTCTACTGAAAAAGGAAATTGGCTTTTCGATCTCATCTCTCTTTTGCATTAAAACAACAGCTAAAGTATGCTCTGATGCAAACGAAAATATGATGAAATATTGAGTGTAGTCGAGACTGATCAAAATAGGGGCATTGGAAAAAGCGAACTTTACCAGATTAAATGACTTGACAACTTCGTCACTCCACTTGAGAGTGCTGTCCTTCTTCAACATGTTAGTCATTTCCCTCAAATGTTAAGCTAGATTGGGTATAAATCGACGTAAGAATTTCATCTTACCATTAAAAGCCTGAATCTCCTTCTTGTTTCGTGGCAGGTCTATGAGTTGAATTGCCTCCACTTTAGCTGGATTGATGCGAATGCCATCTTTGGAGATGATATACCCCATCAGCTTGCCTTCATTCATGGAAAAGAGACACTTCTTGGGATTGAGAGAAATTCCAAACTTTCTGCATCGCTGAAAAAAAACTCTAAAATGGTGCAAATGCTCATCATCTGATCCTGAAAACACTGTCAAATCATCCAAATAAATAACCAGAAAAACATCTTTTTCATTGGCAAAAGCGATGTCCATTGCATGCTGGAAAGCAGCTCCTGCATTCTTCAGTCCAAAAGGCATTTTGGCATACTGGAAGGTTCCCCAGGGTGTTGTGAAGGTAGTTTTATCTTGGTCCTTCTCATGCACCAAGATTTGGTTGTAGCCTGAGTAGCCATCAAGTAGTGACATCCTGGATGCTCCAACTACTCTCTGCAGAGTATGGTCCATTTTCAGAAGTGGATAATTATCTTTTAAGGAAGCCTTATTCAAGTTCCGAAAATCTATACACAACCTTATTTCTCCAGTCATCTTACGTACCGGGACCAAATTTGAAATGTAGTCAGAAAATCTAATGGGGACTATGATACCAGCTTTGTACAATCTGTTTACCTCTTTTTCGATGGATGGCAGCAGTTTCGGATTGATTCTTCTCAGCTTCTGTCTGAATGGCTTTTGATCCAGCTTGATAGGAATAGTATGATGGATTATGTTCTTATCATACACCTTCAAATCTGAATAATCCCGTGAAAATACATCAGAAAATTCAGAAAGAAACTTCACATACTTCTCCTTCGCTTCAGGGGACAATTCCTTTGACAATTTCATGAAATTTGGCTGATGAGGTGTTCCAAGATTCACATCTTCAACTCCTTTTTCTGTGGGCACCAATCTTGGCTTCTTTTCCACATCGTCCTGATCAAACAACTCCTCTAAAGGTATGAGACCTCTAGGAATTACATTATCTTTCAGCTGCAATATGTCCATCTGGTTTGTTTCCAATTCTTGATCATCAACCACATACTCACCTTCTATGGGAGCATCCTTGAATTTTCCATCACTCTGCAAAAATACATTGATCTCATTATCATCCCAAAATACTTGCCAATACCTTAAATTGTCCGGAACAGCAGGCCTATGTTTGACATGGATTTCAAAATTGTTGCTCGAGTTCATCAGAATCTTCAGGTGATCCAGATTTATGCAAGAATGCAATAGAATATAGAAATAACCATGAAAATAGAGATGCAGCGGAAATAATGCTTCATTTTATTAATAAAAGAATGACTGAAATAAGCTTACAGGCATAATGGAAATAAAATAGCTAGGGTGCTGGTAGCGAATCTCTGAGAAGAGATGTGATGGCTACAAACCTCTGAACTGTGTTACAATGAGGCTCGATGGCCTATTTATTGTTGAGAAACAATTTAGAATCTGAAACGTCCAAAAACCTAACCATAGGAGATGAGGCGCCAAAACTGTGGGTGCCCGTTTGGGTAAATTGGTGGTATAATTTCTCGGGGGCGTAACTTTGGCACTTGATCTCCGTTTGACGAAAAACGATCAATGAATCATGAGGAGACTGTATCCGAAGATACCTAGGAACAATGAACAAAGAGCATCGGTACATTGACTTGTGTTAACCTCAGTTTTTCCCAAAAAACGTTGTTTAGGGCTGAAAATGACTCAGGAAGTTAAGGACAAAAGCTTGCTAAAAATAGTAATTTTTGTTACTTAGAAAATTAAGAAAGAGCGTGGGTAGGGGACAAATGGAATAGGTGGGTAGCCACCAATATCCACCTGGATCATTAAGCCCCCAAAACGGCTCCGAGAGTGGAGGACCTGAAAACCTACTAAAAATAGTAAGTTGTGCTGAATGTGAAAAGCTGCAAGAATTGATGGTGCTGGTCCAAATGGAATAGGTGGGTGGCCATCGATATCCACCTGGATCATTCCTCCCTCCTTAGGAAGCAATGGTCCCCATTGCGTTGAGATCCTCCATGAGATGAGGCAAATTCTGTTGAACTGAGTATTAGATGTGTTGAAGATGTCAAGGACCTGCGGGTGGATAGGCTGGATGCATTTAGTAAATTTGGTTTCCTTATCAGCCTCAGATAGTACATGTTTGGATTCTGTATGTGTAGTTGAAGGATGTATGGAAACATCAGGCGGTGGTGCATTGGGAGTCAGATCAACGGATTGCTTGTCCTGACAGTGTAGAGGAACCTCTATGAGTGAGGGGAAAACTTCCTCGTATTCCTCCATTACTTTGTCCATCTGCTGCAACCGTGCAAGGGGGCCCTGTTTCGAGGTTGTGGCCACAATAATTTTCTTTCCCTGTGAGTGAGTTGTAAGGAAAATCAATTTCTTGGTTTGGGAAACAATATTACTGTGTTGTTCTGCAGTAGTCAAAGAGATGACAGGAGGCGGTACTACCTTCGGTATCCTGTACAAGTTATTTCCCAAAGTAATAATAACATCACGAGGCCTAGACTCATACACAGCATGCCGCCTCCACAAGTATGGTTGGCCCAATAATACATCAGCTACATCAAGAGGAGCAACATCACACAATACCTCATCCGTGAATGGCTTGATATTGTATGGAAGGCGGCACTGCTGGCGGATGCATAGATCTCTCCCTGGGTGGAGCCACCCGATGGTATACGGCTGCAGGTGTGCTATGGTTGGTAGGTCAAGTCGCTTCACGACCTCTGCTGAAATGAGGTTCTTTTGGCTTCTTCTATCGACGAGAAACTGCAGCGGAGAACCCTTCACCCACATCTGCGACTGGAAGAGGAGCTCCCCCTCCTCTAGATCCTCTGGACCCTCCCTCTAGATCTTGGTGGTGGCAACAATGGCACTGGGATCCGCATCAATGATCTGCTTCTGTTTTTCATTGCCTTTGTCTGGTTCTAACTCAGGATCAGAAAATGCATCTGATTCGGGTGCCTTTAGTTCAGCCACCAAAGACTGTTTGGCCCGACAATCGTTTGAGTTGTGAGTGGGGCTGTTATGAAATTCACTGAAATAAGCTTACAGGCATAATGGAAATAAAATAGCTAGGGTGCTGGTAGTGAATCTCTGAAAAGAGATGTGATGGCTATAGACCTCTGAACTATTTTACAATGAGGCTAAAGGGCCTATTTATTGTTGAGAAACAATTTAGAATCCAAAACGTCCAAAAACCTAACCATAGGAGATGAGGCACCAAAACTGTGGGCGCCTGTTTGGGTAAATTGGTGGTTCAACTTCCCGGGGGCATAACTTTGGCACCCGATCTCCGTTTGACGCGCTCAATAGCTCGTTAGAAATATCTATCCGAGAAGTGGAACTTTGGAACAAGAAACATCGGTCCATGGACCCATGTTACTCTCCATTGTCCCAAAAAACGTCGTTTAGGGCCTTAAAACGGCTCCGGAAGTTAAGGACCCAAAAAACTGCTAAAAATAGTAAGTTTTGTTACAACTTGAAAATTGAAAGAACTGATGGTGGGGGTTCAAATGGAATAGGTGGGTGGCCACCAATATCCACTTGGATCATTAAGGCCCCGAAATGGCTCCGGGAGCAGACGACCCGAAAACCTGCTAAAAATAGTAAGTTGTGCTGAATGTGGAGTTGCAAGAATTGATGGTGCTAGTCCAAATGGAATAGGTGGGTGGCCACTGATATCCACGTGGATCATTTCTCCCTCCTTAGGAAGCAATGGTCCCCATTGCATTGAGATCCTCCATGAGATGAGGCAAATTCTGTTGAACTCAGTATTAGATATGTTGAAGATGTCAAGGACCTACAGGTGGACAGGATGGATGCATTTAGTAAATTTGGTTTCTTTATCAGCCTCAGATAGTACATGTTTGGATTCTGTATGTGTAGTTGCAGGATGTATGGCAACATCAGGCGGTGGTGCGTTGGGAGTCAGATCAATGGAGTGCTTGTCCTGAGAGTGTAGAGGAACCTCTATGAGTGAGAGGCACCCTCGTATTCCTCCATGACTTTGTCCATCTGCCACAACCGTGCGAGGATTTTGTTTCTGAGTTGGCAGCTGATAATTTTCTTTCTTGTGAGTGAGTTGTGGAGAAAATGAATTTTACGGTTGAAACAATCTTACTGTGTTGTTTTGCAGTAGTCAAAGAGATGACAGGAGGCAGTACTACCTCCGGTATCCTGTACAAGTTATTTCCCAAAGTAATAATAACAGCACGAGGCCTAGACTCATACACAGCATGTCGCCTCCACAAGTATGGTTGGCCCAATTATACATCAGCTACATCAAGAGGAGTAGCATCACATAATACCTCATCCGTGAATGGCTTGATACTGTATGAAAGGTGGCACTGCTGGCGGATGTGGAGATCTCTCCTTGGGTGGAGCCACCCGATGGTATATAGCTGCGGGTGTGCTATGGTTTGTAGGCCAAGCCGCTTCACGACCTCTACTGAAATGAGGTTCTTTTGGCTTCTGCTATCGACGATAAACTGCAGTGGAGAACCCTTCACCCACATCTGCGACTGGAAGAGGCGCTCCCCCTCCTTTGGATCCTCTGGACCCTCCCTCTGGATCTTGGTGGTGGCAACAATGGCACTGGGATATGCATCAATGATTTGCCTCCCTTTGTCATTGCCTTTGTCTGGTTCTAACTCAGGATTAGAAAATGCATCTGATTCGGGTGCCTTTAGTTCAGCCACCAAAGACTGTTTGGCCCGACACTCGTTTGTGTTGTGAGTGGGGCTGTTATGAAATTCACACCACTTCCCTGTGTCCTTCTTTGGATTTGTGGTGTTGTTCTGAGTCCCATTGATTTGGCCTTGCCACTTGTTCTTTGGTTTAGGGGCACCTTTCAAATTCGTAGATCCAAAGTCTCACTTCTTCTGCTTAAATTTCTGCTCGATCTTGGCAGCATAGCGATATTCCGTGCCAAGCGATGTAATGTTGAGGAACTCCATTTCCTCCTGAATGTGTTTGTGCAGACAGCCGCGGTACTTGAGCACCAAATTTCTCTCTGAATATTTAATACCCAACTTTGTGCACAGGGTATGGAACAAATTCGTCAGTTCATGCACATCTTGATCCCTTTGTTGCTGCAGCGTGGTCCATTGGATGTATTTGTCCTCATACCTCCCCACGGGGTAATATTGTTCCTTGATGTCATCTCGGAATGAATTCCAAGTGGGTGTGGCCGAGAACAGAGAGGGTTCCCCTTCGCCCTTTTGCTCATAGTAGGTTTCCCACCAGTCTTTGACATGGGGGGCGGCTTTGAGGAGTGTAAAAATAATATTTTCTCGGTTAGAGAAGTCATGGACTGAGAAATACCCTTCCAACAAATTTAACCATCTATCTATAGCATCTGCATCTATTTTTCCTTCAAATATAGGAATTTCAAAGTTTACCTGTACCTTGAAGGGAGTGGTGCCTCCAGAGTGGTTGTTGGATGCAGATGCGACATATGTGGGCAGTCGTTGAAGGATTTGAGCAAAGTTATCCATCATCGCGTTCCTTTGTTTCTCAAGGGCCTCCTCGAGCAATATTTTGATAGGATATCCTGCTCCCTCGTCTTTCTTTTCTTCTGCCATCGGAGGTCGTCGGGGTTTGCGAGGCTAATCTTGCAAGGGTTCAACCAGATCGAGCCCTAACTCCTTATACCCTGACCGCGTTGGGGACATGCAAAGAAAAACAAAGAAAGAGAAAACCCGCTCTGATACCACTGATCCGGATTTATGCACGAACATAAAAAAATATAGAAATAACCATGAACATAGAGATGCAGTGGAAATAATGCTTCATTTTATTAATAAAAGAATGACTGAAATAAGCTTACAGGCATAATGGAAATAAAATAGCTAGGGTGCTGGTAGCGAATCTCTGAGAAGAGATGTGATGGCTGCAAACCTTTGAATTGTGTTACAATGAGGCTTGAGGGCCTATTTATTGTTGAGAAACAATGTAGAATCCGAAACATCCAAAAACCTAACCATAGGAGATGAGGCGCCAAAACTGTGGGCGCCCGTTTGGGTAAAATGGTGGTTCATCTTCCCGAGGGCATAACTTTGGCACCCGATCTCCATTTGATGCGATCAATAGCTTGTTAGAAATATCTATCTGAGGAGTAAAACTTTTGAATGAGAAAAATCGGTCCATGGACCCATGTTACTCTCAATTTTCCCCAAAAACGTAATTTAGGGCCTCAAAACGGCTCTGGAAGTTCAGGACCCAAAAAACTGCTAAAAATAGTAAGTTTTGTTGCAAGTTGAAAATTGAAAGAACTGATGGTGGGGGTTCAAAT
The DNA here is from genome assembly GCA_034641835.2 of Pinus albicaulis. NCBI lineage: Eukaryota > Viridiplantae > Streptophyta > Pinopsida > Pinales > Pinaceae > Pinus > Pinus albicaulis. Next base: position 263,206,646 of record CM076582.1, on the reverse strand, counting down.
GGAATAGGTGGGTGGCCACCAATATCCACCTGGATCATTAAGGCCCCGAAACGGCTCCGAGAGCGGAGGACCCGAAAACCTGCTAAAAATAGTAAGTTGTGCTGAATGTGAAGAGTTGCAAGAATTGATGGTGCTAGTCCAAATGGAATAGGTGGGTGGCCACCGATATCCACCTGGATCATTTCTCCCTCCTTAGGAAGAAATGGTCCCCATTGCGTTGAGATCCTCCATGAGATGAGGCAAATTCTGTTGAACTCAGTATTAGATATGTTGAAGATGTCAAGGACCTACAGGTGGACAGGATGGATGCATTTAGTAAATTTGGTTTCTTTATCAGCCTCAGACAGTACGTGTTTCGATTATGTATGTGTAGTTGCAGGATGTATGGTAACATCAAGCGATGGTGCGTTGGGAGTCAGATCAATGGAGTGCTTGTCCTGATAGTGTAGAGGAACCTCTATGAGTGAGGGGAAAACTTTCTCGTATTCCTCCATGACTTTGTCCATCTGCTACAGCCATGCAAGGGAGCCCTGTTTCGAGGTTGTGGCCACAATAATTTTTTTTCCCTGTGAGTGAGTTGTAAGAAAAATGAATTTCCTGGTTTGGGAAACAATATTACTGTGTTGTTTTGCAGTAGTCAAAGAGATAACAGGAGGCGGTACTACCGTCGGTATCCTGTACAAGTTATTTCCCAAAGTAATAATAACAACACGAGGCCTAGACTCATACACAACATGTCACCTCCACAAGTATGGTTGGCCCAATAATACATCAGCTACATCAAGAGGAGCAACATCACACAATACCTCATCCGTGAATGGCTTGATACTGTATGGAAGGCGGCACTGCTGGCGGATGCAAAGATCTCTCCCTGGGTGGAGCCACCCAATGGTATACGGCTGCAGGTGTGCTATGGTTGGTAGGCTAAGCCACTTCATGACCTCTACTGAAATGAGGTTCTTTTGGCTTCCGCTATCGACGAGAAACTGCAGCGGAGAACCCTTCACCCACATCTGCGACTGGAAGAGGCGCTCCCCCTCCTCCGGATCCTTCGGACCCTCCCTCTGGATCTTGGTGGTGGAAACAATGGCACTGGGATTCGCATCAATGATCTACTTCCCTTTGTCATTGCCTTTGTCTGGTTCTAACTCAGGATCAGAAAATGCATCTGATTTGGGTGCCTTTAGTTCAGCCACCAAACACTATTTGGCCCGACACTCGTTTGTGTTGTGAGTGGGGCTGTTATGAAATTCACACCACTTCCCTGTGTCCTTCTTTGGATTTGTGGTGTTGTTTTGAGTCACATTACTTTGGCCTTGCCACTTTTTCTTCGGTTCGGGGGCACCTTTCGGATTCGCAGATCCAAAGTCTCGCTTCTTCTGCTTAAATTTCTACTTGATCTTGGCGGCATAGTGATATGTCGTGCCAAGCGATGTAATGTCGAGGGACTCCATTTCCTCCTGAATGTGTTTGTGTAGATAGCCGCGGTACTTGAGCACCAAATGTCTCTCTGAATATTTAATACCCAACTTTGTGCACAGGGTATGGAACAGATTCGTCAGTTCGTGCACATCTTGATCCTTTTGTTGCCGCAGCGTGGTCCGTTGGATGAATTTGTCCTCATAGCTCCCCACGGGGTAATATTGTTCCTTGATTCCATCTCAGAACGGATTCCAAGTGGGTGTGGCCGAGAACAGAGAGGGTTCCCCTTCGCCCTCTTGCTCACGGTAGGTTTCCCACCAGTATTTGACATGGGGGGTGGCTTTGAGGAGTGAAAAAATAATCTTTTCTCGGTCAGAGAAGTCATGGACTGAGAAATACCCTTCCAAAAAATTTAACCATCTGTCTACAGTGTCTGTGTCTATTTTTCCTTCAAATATAGGAATGTCAAATTTTACCTGTACCTTGAAGGGAGTGGCGCCTCTAGAGTGGTTGTTGGATGCAGATGCGCCATATGTGGGCAGTCGTTGAAGGATTTGAGCAAAGTTATCGATCATCGCGTTCCTTTGTTTCTCGAGGGCCTCCTCGAGCAATATTTTGATAGGATCTCCTGCTCCCTCATCTTTCTTTTCTTCCGCCATGGGAGGTCGTCGGGGTTTGCGAGGCTGATCTTGCAAGGGTTCAACGAGATCGAGCCCTAACTCCTTATACCCTGACCATGTTGGGGACATGCAAAGAAAAACAAAGAAAGAGAAGACCTGCTATGATACCACTGATTCGGATTTATGTAGGAACGCAACAGAATATAGAAATAACCATGAACATAGAGATGGAGCGGAAATAATGCTTCATTTTTTTAATAAAAGAATGACTGAAATAAGCTTACATGCATAATGGAAATAAAATAGCTAGGGTGCTGGTAGCGAATCTCTGAGAAGAGATGTGATGGCTACAGACCTCTGAACTATGTTACAATGAGGCTCGATGGCCTATTTATTTTTCAGAAACAATGTAGAATCTGAAACGTCCAAAAACCTAACCGTAGGAGATGAGGCGCCAAAACTGTGGGCGTCCGTTTGGGTAAATTGGTGGTTCAACTTCCCGGGGGCGTAACTTTGGCACCCGATCTCCGTTTGATGTGCTCAATAGCTCGTTAGAAAGATCTATCAGAGGAGTACAACTTTTGAATGAGAAAAATTAGTCCATGGACCTATGTTGCTCTCCATTTTCCCAAAAAATGTCGTTTAGGGCCTCAAAACGACTCCGGAAGTTTAGGACCCAAAAACCTGCTAAAAATAGTAATTTTTGTTGCAACTTGAAAATTGAAAGAACTGATGGTGGGGGTTCAAATGGAATAGGTGGGTGACCACCAATATCCACCTGGATCATTAAGGCCCCGAAATGGCTCTGGGAGCGGAGGACCCGAAAACCTGCTAAAAATAGTAAGTTGTGCTGAATGTGAAGGGCTGCAAGAATTGATGGTGCTAGTCCAAATGGAATACGTGGGTGGCCACTAATATCCACTTGGATCATCAGGTTACTTGCAGTAGTGGCAAGAGAATCAGCAATAATATTCTGCATCCTGGGCACTGCTGTCAAAGTGTACTTTGGGAATGTCTTCAAAATGTCCAGAATTGAATTTCTGTATGCCCTCAGTCTTGGGTGTTTAGCTTGGTATTCTCCTTTCACCTGCTTGATTATTAACTCAGATTCACCATACAAAGAAATCCTTTTCGCCTTCAACTTCTTCAAGATTTTGAGGCCTACAATCAGAGCTTCATACTCTGCTTCATTGTTGGAGCAGTCAAAAGCCAACTTATAAGCACATACTCTGACATTACTAGGGACCTTTTTAGGCTGGAAAACAGGGCTCCAAATACATATTCCAATACCTGCTCCATCCTTAGTAACAGCTCCATCAAATCCCATACGCCATAGGCCTTCTTATTCTTCTTGCAGATGCTGAAATTTAGTTTCTTCCTTCTCTTTACCTTGGTTGATTTCTGGCTGTTCACTGTCTTTTTGATGCTGGGGGACAAGAGGCTCAGAAGTACTTGCCACTTTGTCCTTTTCCTGTCCGAGGACCTCTCTAAAATTTTCTGAAATCTCAGGTATCTCATCCACTTGTACCAACTGAACATCCTCATCATTTAAATCACCATCTGAATATAAGACAAACGACTCTAAATATGTGTGGACTGCATTGATGGGATGGTTTACTAGCTTGTCTTTGCTAGTAATCATATATTTCATTTTATTTTCCCTATATAACTTTCTCAACTGGCCAAATACAGTTATTGTGGCATAAGAGAAGTCAAGTTGTATGGTCCCCTTAAGTTTTGCACCCCAAGACCTAGATAGAAGCATTCCAAACTGTGGTGGGACATCAGCAACAACTACATCCATCAAGACATTTTTGGCTGGGATTTGATCTAAAGACACTACCAAGTCTCTGATAAGACCAATACAATGGACCCTACTTGAGTCAAAAGAATACAAATCATGGTATTTTCTCGTAACATCAAGGCCTAACTTCTCCATGATAGCTTTGGGCTTCAAATTATGTGAGGCCCCGTAGTCCAACATGGTGTTATGCAAGATAAAATCACGCAACCTAAGACTTAGGTAAAAGGGAGGGACTTCATTTTCTTCAGATTCTTCTATGGCTGGACCAAAAATAAGTTCAGGGTAGTCATATTCCACATTAACCATATTAGAAAGAGGGTCAATTTTCAAGACTTTAGACACCTGACTTTTATATACACTATTCTTCACCAACGTAGTCAGGGGCATAGCCAATTTGAGTTTAGAAATTTCATTTTCTAAATTAAAGGAAGGAGATTTTTCTACCTGTTTAATGGGAGGGTCTTTCTTCTCTGTTTTCTCCTTTGCTATGCTCTGCTGGCCTTTTTCATTTGCTGTGTTAGTAGCTGCAGGTGCTTTGCTGGATGAAGGATTGGCCAGCTCTTTTGCTTTCTTCTGTGCCTTGTCCTTCATTTGGAGTTCTTTTCTTTTTTGAATGGGAATGATTGTGACATTTCTATTCCTCAGAGAATATTGCCTTTGCTGGACTAATAGAGCGTTCATATACCCTCTCTGGTAGTCATCAGATTCTTCCTCTAACGCTACATCATTGGCCAAAATGAAATTTTCGTCCCCTCGAATGTCTGGAGTCGCCACTGTGTATTCTTCGTCTTCTGTGAGGAAAATGGGCGCATCATCAACTGTGAAAAATTGATTGGCCTTGATTGTAGGGTCATCATCATCTGAGTCTATCCCTTGCACGTAGTTCTGCTGTAATGATATTTTAATCTGTTGATGTGGTGCCGCTTGGTCCTGCACCCTCTGTTCTCTCTGTCTAATTCTGAATTGCGGTTGCTGTTGTCCTCTAAAATTCAGATTTCTTATTTGGGGTTTAGGTCTGTCCGAAATCACTAATCGATCAACCATCCTTTGCATTGCACGAATCAGTGTGTCCATTTTGCTGTCCGAAGGGGAGGCTTCCTCTTTCACCATGACTTTCTTTTCAGCTCTGGTTCGAGCTCTTCTAGCCAGCAGATTAGCTTCAACGTTTACTGATATCCTCTACATGTCTTCAAGTGACGGAGGATCTATTTCACGTAGCTGATATGCCATATCGGCATCAAAAACATTCGGAAACTTCAGCAAAGCTGAATCCATAGGAGGTTTTAGGTTAGCCGGAATAGCATTGTATACAACATTGAACCTTAAACAATAGTCTTGCACAATTTCACCCATATTTATTTTAATATTCTCATATTCAGACAGAATTTGGAGTGGGTTATTTTTCACCTCCCACTGGTCTAAGAACTGTGTGTGTAACTCCTGTAAAGTACGAATAGAGCTTTCTCGCAAGGCTCTAAACCACTTTCTAACTTCGCCTCCAAAGCTTTGAACAAACAGTCTAGTGGTTACATTCTCTTCCTCTACCTCATGAAGATCAAAAAAATCATTCATCTTATCAACATGGTGTTGTGCTGTGATGCTTTGAGTGGCATCAAAGATTGGAATTTTACTCTGATAGTCAATAGGCATATCATTGAGGACCTGGGGTAAAACCAGGGGTGCATATCGGGCAGCCATTATTCTGGGAGGATTTACCACAGCGTTTGCAGTACTGGAATTTGAGGAAGGTGTTGATGGAGGAGATGAAAACAGGGAATTGACTGATGGGAATGTTGACAAATCAGGAGGATGGAATGCTAGCCCTGATGATTCTGAAACCTCGGGAATATTAGTTACAGTGATGGACTTAGGAGAGTTCAAAATGTAGTCATCAATGGAGGAATTTTCTCTCTGATCTTCAATATCTACAAGAAACTCTAGATCTAGAACTGCGTCTTCAAGTGCAGTTTCAAACTTGTTTCTAAACAAAGAAAGCTCAAAAATCTCATCAAAATAAAGCTATTCTGCAAAAAACCACTCACTGGGCCAAGTATGGGACCTGAAAATAGGTGTAGGACTTAGTGATCCCTCTTGTCTTATGAATATTCTTGGGATAATATTTGGATTTTCAAACACAGGGGGAGGATTTGGATTAGGATTAGCCCTTGTATATCTTCTTAAAGCCAGTGTGGTCAACTTACTACTATACAATATTTATATCAGCCTAGAAAACTCTAAAATATCATTATCGAGACTTTACAAGAAAAGTATTACTAGGGTGATGAATCTTTTATGCAAAAATTTTGTAGTGATTGTTCCCCAGTATGGTCGCCAGAGATGTTAGCACCCAATCTGAACCTTAGGCTGAAAAAGGAAAATCAGGGTAACAAATAAACCATGCTCAGCCTTGTAGCTAGCCCTACAAGGATAGGAGAGGGCTCTCTCCGTAGAATAGATATTAAATAACACAATAATGAACTGATTTTAGGCTAGGTATATAAATGGAAAAAGGGGTTTTGATAAATTATTGAATTTTCAGGGATGTGTGGGAAAAAAGACAGTATGAAACGAGGAATTAAATCAAAGACACAGAGTATTTCATGGGGCAAGATAGGTAGGAGATTTAGCAATCAAGTTGAAATAAGATGGAGTGGAAAGACTGTTGAGAAGCTGAAAAGGGCATAATAAATGAATCCTTTTCAAACAAAAGAAAACACACAGAGTATGAATGATTCCCCAAGGCAGAGCATATAAAATGGATTCTACCTTTCTAACTTGAAAAACATTCAACTGGAAATTTTTATGAATGAATGGTGAAACATAACAATGTACATATGAAACACGAAGGAGAGACGTATGATAAAAATCATACCACATGAATCCCACAAATTAGAGCTGCATCACTTTACTAATTCCCTGCCAAAATGTACAATGGAGCGCAGAGCTCACTGCCACACTATTCCCCTATTTCTGAGTTTTCAGACTTCAGACTTTCAGCCCTTAAAAATGATTAGCATTTACAATAATTAGCCAGATTTTGTGGGATCATAGATCAATGGAAAGAGGAGAAATCATAGCTGAAGATGGAAAACCAAGAGCCAATAATCTCTCCGTAAAGGAAGAGCTACATTACATCTGGTCAGTGAGAAGGCGAAACATTGTAACGTAGATCTCTTTACCACGTAACTGCAGATGTGACTGTTACGAATTTGGGTCTCGCCCTCTGACATTTCGCTTTCCATTTGCCGTTTTGAAGAAAACTGAATTTTTAATAAACATGCCTTCGGAATGAAACTTTGGCTTTAGTGAAGGGAAAAATAGTGAATAGGAAGGAAGGGAGAGGAGGCGGGACCCGCATTATAATCACAATCAGAGTGAACCAGGTGAAGGAATATGATATAACAAACTCAATGTAATATGGCGCCATCGCAATTGGAATTAGAAGGACCAGGGAAGGGGATATAATATAATAAAAAATTTGAAAACACATATTTACAATAGTGTAATTGCAATCGAAGTTTTGGGGAATAGGGAGGATAATAAAAATCTTCCGATGCGATTTGGGGATGTGGAACCAGAGGAATAAACTTCGTAATAATGGAATAATAGAAAATTTAACCTTTACAAAGGAAACGAGCTCTTTGTAATGAATGGGCGGAAGGCTTAAGTGGTGGGACTGGGGATTAATGGCAATCAGAAATCGGAGGGGAAGCGGAGTGCAACACATATGGGGAATGTTGATTGTGATGGCTTGATTAGCTGTGGGCCGTTCGATTGGCGGGGAATATCAACGGTGGGGAGATCAATCAGGGGTTTTTGCGATCGGAGGAGTGGATCGGGTAATCGGAGGGAGGGGTGCGATCGGGTGATTGGAAGGAAAGATGCGATCAGGAGATCGGAAGGAGGGACTTGAGATTTATCTCATTGGAGGATGGTGCGATCAGCGGATCGAAGGATGATATGATTGGTGGGTCGGAACATAAACTTTTTGATTTACGATTGATCGCATCAGAAGATGGTGCAATCGGCAGATCGGAGCATAAAATTTGCAATTTGCGATTGAAGAGAGGCGGGGTTTATAATATATAAATTAAAATTTATTATAATGTCTAAGGGGTCATGGAAAAGGGGAAGTGGTTTATAACGGTGGGACTTTATAGTATAAAGGTTTTTATTATAAAGTTCTATGGGAAATGGAGGGGAAGTGGTTAGCTATTAAATTGCATATTTTTTAAAATAATTTATCATGCGATTTTGTAATCGGAAAGGGGGAAAAAGAGATTTTTAGGGGGGAATATTAAAATTTAAACATAAAGTTTTAAGGGAAAAATCGGAAATAGGGGTTATTTGAAGATATAGGGAATTTTACTTCACTTAGGCATAGAATTCAATCCAGAAGTCAGTTTTGAGAGTGTAGTATACCATTGGAAAGATCTTTTCGGGCTCTTTCTGATGGATCTGCTTGGAAGATGATTTGGCACTAAACATTAAGTGGAAAAATTCTCTAAAGGCATGGAAATGATCTTTTCAGAGATGACAGCTTCTGAATTGTGACTGAAAGGAAAAGTATTATGTTTTCACCTTAAAACATGGTTTTGAGATGAAACTTGCATCAAAATGAATAAATGATATCTTTGATCTTCCTGGTGCTATAATTTTGAGTTTATTGAATTGCTCATGACCTTTCTAATATTTATTTGACACTTGACTCATTAATCGATCATGGTGAGGCCCTAGAAACTAATGAGACCCGTCCTATGACCTACTCACATGATTTGAGAGTGAAAGCAACTTATGACCAAAGACCATAGGAAGGAAAATCAGCAAGTACGTCATGGGGGAAAACTACCATCAATGAATCCATGACCTAGTGGAATGGTGAAATTTATTTGGTATGAAACACCTAATATGTAAATGCAAAAGAGCAATTTTGATCACTGATGGCAGTATGACTATATTGACACTAACATTGGCTCCAATGGGGATGGTAGCTCCTTGGAGGTGCCAAGAACACTGTAGACCAAGTAGCCTTATCCATTGTGCATGGATTCAAAAATACTGAAAGACTGACACAATGCAGACTGACACTGACTCAAGACTAAGACTGAGAAGCTAAAATAAAACCAAACCATACACATAACATTCAAGTCTTATAGCCTTCACCTCGGGTCCCAAACTTCAATGACTGTGTACTCTGAACTCTGATAAAAATAACATGGTATATATAATGATGATGACATAAATTCTGATCCTTTGTTTTCAACAATGGTAGTGCTTTAAAAGCCTACCATTTACTTCTCCTCTAGGGCAATCTTGGCCATCCATTTCTAAGAGCAAGAAGGAATTTTGTCCTTTGTATGCTAAAATCCTATATGGTCCTTTCCAAAGATTTCCGAACTTACCATGCTTCCCTTTGTCTTCATTTCTGACATCCCATTTCAACACTACATCATCCAGCTGAAACCTTTCTGCTTTGGTCTTTCTATCAAAGATCTTCTTTATTTTCTCCTGCAACTGGATGGCGTTCTGTGACACTTCCTCTCTTGTTTGCTGAAGGTGGATCATCTGATTGATCCTTCGCTGATTATCATTATCCTTGCTGCCGACTTCTTTCAATAATCTCATAACTAGGACTGTAAGGGACGTGGGGAATATAACATCAGTTCCATAAACTAATTCGAAAGGCGACATACCGATTGATTTTTACCTGCTCTGTGCCTGATCTTGATAACTAGCGATGCCGGCTCTTTTGTTTGCCTCGACATTTTCTTAATTATATTTGTTACACCATTTTTTTGTCATCTAACTCTTCATCATTAGATGGACCCAAGTACACCATGTAAGACCAGTTTTACCCCAAGTAAAACTGCTTTCACTATGTTAATTAGGAAACCCCAAAAGGAATAATTAATTAAACCATAATTTAATTATTATTCCCAGTCATGTTTAACCCAAAAACAAAGAAATTAATGAGATAAAACCATAGTTATCTTATTATTTTCTAGGAATAATTATTTAAATAATATTCCTTGTTAAATATGACCAAATCAACCACCATTAATCAACTAAATCATTATTTATTTGATTATATCCCAACCACTTCCTTAAAAAGATAAATAAATCATTTTATTTATTTATTTTTCACTAATCAAGGGACTTGACCCAAGTCAAACACCCTTTCCCTCCAACAAATAATAATAAAATATTCCATAGAGGTGGATCTAGATTTGGTTAACATTATTTTAATCATGCACCAAGATCTAGAATGACCCAATATTTTGTTATAAATAGAAGGGTTTTCCCCTTCATTCTTCACCTTTTGTTGCATACTAGATCACTCTGGATCTATACACTCGGTCTCATTTTCTGCCATTGTTTCTCCCATTGAGCTCTACCTTCTACATTGGGTTTTCTACATCTACAAGAGAGAGAAAGCTTAGATCTGAAGTGCTGAGGACTACAAAGAACCCATCCCATTGAGGAGATCTGGATACACCTTCTTGTTTCCTCCCGGGTGCCCTGTAATATAAAAATTCATTCAAAAATCGTGTTCTTGTCTTGTCTGTTGGATGCATGGAGCAAACTCTTTACTTTACTGCTTAATGTCTTTCCATTTATAGATCTGTTTGTTGCGGCACTTTAACTACTAATTGCAGATCTGAAGATGTTTTGCAGCCATTATTGTTGTTAGGGCTATTAGTTATGCGTAGCTAAAGTGGTTCTTTTTAAATTTGCCATTTGAAGAATTCATACTAACAATATTTACCAATGATTTGTTAGATGAATCGGCTAGGCCGTTTCCTTGTGGATAATACACTATCGAATGGCCTAGCGCAATTTTGTATTTTTCACAAAAATCGATCATATTCTTGGATTGGAATGCTGCTGCGTTGTCTATTACGATTTTGCATGGGTAGCCAAAACGAGATAAATATTCGATTCCAGGAATTGAATGATTACCGTGTCTGTTGCTTGCCTGGATGGGACGACCTCGATCCATTTCATAAAGTAATTTGTCCCTGTCAATATCCATCAGTGCTGTGCTGAGGACGTGGGATGAATCTCTCCTATGAAATCGAGCCCTCACTGCTAAAAGGGTGCGTTCAATGAAACTGGTTTCAAAGGGAGTGGAAGCAATTTTTTCTTCTTTTGGAAGATTTGGCATTCATGACATTTCATCACTGTCTTATATAAATAAATAAATAATGTGGGCCAATAATATCCTGATCTCAATACCTTGTTAGTTGTAGTCTTCCAAAAGAAGTGACTGCCACAGTCGCCTTTATGAAAATTGTGCATTACCTTCTGCGCCTCTTCTTCAACCAAACAATTGAGCAGAACACCTCCTGGATCTTTCCAATACAGAGCGCTGTCTAAAATGTAGTATTTTTCAGATTTTAGTTTCAGAGATCTACCCTTACTCTTAGTCATGCCAGTAGGAGGTGACAAATGCTGAAGGACATAGACAATATCTGAATACCACAGGGAATGTAGAAAAATATCTGAAATTGGAACCAGCAAACCTTCATCTTCATCTTCTGCCACTGCTGTTATGAGGTTTATATCTAAACCACGCAAATTTTATTGGGCAATCAATTTCGCCAAGCCTTGGCCCTTGATCAACTTCGTGGGCTTGATCTCTAGATCGTACTACAACATAGCTGCTATCCACTTATCTCTCTGACCTTCTGGATCAGTTTGCACCAACACATCCTTCACTACTACATTAGGGACATATGCTATAGTATGTGAATGCAGAATATAGACCCTGAAATCCTTCAATGCCTTGATGAGAGCCAATGCCTGTTTTTCAATAATATTATACCTCAAAGCAACATCTCTAATAGTTCTACTGAAAAAGGAAATTGGCAGGACTTTATAGTATAAAGGTTTTTATTATAAAGTTCTATGGGAAATGGAGGAGAAGTGGTTAGCAATTAAATCTCATATTTTTTAAAATAATTTATAATGCGATTTTGTAATCGGAAAGGGGGAAAAAGGGATTTTTAGGGGGGAATATTAAACTTTAAACATAAAGTTTTAAGGGAAACATGGGAAATAGGGGTTATTTGAAGATATAGGGAATTTTACTTAACTTAGGCATAGAATTCAATCCAGAAGTCAGTTTTGAGAGTGTAGTATACCGTTGGAAATCTCTTTCCGGGCTCTTTTTGATTGATCTACTTAGAAGATGACTTGGCGCTGAAAATGAAGTGGAAAACTTCTCTGAAGGCAGGGAAATGATCTTGTCAGAGATGACAACTTCTGAATTGTGATTGAAATGCAAAGTATTATGTTTTCGCCTCAAAACATGGTTTTGTGGTGAAACTTGCATCAAACTGAATAAATGATATCTCTGATCTTCCTGGTGCTATAATTTTGAGTTTATTGACTTCGTCATGACCTTGTTGATATTTATTTGACACTTGACTCATTAATCGATCATGGTGAGGCCCTAGAAACTAATTAGAACCATCTCATGAGCTACTGACATGATTTGAGAGTGAAAGCAACTTATGACCAAAGACCATAGGAAGGAAAATCAGCAAGTACGTCATGAGGGAAAACTACCATCAATGAATCCATGACCTAGTGGAATGGTGAAATTTATTCGGTATGAGACGCCTAATATGTAAATGCAAAAGAGAAATTTTGATCACTGATGGCAGTATGACTAGACTGACACTAACAGGGAGTATGTCCTGTTGTATTCCTCCATGTAGTTCTATAGGCCCATAATGCTTCAAGAAGCCTTTTTTCCCAATCTCTTCTGTGTAGATGTATAGTCTTAGTGAGAATTCCTTCAATCACTTTATTGGTAGATTCAAATTGACCATTTGCTTATGGATGATAAGGAGTAGAATTTGTGTGCTTGATATTTTAATCTTCCACAAGCCTTTTTTCCAACTTGGATGTAAAATGAGTTCCCTGATTTGTCACAATTTCTCTTGGAACACCAAAATGAGTGAAGATATCCTCAAAAAGAAAATTAACTACAGATATTTCATTAGCAAAAGGTAATGCTTTAGCCTCTACCCATCTAGTGACATAATTAGTGCATACCAAAGTATACTTCTTTTGTTTAGATGGTGGATTGATAAGTCCAAAAAAATCCAAGGCCCATTTTTCAAAAGGTTCAATGAGTACTTGAGGTTGTAATGGAATTTCATTTGAAGGAGTAGGTTTCCCTACCCTTTCGCAGTTGTCACACATTTTGACATATTCTTTGGCATCTCTGAAGATGGATGGCCAATAATATCCCAAATGAAGGATTTTATAGGTTGTCCTCTTGTTAGCAAAGTGTCCACCACAAGGTTCATCATGACACGCCTTAAGAATTTCAGGCATTTCATATTCTCGAACACATCTTCTGATAATGATATTTGGACCTGTCTTATACAATTCATTAGTAATCCATGAGTATCTTGCACTTATTTGAATGATTTTTATTTTCTCTCTAGAAAGAAAATGTGAAGGTAATTTTCCTGTGACTAAGTAATTGGAAATATCTACAAAATGAGGATTCTGAGTAGTTATTGAAAAAATATATTCATCAGGATATTTATCTTCAACTAGAGTGTCATATTTGATATTTTGAATTCTAGACAAGAAATCAACAACTGTGTTTTGTTTTCTAGGCCAGACTAGAACAATGATGTTGAATTCTTGTAGCAGTAATAATGATCTTGTATCTTTGCCATTAGTAATAGATTTATTCATTAAGTATATAAATTAAGAGTGATCTGTATGAAAAAAGGTTTCATATACTGTTATATAATGTCTGAATTTTTTGATAGCATGAACAAAAACTAAGAATTCCTTTTCAGTTATAGAGTAATTTAACTCTATTGGAGAAAAATTCTTGCTTTTTTAATAGATGGCATAGGGGATCAAATATTTTTGTCCTACTGCATCTGAAGCATATGTTGAAATGTGAAAAGATAGTTTCTAATTTGGACCTCTTAAGATGGGTGCTTCAGAAATTCTTTCTTTTAAATTATCAAATGCTAACTGCCAATTAGGATTCCAATTGAATTCAAAATATTTGGTGAGTAACTTGAAGAGTGGGGATGCTATTTTAGTGAAATTTTCTACAAATCTTCTATAATATCACATGAATCCTAGAAAACTTCCAATATCCTTTTGAAAACTTGGAATTGATAGTTTGGAGATGACGCCAACTTTAGATTTATCAACTTTAATTCCATCTCCTGAAATGTGATGTCCTAAAACAATCCCTTATATAAACATCATAAAACATTTTTCATGGCTTAGTGAAAGGTTTACTTCCTTATATATTTTAAGAACCTTTTCCAAATTTTCTAAATCTTCTTGAAATGTATTCCCATAAACTATAATGTCATCCATATACACCTCTACACAATCATGTATTAGATCAGAAAAAATTCCTAGTACTTCCATTTAGAATGTTGCAGGTGCATTGCACAATCCAAAAGGAAGTACTCGGTAGGCATTAGTCCCCCATGGACAAGTGAATGTGGTCTTGTCTTGATCTTCAGGTGCTACCTGAATTTGATTATAGCCACTATAAAAACCATCCAGGAATGATAAATACTTCTTACCTGCTAATGTATCCAACACTTGATCTATAAAGGGTAAAGGAAAATGGTCTTTTCGGGTAAATTTATTCAGTTCTCAATAATCAATGCATACCCTCCATTTATCATTATGTTTCGGCACAACCACTAAAGGGGAAACCCATTGAATATCTGAAATTGGGTAAATTAAGTTTACATTCAGCAATTTTCGCAACTCCTCTTTCACAATTTCCCTAAGATTTAGATTCATCCTTCTTTGACGTTGTCTGATAGGTTTACAATTTTCTTCAATGTAGTTGTGATGTATACAAGTCTTAGGAATAATTCCTTTCATGTTAGTGTATTCCCATGCATGTGCAGAAGAATTTTGTTATAATGTTTTGATTAGATTTTTGTTGGGAGGTATAAATGCTAGATTTACACCCACATTTAAATTGTCAACCCGAGGGGATGTAAGACTTAGAGACATAACACAATATATTCCAGAATACGTCCTTGGGGACTTGTCCAATCAAAACCCTAGATCTAATGTAGAAAGGAAATCATGCGGGAAAATAAACAAGGCATTTCAAGATAGCACACTGCAAATTAATAATATATGCAAGAAATAAAAATGAAAAACCTCTCAATCAGCTATACTCGCAAATAATAAAAAATGAAATCAAAATCTATACTTAAAAATGCTTCTTCAAGATTTGTACTTAAAATGCCGTTTTAAAATCAGTACTTAAAAATTTTTCTTGCAAATACTATTGATGGAAATGAAAATATTCAATGCAAGCTGAGCGAGGATATTTTTGAGAATATTCTTGGCACTTTAATTATGTTCAAAATGTATTTAAACTAATCTTGGTATTTAAATGAACGTGATGATCTCCTTACAATCCCAAGATCAATTTATAAAACAATTCAAGTTATTTATAAGTGCTAAGCAATATGAATATGAGATTAAATGAACATTTTTATACCATAATTACTCCCGTTTAAATTCCTACAACTTAATATATGTTCCTTGTGAAATAAATTGATAAGAAGAACTTGTTAATTAATATACTATTTTTAATTTAATTGTTGAAACAAAAATAATTAACTCTATTAATCAAACCTGTACACTTCAACATAAATCCTAAAGAAAATGGAAAACTTTTAAACATAAAGGAAATGGCAAAAAGAAATTGAAGCAAGTACACCACGCTCAGGAAATGAAACGCACACAACTCAGAAAATGTAATCAAACACAAGAAGATCTGCAGCTACATGAAAACAAATCATTAGAGAAATAAACTAAATAAATGCTAAGAAATCTACACAATGAGCTGATTGATGGGCCCGATATCCCAGCTCAATATACCTGCAAAGAAACTACATTAACCCATTATCTCATAAATTCAAAATACCCTAAAAATGTAAATTAAATATGGACTTCACATTGCTGCAAAAAAAAATAAAATTCGCAAGTATTAAATACTAAATCAAATCCAACCAATGTAAACGGAATGTAAATTCTCATTATTACAGTAATGTAATTACACAAATCTCAAATAGAATAATACAAATTTTGCAATGTTGTTTCCTGTTCATAATTCAACATTCTATGGCAAGTTTCAACATTATATCTATTACATTCCTCTGCTCTACATCCGGACAAATGGACTTTGCCTCCTATCGAATGGATCGACTCCTCCTTTCATCTACGCTCTATCTAATTGAGTAGCTACCCCTCATTCTAATGTGCACAACGCTCTCTCCATCACTCCATCTAATGTGGAGCTACTCCCTCTTATGTGCATAGCTACTACATTTGATAGCTACCCCCTATAATCGATCGACTTCTCCCTATCTGCACACCTTGCCCTCCTATCTCCTACGTAGATTTATCTCCCTCTATTGACTACAACAACTTATACATACATTGTTAATTACCAAACTAGAGCTTCAACACAGAAATAGAGAAAATTATTAGTTTTACAAATTTCCAGAATTAAAATTGGTTTGAAACAGATTGTCGATTCAGGAAATCGTTCCTCCTTTTGTGGGATTCTTCTGTTGCTAGGAAGGTGCGTTCCTTGGTTTCTAGAGGAAATTTGGACTTTATTGAGCTGATGGAAGAGGTATCATAAGGCACATGCATCCTATGATCTAGATATCAATGGCAGGAGCGTACTTAGTAAAGAAAACAAAACCATAGAGCTCAGGGGCTCGATACCACTTGGTTGCCACATAATCCATCCAGAAAATGGCATATGGAGCATCATTGAAGGAGACACGAGCAAGCCCAAAGTCACAAATTTTTAATTTACAGTCAGCATTTGCAAAAATATATATATATTTTTTTGGCTTCAAGTCACGATGAATTATATTTGCTGTATGAATATACTTTAGAGCTCTAATAAGTTGATACAGAAAGAACTGATAGTGTTCAGGTGTGAGATCGTCATTTGATTTAATAACTTGGTGAAGATCAAACTCCATCAACTCAAATACAATATATATATCTTTGAATTCCCATCGAGATGGAGGAAGCATAATTCGGTCCATACCCAACCTCCTTCAGCAATTTATAATCACTGTAGGCTACATTTTGGATTACACATCGCATGTACTGGACAGCTACTTTGACCGTGAACTTGGGGAGGCGAATTTTATAAACATCAACTAGCTCCATCATGAGATCGAACAAATTAGAGAAATGACTATCCAACACCATGCCAACAATTGATGGATCCTCTGCTCCATACATACAAAAGGCTTGTCACAGCCCTCATTGATCATCGCCAAAGTCTAATGCACGAAACCATTTTTGTACTTCGAAGGTAAGAAACAACAGCTTTGAGGTCATATTTCTCATGCCGACCAAGGCTCACATAATCACCATCAGAGAGGCCTGAACCTGAGAAATAAAGAGTAAAAAAAGTTATGTTTGAAGGAAGGAGTATGACTAATGCCTCATTTGCATGGCAATAGATAACACAAGCAAGTGATGTGCCTCCTGGGAGAGGTGATGGAAGATAGTGACCACATTGAAAGACATGGCCCCAGTTATTTCTGATCTCCAAATCCTGTCTATAGTACTTCCTCCCCGCAAAAGTAAATTCCTTCTCCCAAAGATACTAATCTGGATTTCATTCTGCCCTAGGGGTGGAAAGCAAGAAAAGTTGCTGGTGGTGGTGGTGCCATGAAGGTCGTATAGAACAATACTGTGGTCACTGGAAATTTTCACAAATATATCTTTCTCTGTAGGATTAAACCGTACATAAATGACAATATTAGACCCCCAAGCAAAACTGTGTATCGGTTCTGACCTGTCATGATCCCAAATGTCAACTTGAGCCCCATATAACTCCAACTAAGCATCATGAGCCAACTATTGCAATCAGTGGCATTGTCTTCCATGATCTAGTCACGTGTGCAAGAATCCCTTCCTCAGTTGCAATAATAGCCCTCCTAATTCATGGTGCTATGGCTTGTAAAAGCCCATCCTCGTGCAAAGAAATGTAGTCTACTTCAACGGATTTCGATAGAGATAACTGATATGATTGCGCGCTTAATTGTGCTCTTCATAAAATGATGGGTAAACTAAGATTTGTTTCAATCCCCAAACATAACGAGAGTATCAATATTCATAGAGACCCAATATTCCCCTGACGATAACTCCTTCGTGAAGCCTAATTTCGCCAAACGGTTTCTAAGTTATAGGAAACATGGTTCTCTGAACACAACCCACGTATCAGAATTTAGAGATTTTACTCCATTCGGTTGAAAATTTGATATTTGCACCTACAAAAATCTTGGACTCAGCTACCCTACTGCATGGATCTGTATTTGAACGTAGTCTTGTACTAGACTTATTCACCTGCCACCAAGGAGAAATTTATTAATAAAATTTACACATGAAACCCTCATCAATTTAAATAATAAGAGGAATTCATAAATTAATAATTATTGCCCATGAATGCCTCTAATTAGCAACATAATAGGACAAAAACACTAGGTACAAGCATCTCATTATGCGATAAATATCGTGAAAATTTAGGCAAAAGCGTGGCTCAACACTTTTCCTGTTGTAATTTTTCCAAGTTATTGTTTATGTTCAAAATTTTCCCTGGAAAGATTTTAACTGTAGAGCTACCAAATTCTTCCATAGAATAAAGAGACATTTGCCTAGATGAAAAATATTCAATATTGGATTTTTCATCAAATTGATCATGTTCATATTCTGGGGATGATTCAAAATTTTCCATTAAATTTAAGATTTGACTATATTCACTAATGGTTGAAATAGTAAAGAGAGGTTGTATATCATTTTCATCATCAACCCATTCTTTGTCATCTAACTCTGTGATTTTTCTTGCTGGAGGATATAGAGTGAATTTCCTTATTGAGTTACGATCATAGATATACATGTCACCAGATCTACAACTAATGAAAGCATCAGCTGTAGCCAATCAAGGTTTTCCTAATATAAGTGGATTTTCTCCTAGATTATTCTTAGGAGTTAAGATCATAAAATCAACAGGGTAATCCCAAGGGTCTAAGGACACTGAAATATCTTCTAACACACCATCTGGCTTGATTACATATTTGTCCGCTAATTGCAGTAATGTAGGTGTATACAGAAGATTAGGAAGCTTGAGTTGTTCCATGGTTTGTTTTCTCATGATGTTTATTGTTGCTCCTAAATCAATCAATATATATGGAATTTCAACTCCATTGATATGTGTTTTTACAACTAGACTTCCTGGATCTAAATATTTTTGTATGGAAATTTTTCCCATCATTATGTCTACTATTTTTCCTACGAGCTGAATTCTTTTTATTTCTTTTTTTTTTCTTCCTGGTTTCTTCATGCTCAATTCCTTTATATTTTTAGCTATAATTGTGATCTCCTTAATGACTTGTAACAAAGGGATTTTGATACAGAAATTTTTCAATTCATCTAGGAAATCATAATTATGCAACATAATATGCTTTTCTACTCGTCTATCTACTTGTAACCTTTTAGGAAAAGGAGGTGTAGAAGTAGGTACTGATGGTTGCTCTATGATAGGAGTTGATTTTATTGGTTCTTTTTGTTTTAGATTTTCATAATTTTGGTTTTGAAGAGATGTTCCTTCATCAAAACTTTTATTGGGCTGTAGAGAATCTTCCTGAGAATTGTCTTGTTCTTGAATAACTACAAAAGGCTTTTTCTTTTCTAATATCCTACCAGATCTAAGTTGGATATAATTAAGATCTAGAGGAGTAATCATGTAGGTTGGAAATTGTTGTCCTTATATCATATAGGTATTATGAGGATTTTTATTGTTGGGATTTGGTAATGGTTGGGCAGGTAGCTGATTTGGTCTCTGAGGGAATGGTAGTGAGAGTTGTGGATTTTGGTTTTGGTTTTGGAGTTGGGGTTGTTGATTTTGTTGAGGAATTTTTTGTGGAGGATAGTTTGGATATGATGGAGGACATTGATAGTATTGAGAGAATCTTCCATAGGGATTTTTAATTCCTTGAGCCCAATGTTGAGATGGAGATTGGGATTGAGGCCAAGGTTGCTGCCAAGAATTCCAATTTGGTGGAGGCTAAGTATACATTTGGTTATTAAAACCTTGAGCTTGTGCCCCTGCCATGGTCTTCTAGAGACAAAGAAATGTGATTTTGTTGGATTTAAAGTTGTTTCTTCTTGAAAAACAACCTTAAGACCATGAATTTAAGGACAACTCTTAGTCTCATGATTTTATGAACAAATCATGCAGGTCTCTATAAATTTTACATCAAGAGGACATTCTCTTAAAGCATTTGGGACAGAAAATAGCTAAATCATCTGTCTCGACTTTCTTATTGTTTTGTAACTTAAGGGTGTCTATCTGTTCATTTTTGCATTCGTATCTTCATCAACTATAGGGAATCCAAAAGAACTCTCAATTACCCTATTTCTTCTACCTCCTTCTGCATTTCCTCTAGCTCTCTGTCTATCTCCTCCTCTACCTCTACCTCCTCAGAATATTACATTTTATCCATTTATAATTTCTCCTTATCCTTCCCCTTCTTCTCCTCTTCCTTCCATTATAGATTCTTCAGAGATGATATAATATTCTACCTGTAAGGTTAACCGCTCTTCCTCTGGTTCTTCTAGCAATGGTATGTTGAAGAAATATTCTTCCTCTTCCTCTCCACTAGGAATTTCTAACTCTTTAGATAAAATGTGTTCTCTTGTAGAGGTGAAAAAGGTTACTCCTTCTATTGAAGATCTAGGATCTTCTTCCTCTAAGACTGCCTTAGTGAATGAAGTAGGAGATCCTCCTAATTGGATTTCTGACCTTAGAAATTTAGGAAGTCTAAGGCTATTAAAGTATGGAATATGAGTTTGATATGGAGGTGTGTCATTTCTTAGTCTTGGTGGAGTGAGTGGTCTTGTAGGGATTAAACTCCTGCCTCTAGCTATGAATCTGAACCTAGAGTCTCTTTCCCTACGCATATCATTTTTTTAGATGTAAGAAATGAGGTTACCTAATTACACTTCCTCGGCAACGACACCAAAATTTTTAGTCAATTTAATGCCTTAAATTTCTTGCATAAATTATCAACCAAGGTTTGTAAACTAATGAAGTGTGGTTCACTGTATGTGCTTAGTTAACCTTTCTTCTTACTTCGTTGTTTGTATTTTATGTTTTTTTGGGGTTTTTTGTTCTTTGATGTCTAAGAATGTTCAATCAAAAACTTATGAAAATATTTAAATGAATATAATGAATTTTAAGGAGGAAAAGGAAGTGTTCTTAAGTTAATCTAATCTACATAAAAATAAATCAAAGACTGTTGGCTAGTTAGAATCTTATTTAGGAAACAGAGCATCTATCTTATCTTATCATTAGTTCTATTCCATGGATCTAATTCTTAAAATTAAGATTGAAATTGCAGTGTTTGTCTAAAGTAAAAGTAGAGAATGAAAACAACTAATGTACTTCTAGTTACTCCAACATTCAATTATGAAGTGTGACCTTCTTGAGATGATGTGTAAGAAACTATCTATAATTTAACTTTTAATGTCCTATAACAATAATCAAAGGATGCAAAAGAAAACATATAATGTATATTTAGCTACTCCAACACTCAATTATGAAGTTTTACCTTCTTGAGATGGTGTTAAGTAACCAATTATACCTAATGATCTAGAAAATCAAGTAAAGTATGCAGACGGTAACTGAGTAATTGCATTCATTAAACATTCAACCAGTCAGCCTTAAAATATGATTAAATCAATCTCCTTGGTGTTAGTCATCTAGAATTTTACTATCTGAAGATGAATATAGATAAGTTCTAGATTTCTAAAAAAAAAATCGATGAATATTGTGAGTTTTAGAAATCTCATTGCCTTCATTATCCTAATAGAATTTTTTTCACTATTTCATCAGCTTTTCTTTCCATGGTCCCCCTGCCACTCCCAAAAGGCTCCTTAATGGCTTGTGCCTCTCATCTCCATCCTTTCCTACCTATGACCTCATTAATCTATTTTCCCTTACCCATAACTCCATTTGCCATCTAGGGTTTCCTATAGCCAACTCATTTCCCATTACTCCCAATTTCCTCAAGCATTAATGGTCTAAAAATTATCTCTATAGGATCTTTAGATAAATAAATTACATTGGATTTTGGATCTTCAATACGCCATTTTTTTAATATTCCGTTTCTACACTTGAAGACTCCAAACCAACTTTAAGTCAAAGATCATGGTCAAAAACCCCCACTAGGTCAATTATGGTTTCATATGTTTCATGGTAATCATTTCCAAAGAAGACTACCATTAATTTTCAAGGTCTGGACATGAGGAAATGGACAATATTGACACTTTTGCAGAAGTTTTAAGAGGTCAATCAATAGAAGAAATTGATGAGGTAAGTGGTTTGTGCCTAAAGGATGACATCTTGCATGAAGGAAGACAGTAAAATTAGGGTTTTACACTTGGCAGTCTAGCAGAGTGCCTACACAGTGATCAAATGCATAAATAGTATGAAGAAGGTGTTGAAAGCTGCTACTATGAAAAATCCTCCCAGAGTTGTTGAAAGAGATGTCATGACTGTATGAGAAAAAGAGATGTGTTAGAGTTCATGATGGAGATAAGGGAGGTTTTAAGGTTGGTGTTGTGTCAAAATAAAACTATCATGCCTCTAGGATCAAAAGAAGAGAAAAATTCATAACCCCTGCATATCATAAGAAAAAAATGTGCAGAGGTTAAACTAAGTTTCATGGTGTAAATTACAGCAGGCTTTTTGAGGCTTTCTGTTGTATGTAAACATCTTAGGGTTATAAAAAGTGAAGACATCATGCAATCAAAGAGAAAAAGTGTGAAGTGTATCAGTAAGAGAAGGCCAAATCAGTGTTTTCTGTCACCTACAGAGAAAAAAATGTAAAAATATCAGTGAGAAGGAGAAGGACTTGTAAAAATTAGAAAGTAGGCTTGTCAAGGTTAATATCCATTCATGAGCACATTAAAACTCATTTTACACTTCTTATCAATCATGATTCACTTGTATAGAATTAGATTTTTCAAAAAAAGGAAGAAATTTTGGGATTTTCAAGTCAAATTTGACTAAGTGTCGAGGCGCTGTGCGCCTAGAGTTGGGCGCTGCGCCCCTGGATATTTTCCTCGTGCAATTTTCTTCGGCGATGCATGCCTGGAGGTAGGCGCTGCACACTTGCTTGATTTTCCCAACAGGCTCGACAAAAGGCCTTGGCACTGTGCGCCTGGAAGTGCATTGCACCCTTGATGACCTTTACCTGACTTGCCTGACAGCCCCGGGCTGGCGCTGCACGTTTGGCCAGGAGGACCCTCCAAGCAAATTAACCCTCCAAATCACCTCAAGGCTACTTCAAATCACCACCATGGGTTTTTTAAACATTGATAAGGGTAAGTACAGGTGATCCTTCCATTTTCAAGAAATTTTTCCTCATTTAATAGGAAGGATGGGACCCCAAGGAACAATCCTCAATTTCATGCTTAAGGTCACTGATTAAAGCCTCATTCATATACCTATAAGGAAAATGAGTAATACAGGAGAGATCATACTGTTTGGAGATTTCTCATTCACCCTAGTTGTGCCTACACCTATTCTTCATAAAAACTTGTTCATTCATCCACTACATTGTAAAAACTGCCATTCCACCATTCCTCTATTTCATTTCCATTGTGCAGTCCTAGGGTTTTTCTCAAAACAGAGTGGTCAAAATGTCAAAAGAGAAGGAGGGGAATGAAGAAGGAAGCATTGAATATGATGTCAGTAGGGCAAAGAAAATTGAAGCAAAGGGCAGTGGAGATGCAGAAATCAATGATGAAGAAAGCAACAAGGAGAGTGAGGCTTATGATAATGATAATATTGGCAGTGATAAAACAAAGAGCTTTGAAGCCCACAACAATAGTGCAAAGAATAGTGAGGTGGATCAATCAAAGGTAAATCAAACAATGAGGGAGATGACAATGATGACAAATGTCAGCAAGGTAGATAACAGTGAAGAAGATGTCAATGAGAGAAAAATATATCAAGGAGGCTAAAAAAAATAATACCTTGAAAACTTGGTTGATCTATACCTACAAGCATCCCAAACACCATGAACAAGACAATTTCAAGTTTTGGGCACATTTCTGCACTTAGGAATTTTTGACTGACTTAAAGTGCCAAGGGCGCAACGCCCTTGGTGCTGCGCTTTTTATTAGACATCCATTTCAGGAATGGCTTAAATTTTTAGGTTCCTTAGGCCAAGGGCATCATGCACACCAAATTTCATATCATTTGGAGCAGTTTTGGTCCTCCAAAAGGCCCAAAAACATGCAAAATTTTACCTTTTCTGCCTTGTTTTCAGGGTTGTCGCTACGCCCTTAGCAGCCTTGGGAGTTTTGGTTTTTGAATAGGTGAGTGAATTCCAATCAGAAAACCAAGGGAATTTTTTGAAAGTAGATTTGACAGGGTTTCCAACGAGCCATCATGGAGCTCATTCTGACATCGGAAAGGCCTTCATAATTCAGCTCCAAGATGACACATTTTTCCCATGCAGGCACTGTGCCCTTGGACCTCACTGTTGTGCCCTTATCTGCAAAAGCCAACAAAAGACACTAATTTATGGTAAATATATATTTTATGGTTTTTTTGAGAAAATCACTCCAAATTTAGGTGTTATAAGTTATTTTTCATTTATTTCATTAGATATTTTATGCCTTGGGCCTTGCATGGTCTCTTTGGACATAAATGGTATTTATGGGTATTTATAACATTTTCAAACCCTAGTTAGGGTTTGGTCCTCTATTTTTTTTAAATACAACATTGAGGCCTCATTGTACATGTTGGATATTTTATGAGCATAATATGAGATAGACTTGGAGTTTATTGGTGAAATTGGTTTTTGATGACTTGTGATGGCTTTGGACTGTGCATCCATGGATTGAGCACACTCTTAGGATTCATAAAGCTTGGTTAGATGGTGATGTATTCTAACTTTTCGTTTGCTTTCTTCAGTTTCATTTTTTTCATGTTTTCTTTGATCAGAAGACAGAAATAGAGAATAGGACTTGCTTCTTAGCATCCTACTTTTGCCTGCCTCTTTGATTTCTATGTTTTCCTCCTTGAAGTTTAGCTAAAGAATTCTTAAATGCTATTTGATTTTTACTAAAATGATATGTTAAAGTTCTATTTGTTTGCAAGTAATGTTCAGAGAATCCCGAATTGCTCTCTAAGTTACTTATTTGTTGTTTGAGGTCTGCTTAGTACTATTTGATTGAAGAATCCTTTATTTCTCTTCCAGTTTTGCTATACTATCATACTGAAAGTTTTTTCCTTGTTCTTAGTATGTTAATGGATCCTTGATTTCCCCTTAACCTACTATATTCATGACCCCATATTTATTTCATTTTCACTGAACCTATTTAGATTTATTTGGCCTTGTTAAATTTCCCTAGGAGACACCCTTGACCTATTTTTGCACTCTTCAAAACCTTTCCAAACTCAATATCCCAATGGATTGATTCTCTCTTACTCTACCTATTCTCCTTGAAAACCTATCCAACCAACCAAACAAAAAAATAAACCCTAATCCTTATAACTAGCCTAAAATCAAAACCTTAACAACTATCAACTTACATATTTTACACAAATATAGAGAGAGCCCTCTCTGAGTCCAGGAAGGCTAAGTCCTAGGACTCCAAAGACTGATTTAATGTTACGCCTATACATTTGGTCTTGCCAATCTAGAAAATTATGGGGATCTAACATAATGGAGATCATGGTGGGACCTGTAAGTCAATGACAATCTAAGTATTCCTTAGGACCTTATAAAACCCACATACATCATTAGATTGGTATTCAGTTGTTGATGGTGGATAAAAAGTACATCCTTAAAACATTAAGCATCCTCCACTTGGAAACTCTGATGAACAAAGATCACATCCCTGGGTTCCCACACAAAATGCCTCAGAAAGACTAGGTTTCAAACCCAGCTATGTTTGAAAATGAGAAATTTGATGACCCCTTCTTACATCTCATCAAATTTCATATACATGTATGGAGGTTAAAAGTTGAATGGCATCAGGGTTGCCTCATGAAAATGTTCATGGGGACATTAGAAGGGAAAGATAGAGAATGGTATGAAGGCCTAAACCCTAGTAGTTTATTTTCCTTAAAGGATTTCCAGAAGGTATTTTATGAGCATTATAAGGAAAAATTTCCATATTTATCATTAACTGAAAATTTTTGTGATCAATCTGAAGATCTCATACAATAACTTGTAAACATTGATGAATATTTGGGAAATTGGCATCCTGAAAGCCTATTAGAAGCAGTTTATGAATTTAATTCTCAAATCATCTATCATGATAGCCAAGAGGATTTGGTTGAGGATGAAATCAATCATGAGAGAAAGGAAGGTCCACATGATCTCTCTGAAGGTACATGTGATGATTCACCATCTCTTCTAGGTAAGGCTCAAGAAGATATTCAGCCTAAGAATCAGCCTTCAATAGAGAAAGAGAATTGTTGTAGTGTTATCGAAAGAAAGAGAAATATGCCTCCTCTTTTGATTGAAGAGGAAATAAATTAGATTCTAAACATGTAGCCAACCTCTAGACCTTCATATGAATACAAAAATTCTATTCATTCTCATGCGAATGCTAGCTATCACAGATTATAAAATGGATGTGTAGATTAATTCAAAGAAAAAAAACTCATAATCCAATATGATTGATTGGTGACATTACTTATATTCATGATTTTCCAAAGTTTGATCAGTTTGATGATGATGTTCTCCAAATATAAGCTAAACTTGTAGAGCCATCGACAGTTGGTTTTTGGGAGGAAGATTAGTTTCATCAAATTGAAAAAAATAAGCAGCCAATACATGTGATCTATGACACTGATGAGGAAAGTTGCAGTTGGTTTGTGAGAGGAAGATTAGTTTCATCAAATTGAAAAAAATAATCAGCTAATACATGCCATCTATGACACTGATGAGGAAAGTATAGAAAATTTGGAAGTAAGTGAAGGATCTCTGACTCTTTTCACTACTTCATTTCAGTCCATCAGGAATAACTTTCATGTGATTAGAAATCAACAGTCTTTCAGTTTTGATGTGGAGGTTGGGGAAGAAAATGAACTTCTTGAGCATGTTTTTAATGAGAAACATTTTCCTGAAATGGTTGAAGAAATCATTTCTGGCATAGAATCCTCCTCAGCTCCAGATTTGTAGCCACCAAGTCCCATTGAATTCAAATTTTCATATGAAGGCTTGGATATTGATAATCACAGGAGATTTTCTATACTACCTTCTCAAGAATATTTATTGGCAAAGAGTACTACTCATCAACATGATGGCCTACAAGTAGAATCCATTCCACTCAGTCAACGCATATCAGGATTGCTAGAGGACAACATTGCAATATATGTTGATACTGACAGTGCAAATGATCATGAGGAAGAGGTGGATCTTCTTGCCCAAAAGAATCCCAAGCTTAGCCAAGTGGAAGAAAGAGTAGTCTTGGATGAAGGCTATTTTTCAAATGCTCTAGACCAAGTATTGTTTCAAGATCCCTTTTCTATTTTCATAGAGACATTTGAAGAGGGAGTAAAATATATTACGAGCAGTTTGATGCAAGGTTTAAAGAAAATTTTAGGTACTTGATGCAAGGTTTAAAGAAAATTTTAGGCACTACTGTTCAAACACAAGTGAGATGGGAGTGGCCTTTTGATTTTTTCAACACACTCAAAGAATTGAAACAAGATCACTCATGGAATCATCTACTTGACTGGTTATATTGGAGAAGGGAGTTCTCCAAATGAATTCATATCATATGTAGGGTAGATTAGGATAAACATGTATGAAAATAAGCCCAGCACTATGAGCATATTTCTAGTTTTTAGTTTTTAGAATGCTAATCTAGAAAAATAAAAACACAAAAACAAAGAAAAAAATGAAAAAGAGGGCAGATGAAAAGAATAGGTACAACCCCATACCAAAAAAGAGTATTTCTAAAAGTGTGTAAACCTAAATGCCACTACCTTTGAGAAAAAGTCTTAATTTATTCATCTAGCCTAATCATGACTGAACATGTTCTAAAATTCTGCTAATAGGTTAGTGAAAGAAGATTTGTCAAACCATTTAAGCTTGACTTATTAGTAGACTAGATTAGGAGAAAATATAATGGTTCCCAAAGCTCAAATTTAGAACTAAAGAGAAATGAGAGGGATGCATAACAAACTCTAAACCACAACCCTCAAGTTTCTAGTTTTCATTTGTACCAAAAAAATGTCTGTGTTCAGTTTGTTCAAATGCCACAACCCATGGAAAATTAGATTGCTTAATCCTAGTTTGGTCATATTTTGAATTTCATCTCAGTAGGTTAGAGAATAAAGTCTGTCAAACAGCTTAATCTTGACAGATGAGTGGACTAGGTAGAGAATAAGAGATTTCATTAGCCTAATATGAACTCTTGGCAGTGATAAGGGTAGAAGTAGATAGTTTTTTTATGCTTTCAAAATAAAATAACGTCAAGGGTTTTCCAATCCAAATGCATCTGGATGAAGAAAAAATGTTAGGAAAAGTTTGATGGGTAGGTAGAATTGAGGCTAAAGTAATCATGTTTTCTTTCATATTTGAGATCATAGCTTCAAGAGAACATCAAAAAATGAAGGAAGAAAGATCTTCCAAGTACAAGTAAGGTAATGGTGTTCAAAACTCAGAGATCTGAGCTTTGAGGTTATGGACACCTCCTAAAAAGGAGTCTCCCTCCCCAAGTGGAGTTTTTTGGGGTTCCTATGTTTTGGCAGATTGGAAAACCAAAATATAAGACAACATAAAACCAATTTGGGATCTCAGATCTAGCCCTTCTGGATGCAAAGAGGGATCTCTTTATAAAGGTAAAGAATAATATATCTTTAAAGTTCAATTTAAGGTATTAGGCTAGTTATAAAGCACAAGGGTTTATTTTGTTTGTTTGGTTGGGAATCATTAATTGAGAAGGTTATGTGAAGTGAAGGAGGAAATAAGTGGAAGGATGTTTCAGCATGGGAATATAGGTCAAGAGAAGTGCCAGTCCATTGGGCTATGGAGTCATAAAAGGGTTTACTTGCATAACAACTATCCAAGGGTTTCCATAGGGCAAGTCATCTATACCAAAAAATCTCTTTAGATAGATGGTGAGATGGAACATTAAGAAGTGAGGTGAAAGAAAGAAACCAAAGTGCAGCCTAAGATCAGGTAAGGGCTTTTAACATATCTTTCTTTTGACATACTTTCAAAGGAAACTCTCAATAAAGACACAAAGGGTAGCTTAAGATCAAGTAAGGACTTTTAACCTAACCTGATTTCAGCATACTCTCAAGGGAAACAATCCAACAGTCCTCATAACCACTTTCAGATAGTAGAAAACATTTAAGATTAAACACAGAGCAAGGCCTAAGATCAGAGAAATACTTTTAACCTTCTCTTTTTTTTGACACCAACTCACAAGGAAAAGTTTCAAGACAAATTGTTGGAGAAGAGACTAGAGGACGGGGCTAACCATAGACTTCCTTAGTTCAATCTTTTACTTAGCATGAAATGAAAATATCTTTCAAGAACAATGTTTCAAGTTGTACTCAGCAAGACATGGGCTCACCAACATTTCTTGATTGGTTATACTCTATAGATTTATCCTTAAAATGCATAATCAGAGGAAAACACAAAGATAGAGCTTATCCATGAGATTTAGGGTACTTCCAACAGTATTTCCTAATATATACTTGTTGTTCTTTATCAGAGAATAATGGAAAATACTAAAAACATGAAAGAAGACAATAACAGTAAGAAAAACATCACCAATAATATAGACCAGGATCTTGCGAATCTGCTTGTTCAATTGATGTGCAAAACCAGTCACATACTTTGAGTCCAGTGGATTTTTACAGTCCAAACTTCTCTTCCCAGCCTACTATATTAGAAAATACTCAGCTACTTCCCCTCAATAGCAGTTCAAACAATCAATAAAATCCCAACCAACATTTTCAATGTAATTTTCATGGGTTCTTATAGGTGAATGAGTGATAGCAGTGGTAGAAAGGACTTAAAAGTTTCATTAAAACATAGGGAGAAATGTATTCGAAGCCCATTATATTTAATATCTTTACATTAACTTTTAGTACCCTTTAGTCGACTTAGAAGTCTTTGTCAGGTTGACAATAACTTCTAGGGTGCGCTCTTGAAGTAATTTCTGGCTGTTGGTACTCTGTTTTGTCTTCTGAGATAATTAAGGTGGGTAGTTTGGCTTACAGGTCTTCCATGCCTTCATAACTACTGTCTTGACATCTTTAGGAATTTCTGTCAGTGTAATAACTGCCAGGATGCTTGGAGGAGTGTAGAATAGTTTGTGTGAGTTCTTCCTTTCTTTGGAGAAAGAATGCTCTGCTGATTTGTCATGTTTTTTAATGCCTCGAACACTGATATGAATTTGATAGTGTTTTTTAGGCTTCATTAAGCCTCCATGATCATCTTTCGGTCTTTATCTGTGTCCTTTACCCTTCTAAACATTGGATTAAGTCTTCAATATTATTCATTTATCCTTTAATCTCTTTCTGATACACTTTAAACTTCTGCTAACCTGTGTTTGTGAATATACAGGTTATAGGGGCACCGGAGGGTTTTATGTTAGGGTCAATAACCCCGATTTTCAATAAAACATGCTCTTAAACTCTCTCAGTGATTTATTCCTCTGCGATCTTTGGCTATGTGATAGTATTTCACCACTATATGTCACCTGACTGTGACTGGAGGGAATGTATGAATTCATCGCCCTTTGAACCCTGCAAAACATGATAAACATGTTATAAAAACCTATGGGAGAAGGAATGACTGCTTCAGAGGCTCGTGAGGGTGGAGGATCAGTGAGGAATAATGTGGATGCAGCGGCTGAAAGGTCGGAATCATGGCAGAAGGCGAAACCAGGTTTAAAATTTGAATTTGGTGCAAAATTGGAGAAGGGTCGTTTTGGGAAAACCATTAATGGTTTTTGCGCAACATTTGGGGGGGGAAGCGGTATTAACTTTTGGAACACGATTCCATTCATCTCTTGACACGTGGAAAATGAAAACTACTTTTATTGCGTAGAATTAGCGCACTGTGGGTAGGGGCCAAAAATTGTGGGATATTGTGTTTGAGCCGTCAGATGATCGTCGAGAGATCGGACGGTGTGGGTAGAACGCGATGAATGGAAAGCTATAGGGTTAAAAGATGAGTAGGGTCCATGACGATGTCAGTTGCTTTGTTGCGCAGTGGATGTGTGTTGGCTTATCGGGTTAAGTCCCGATCATCATATCTCTGGAATGAATGGTCGAGATCTAAAGAAAAGGTGGAGATTTGGAATGGGGAGAAGGGATGGGAAATGAATGGGAAAAAAATGGGTGCCCGATGGCCGTTGATCTTTGCAGATCAACGGTCCACATCTATTTTAAAATTGAAATGTCGGGGATGGAAAAATAAAGAAAAATAAAGGTTTTGGCACAGAGGCTAATGTATTTTAAGCACCCGATTACAGGTCTTAGGTTATATGAGACGAGGGGGATAAAGGATATAAGCCCTTGGGGGCTTAATAACTTATAAGGTAAAAATACTATTTTTAAGGCCAAAAATAGGGATTTTAAGGCCAAATGAAGGTTTCGGTAAGCCATGAAAAGGATTTTTTTAACCAAATAGAGGGAAATATTAGGTTTAAAAGGGGTTTAGGATAATTTAGAGGTTAAAATGAAGGTTTATAGAGGAATTTTGTGAAGGGAATAAGGGTGAAAAATGGAATTCTTTGTGAGTGAGAACAGAAGTGGGATGGAATTTTGTGAAGGGAATAAGGGTGAAAAATGGAATTCTTTGTGAGTGAGAACAGAAGTGGGATGATGGAAAATGGAGCCTCATGAACAATTTTTTCCTTTGGTAAGCAATAGGGTTCATTAATGGAAAGAACAGTGAAGATTCTCTAAAGGATAGAGGACACATGAAGGCTTCAAGGATGAGAGATTTTCAAGGGAATTTATCACTTGAAGGCTTGATGAAAAATTTAGCCACCTGTTTGCTTTGACAAATTATTATAGGTGGCTAACAATGGCTCCACATGGGGATGGCATCTTATTGAAGGTGCCAAGAATCTCAGATATAATCTTTGGAAGTAGGCCAGAGCCTGATCCTTGACCATATTTTTCTTCTTTGATCAGCTGCTACATAAGTGAAAAGTAGTATATCAGCAGCATTACTTCCCCAAAAAACTACCCACCCATCCTACTATCCTAACATTTTTTCTTCAAGGCGCACTTAGACTTGCAGACCTTCCTCATCATTATTTTTATTGAAAGAAAAAATTAATCTAATTCTACCCTTATTCCTCCATGAGACCAGATTAAACAATTGGACTCATAACTTCTCTACCTAAATTAATATCTGCCAGGATTAAACTGTCTCGAAAATTTTCATTCTCTATATTATAAAATAGAAATTGAAAACACATCCAAACTAGGATTAGGCTGTCTGATTTGCTGTGGGTCCATGGCATAAAGACAAGCTGCCCATGAACTGAAACTTTGCAGAAAATTGAAAAAACATTGTGAAGGCTTGAAATTCTGAAAATTAAGAGCATCCTTCCTTCTTCTTGTGACTCAGATTTTGAGCTTTTTAGAGTCACCTTTCTTTCTTCATTTCAGCTCTGATTTTGACCTTGTTAGAGCTATTCTCTTCTTCTTTTCTGGCTCAAGTTTTTAGCATGTTAGAACCAGCCTTATTTGTATCTTTGGCTTAGGTTTTGATATGATTAGAGCCATTCTTTATCATACTTATAGGTTTAGGATTTGAGTATGTTTGAACCTTTATTTTTCTAATTTTTTGTATTTTTTGATTTTTTCTTTCAAAGTAAAATCAACAACTAACTAAATGCTCACAGACTAAGCTTTATTGAGATTCCTACCTACCCTATTCTAACTAAATATTCACATGTCTAGCTGATAAATTCTCTTTTCCAATACATCCAGTCAATCAGATGGTTCCATGAATGGTCTCTGCTCATCTCTTTGAGCATGCTAGATAGGTAGGGCCACTACCATTCTCTTTGTTTTTTAACAGCAACTTCTAAAATGTTTCTTTTTGTCTGCAAAAAGCTGCTCTTGATGGCCTTTGATCCTTCTCTAAATGTCTGTAGGAAATGAACATAAGGATCTTGAAATAATACCTGGTTTTGAGTATTTTACAAGTAGTTTTCAACCAGGATTACTTCCTCTTCCACTGGATCAAGGAAAAGATTCTTTTGAGAAAGAAACTCTTCCTCATCTTCATTCTTTTTTGAACTGGAGGACTCATCATATACTGCAGTGTTGTCCTCTTGTAGCTTTGAGATATTCTGATTTGGTGGGCTAATCTCTGTGAAAATATCAATGTATTCTTGAGCACGGGTCTGTTCCATTGCTTCATCTTTTTCAAGAGAAGGCTCCTTGCTTTCAACTTGCTAAAAAATTTCTCCATTGTTTTCCTCTTCACCCTTTGAGATGAAAGGCTGCTGATTTCCAAACACATGGAAGCTATTACTGAGGATTTGAGATAAATCAGAGTGAAGATTTAATGAATCTTCACCTGCTACTAGACTTTCATAAGTTTCCTCATCAGTATCATAAATAGCCTGCATGGGCTCATTCATTTCTTGAAGTTAATGGAACTGATCTTCCTTCCACAAATCTACTAATGATGGCTCTGCAAGATCAACTTCTGTTTGGAGAACATCATCATCAGATAGATAAAAATTAGGAAAATCATTAAAGTACGTAATGCTACTAATCAAACATACTAGATTATCAGCGGATCTTTCTTCATTCTGATTTACAAGGGAGAGTTCTAAATCTGTACAATAAAGCTCAGTAGATGAATGGGCAAGAGTGTTTGTTTTATAAAATATTTCAGAGGCTGGTTGTTTGTTTGTAGTTTTGTCAATTTCTTCTTCTGTCAAATGAGGGCTTCCTTTTTCAGTATGGACATAAGAACAACAATCCTCTTTCTCTTGTGTTAACGGTTTGGGAGGCTAGATGCCTTCTTGAG
The DNA here is from genome assembly GCA_034641835.2 of Pinus albicaulis. NCBI lineage: Eukaryota > Viridiplantae > Streptophyta > Pinopsida > Pinales > Pinaceae > Pinus > Pinus albicaulis. The sequence continues at coordinate 263,172,681 of CM076582.1, read as the reverse complement.
CCTCTTCTAGGGGATCCTTATTTGTGCTTGCAGGGAGACCTTGAGGATTTTCTAATGTTTCCTGATCTTCTTCTATCACAAACAATTCCTCAGGATTACTATGACACTTAGTTTGGATACAAGGTTCATGAGTTGCTTTTTCTACATTATCAGGATGCCACTCTTCTTGTGTAATCTGAGATGGGTTATAATCTAGAGGGGGAGTTCCTATATGTGTTGGTTCTCCTTCCACATTAGATTATGCGTTTTCTAAGTGGCTACTTGTTTCCTCAAAGCACTGCTCACTATAAGTATTTGCAATTTGGTCATGAAGTTCTCTTAATAGCATAGTACAAGATATAGGTAGGCAATTAGGAATTTCTTGACAACCTTCCTCATCATCTTCTATAAAGTCTTGATCATCATACATGTCTTGCTCATTGTCTAGGTCTTGTAGAGGTTGAGTTTGTTCTTGATCTAGAAAAATCATGGGTTGCTCGAGATCATCGATATTTAAATTAGCCTCATACCTTTCCATTATTTTTCCAAACATGTACAACATTCTTTCCATCTTGGTCAATAGTTTTGCTTCTAGGTCTGCATCCGAATCCATGTTGGTAAATCAGAATATAGGTCACTGAATCTTGTCAACCAGTTTAGAGTCTTCTACTAGTGGAGTCATTTGGTCTTTTGGGAGTTGTGGAGTCACCCGATGGAGGGTTTCAAAATTTTTGAGATGAGTTGTTGTCCACCATCAATAATTGAATACCAATCTAAGGAGGTTTGTGGGTCTTCTGAGCTCTTAAGGATGTATAAGATGAAATTCACTCAGAATTCCCTAGTATGGTCGTCATTATGTTGGCGACGACAATGGGAAAAATTACCAGATAATATCAATTAAGGGTAGTAGGTCTTCTGAGGAATGTTTAGGCGTGAATGAAATTCACTCAGCTTCCCCAGTGGAGTCACCATTATGTTGGCGACGAAAATGGGAAAAATTACTAGATAATATGAATTAAGTGTATTAGGTATTCTGAGGAATGATTAAGTGTGAATAAAATTCACTCAATTCTCCAGTGGAGTCTCCATTATGTTGGGGTTCCTATGTTTTGGAAGATTGGAAAAACAAAAGATAAGACAACATAAAACCACTTTGGGATTTCAGGATCTAGCCCTCCTGGATCCAGAGAGGGATCTCTCTATAAAGGTAAAGAATAATGTATCTTTAAAGTTCAATTTAAGGTATTAAGCTAGTTATAGAGCACAAGGGTTTATTTTGTTTGTTTGGTTGGGAATCATTAATTGAGAAGGTTATGTGAAGTGAAGGAGGAAATAAGTGGAAGGATGTTTCAGCATGGGAAGATAGGTCAAAGAAGTGCCATTCCATTGGGCTATGGAGTCATAAAATGGTTTACTCGCATAAAAAATATCCAAGGGTTTCCATAGGGCAAGTCATCTATACCAAAGGATCTCTTTAGATAGATGGTGAGATGGAACATTAAGAAGTGAGGTGAAAGAAAGAAACCAAAGTTTAGCCTAAGATCAGGTAAGGGCTTTTAACCTACCCTTCTTTTGACATACTTTCAAAGGAAACTCTCAATAAATACACAAAGGGTAGCTTAAGATCAAGTAAGGACTTTTAACCTAACCTGCTTTCAGCATAATCTCAAGGGAAACAATCCAACAGTCCTCATAACCAATTTCAGAAAGTAGAAAACATTTAAGATTAAGCACAGAGCAAGGCCTAAGATCAGAGAAATAATTTTAACCTTTTCTTCTTTTGACACCAACTCACAAGGAAAACTTTCAAGATAAACTGTTGGAGAAGAGACTAGAGGACAAGGCTAACCATAGACTTCCCTAGTTCAATCTTTTACTTAGAGTGAAATGAAAATATATTTCAAGAACAATGTTTCAAGTTGTACTCAGCAAGACATGGGCTCTCCAACATTTCTTGACTGGTTATACTCTATAGAATTATCCTTAAAATACACAATCAGAGGAAAACACAAAGATAAAGCTTATAAGTGAGATTTAGGGTACTTCCAATAGTATGTCCTAATCTATACTTGTTGTTCTTTATCAGAGAATAATGGACAGTATGAAAAACATGAAAGAAGACAATAACAGTAAGAAAAACATCACCATAATATAGACCAGGATCCTGTGAATCTGCTTATTCAATTGATGCGCAAAACCAGTCACATACTTTGAGTCCAGTGGCTTTTTATAGTCCAAAATTCTGTTCCGAGCCTACTATATTACAAACTACTCAGCTACTTCACCTCAATAGCAGTTCAAACAATCAATAAAATCCCAACCAACATTTTCAATGTAATTTTCATGGGTTCTTATAGGTGAATGAGTGATAGCAGTGGTAGATAGGACTTAAAAGCTTCATTAAAACAGAGGGAGAAATTTCTTCAAAGCCCATTATGTTTAATATCTTTACATTAAATTTCAGTACCATTTAATCGACTTAGAATTCTTTGTCAAGTTGAAAATAACTTCTAGGGTGTGCTCTTGAAGTACTTTCTAGCTGTTGGTACTCTGTTTTGTCTTCTGAGATAAGTAAGGTGGGTAGTTTGCCTTGCAGTTCTTCCATGCCTTCATAACTACTGTCCTGACAGCTTTAGGAATTCATATCAGTGTAATAACTACCGGGATGCTTGGAGGAGTGTAGAATATGTCATGTGAGTTATTCCTTTCTTTGGAGAAAAAATGCTCTGCTGATTTGTCATGTTTTTTAATGCCTCGAACACTGATATGACCTTGATAGTGTTTTTCATGCTTCATTAAGCCTCCTTGATCTTCTTTGTGTATTTATCTGTGTCCTTTATCCTTCTAAACATTGGATTAAGTCATCAATATTATGCATTGATCCTTTAATATCTTTTTGATACACTTTAAACTTCTGCTGACCTGTGTTTGTGAATATACAGGTTATAGGGGAACTGGAGGGTTTTATGTTAGGGAAAATAACCCTGATCTTCAATAAAACATGCTTTCAAACTCTCTCAGTGATTTCTTCCTCTGCGATCTTCGGCTAGTATTTCAGCACTATATGTCACTTGACTGTGACTGCGGGGACTATATGAATACATCGCCCTTTGAACCCTACAAAACATGATAAACACGTTATAAAAACCTGCAGGAGTAGGAATGACTACTTCAAAGGCTCGTGAGGGTGGAGGACCAGTGAGGAATAAAGTGGATGCAGTGGCTAAAGGGTCAGAATCATGGCGGAAGGTGAAACTGGGATTAAAATTTGAATTTGGTGCAAAATTTGAGAAGGGTGGTTTTGGGAAAACCATTAATGGTTTTCACGTAGCATTTGAGGGGGGGAAGTGGTATTAACTTTTGGAATGCGATTCCATTCATCGTTAGAGACCTGGAAAATGAAAACTCCTTTCATCGTGCAGAAGTAGCGCACTGCGGGGAGGGGCCAAAAATTGCGCGATATTGTGTTTGAGCCATCGGATGATCGTCGAGAGATCGAACGGTGCGGGTAGAACACAATGAATGGAAATCTACAGGGTTAAAAGATGAGTGGGGTCCATGACAACGTCAGTTGCTTTGTTGCACAGTGGATGTGCATTGGCTTATTGGGTTAAGTCTTGATCGTCAGATCTCTGGAATGAACAGTCGAGATCTAAAGAAAAGGAAGAGATTTGGAATGGGGAGAAGGGATGGGAAATGAATGGGCAAAGAATGGGCGCCCGATGGCTGTGGATCTCTGCAAATCAACAGTTCACATCTATTTTAAAATTGAAATGTCAGGATCGAAAAATAAATAAAAATAAAGGTTTTGGCACGGAGGCTAATGTATTTTAAGCGCTCCATTGCGGGGCTTAGGTTATATGAGATGGGGGGATAAAGGATATAATCCCTTGGGGGCTTAATAACTTATGAGGTAAAAAAACTGTTTTTAAGGCCAAAAACAAGGATTTTAAGGCCAAATGAAGGTTTTGATAGGCCAGGAAAAGGATTTTTTGAACCAAATAAAGGGAAATATTAGGTTTAAAACGGGTTTAGGATGATTTAGAGGTTAAAATGAAGTTTTATAGAGAAATTTTGTGAAGGGAATAAGGGTGAAAAATGGAATTCTTTGTGAGTGAGAAGAGAAGTGGGATGATGGAAAATGGAGCATCGTGAACAGTTTTTTCCTTTGGTAAGCAGTAGGGTTCATTAATGGAAATAGCAGTGAATATTCTCTAAAGGATAGAAGACACATGAAGGCTTCAAGGATGACAGATTTTCAAGGGAATTTATCACTTAAAGGCTTGACGAAAAATTTAGCCACCTGTTTTCTTTAACAAATTATTATAGGTGGCTAACAGAGTCATTGTTAGTCATTCATAATTTTTACTATCTTAATATGACTATAGATTAGTTCTATATTTCTAAAAAAAAAATTCCCTAAATATTGTGAGTTTTAGAAATCTCACTGCCTTCATTATCCTAATAGAAATTGTTTCACTATTTCATCAGCTTGCCTTTCCATGGTCACCCTGCCACTCCCAAAACGCTCCTTAATGGCTTGTGCCTCTCATCTCCATCCTTTCCTATCTATGCCCTCATTACTCTATTTTCCCTTGCCCTTAACTCCATTTTCCATCTAGAGTTCCCTATAGCCAACTCATTTCCCATGATTCCCTATTTCCTCAAGCATTGATGGTCTCAAAAGTATCTCCATAGGCTCTTTAGATCAATCAAGTACATTGGATTTTGGATCTTCAATACACCATTTTGTCAATACTCTGTTTTTACACTTTAAGACTCCAAACTAGCTTTTAGTCAAAGATCATGGTAGAAAACCCCAACTAGGTCAATTAGGGTTTCATATGTTTCAAGGTCATCATTTCCAAAGAAGACTATCATTCATTTTCAAGGTCTGCACATGAGGTAATGGAAAAGCTTGACACTTTTGCAGAAGTGTTAGGAGGTCAATCAACAGAAGAAATTTATGAGGTAAGTGGTTTGTGCATAAAGGATGACATCTTGCAGCAAGAAAGACAAAAAAATTAGGGTTTTACACTTGGCATTCTAGTAGAGTGCCTACACAGTGATCAAATGCAGAAATGGTATGAAGAAGGTGCTAAAATTTGTTGCTATGACAAATCCTCCCAGAGGTGTTCAAAGAGCTGTCATGACTCTATGAACAAAAGAGATGTGTTAGACTTCAAGATGGAAATAAGGGAGGTTTTAAGGTTGGTGTTGTGTCAAAATAAATCTATCATGCCTCTAGGATCAGAAGAAGAGAAAAATTCATAACTCCTGCAGATCACAAGAAAAAAAGGTGCAGAGGTTAAACTAAGTTTCACGGTGTAAATTACAACAGGATTTTTGAAGCTTGTTGTTGTATGTAAACATCCTAGGGTTGTAAAAAGTGAAGCCATCATGAAATCAAAGAGAAAAAGTGTGAAGAGTATCAGTAAGAGAAGGCCAAATTAGTGTTTTCTATCACCTATAGAGAAAAAAATGTAAAAATATCAGTGAGAAGGAGAAGGACTTGTAAAAATTAGAAAGTGGGCTTGTCAAGGTTAAGATCCATTCATGAGCCCATTAGAAATCATTTTACTCTTCTTATCAATCATGATTCACTTGAAGAGAATAATTTTCAAAGAAAGGAAGAAATTTTTGGTTTTCAAGTCAAATTTGACAATGTGTTGAGGCGCTACGCCCTTGGACAGTTTCCTTGTGAAATTTTCTTCAGCGCTGCATGCCTGGAGGCAGGCGCTGCATGCCTGGCAAGGCACTACGTGTTTGCCTGATTTGCTGGACAGGCCCGACAAAAGGCCTTGGCACTGTGCACCTGGCAGGGCGCTGCGCCCTTGCCCACCTTTACTTGACTTACACGACAGGCTCGGGTCGACGCTGCGCATTTGGCCAGGAGGGCCCTCCAAGAAAATTAACCCTCCAAATCACCTCAAGGCTACTTCAAAACACCACCAAGGGTTTTTTAAACATTGATAAGGGTAAGTACAGGTAATCCTCCCATATTCAAGCATTTTTTCCCCATTAAATAGGAAGGATGGGACCCCAAGGAACAACCCTAAATTTCATTCTTAAGGTCACTGATTAAAGCCTCATTCATATACCTATAAGGAAAATGAGTAATATAGGAGAGATCACACTGTTTGGAGATTACTCATTCACCCTAGGTGTGCCTACACCTATTCTTCATAAACACTTGTTCATTCATCCAATACATTATAAGAACTACCATTACACCATTCCTCCATTTCATTTCTATTGTGCAGTCCTAGGGTTTTGATCAAAATAGAGTGGTCAAAATGTCAAAAGAGAAAGAGGGAAATGAAGAAGGAAGCATTGAAGATGATGTCAGTAGGGCAGAGAAAATTGAACCAAAGGACAGTGGAGATGCCGAAACCAATGATGAAGAAAGCAGTAAGGAGAGTGAGCCTTATGACCATGATAATCTTGGCAGTGATAAAACAAAGAGCATTGAAGCCCACAACAATAGTGCAAATGACAGTGAGGTGCATCAGGCAAAGGTAAATCAAACAATGACGGAGATGGAAATGGTGGCAAATGTCAGCAAGGCAGATAATGGTGAAGAAGATGCCAATGAGAGAAAAACCTGTCAAGGAGGCTAAAAAAAAATAAGACCTTGAAAATCTGGTTGATCTATACCTACAGTCACCCCAAACACCATGAACAAGAAAATTTCAAATTTTGGGCACATTTATGCACTTAGGAATTTTTGACTGATTTAAAGTGCCAAGGGCGCAACGCCCTTGGTGCTGCGTTTTTTATTGTGACATCCATTTGATAATGGTTTAAATTTTTAGGTTCCTAGGCCAAGGGAATCATGCACACCAAATTTGATATCATTTGGAGCATTTTTGGTCCTCCAAAAGGCCCAAAAACATGCAAACTTTCACCTTTCTGTCTTGTTTTTAGGGTTGGTGTTGTGCCCTTAACAGCGTTGGGAATTTTTGTTTTTGAATAGGTGAATGAAGTCCAATCAGAAAACCAAAGGCATTTTTGGAAATTAGACTTGACAGGCTTTCCAACGAGCCATCACGAAGCTCATTCGGACACCGTGAATGCCTTCAAAATTCAGTTGCAAGATGACTCAGTTTTCCCATGCAGGCTCTGTGCCCTTGGATCTCACTGCTGAGCCCTTATCTGCAAAAGTCAACACAAGACAATAATTTATGGAAAATAGATATTTTATGGTTTTTATTGGACAAATCACTCCAAATTTAGGTGTTATAAGTTATTTTTCATTTGTTTCATTAGATATTTTATGCCTTGGGCCTTGCATGGTCTCTTTGGACATAAATGGTATTTATGGGTATTTATGACATTTTGAAACCATAGTTAGGGTTTGGTCCTCTTTGCTTGTTAAATACAACATTGAGGCCTCATTGTACATGTTGGATATTTGCTGAGCATAATATGAGATAGACTTGGAGTTTATTGGTGAAATTTGTTTTTGATGACTTGTGATGGCCTTGGATTGTGCATCCATGGATTGAGCACACTCTTAGGATTTGTAAAGCTTGGTTAGATGGTGATGTATTCCACATTTGTCTTTGTTTTCTCCAATTTAATTTTTTTCATGTTTTCTTTGATCAAAATATAGAACTAGGGAATAGGACTTGCTTCTTAGCACCCTACTTCTGCCTGGCTCTTTGATTTCTATGTTTTCCTCCTTGAAGTTTAGCTAAAGAATTCTTAAATGCTCTTTGGTTTTTATTAAAATGTTATGTTAAAGGTCTATTTGTTTGCAAGTAATGTTCAGATAATCCTTAACTGCTCTCTAAGTTAATTATCAGTTTTTTTAGGTCTTCTTAATAATGTTTGATTGAAGAATCCTTTATTGCTCTTCAAGTTTTTCTATACTATCATACTGAAAGCTTTTTCCTTGTTCTTAGTATGTTAACAGATACTTGATTTCTCCTTAACCTGCTATATTCACAACCCCGTGTTTATTTCACTTTCATTGAACCTATTTAGATCTATTTGGCCTTGTTAAATTGCACTAGGAGACACCCTTAACCTATTTTTTCACTCTTCAAAACCTTTGTAGACTCCATAGCCCATTGGATTGATTCTCTCTTACTCTACCTATTCTCCTTGACAACCTATCTAACCAACCAAAAAAAAAAAAAACCCTAATGCTTATAAGTAGCCTAAAATCAAATCCCTAATAGCTATTAAGTTACATCTTTTACACAAATATAGAGAGAGCCCTCTCTGAGTCCAGGAAGGCTAGGTCCTAGGAATCCAAAGACTGGTTTGATGTTGCCCCTGTGCATTTGGTCTTGCTAATCTAAACAATTATGGGGACCTGATACTTGGAATGACTTTTAGGATTATCAATGATGCAACTAAGTGAGGATCTAGAAGAAAAACGTGAAAGGATGTAAGACTGACTGTAAACAACTAATGTATATTTGATTTTCCCCAAAATTCAATGTGAAGTATTACCCTCTTGAGATGCTGTGTAAGAAGTCAATTATACCTTAGTTTCTAAATTATTAGAAAGCAAGTGAAAATTTGCAGAGTGAACTCAATACCTGTATGAATTAGAAATTCAATCGTTTAGGTTAGAATCATCATCATGAAATGAATTTTGAGAACATCCATTTACACAATTAATTGATAATTCGATTCTAATAAAATGAATGACAGAATAGTAAGAAACTAGATAACTGTATATTCTTATTGCTTCAATCTTAGTTCGATTTGAAAACAAAGTTATCTATCTTCACGAAATATTTTAGAAGAAAAAGGCTTACACAATTATTTTTTTAATGTTATGCTCTTGATCAAAACTGGAATGAAACATTAATATAATAAGAAAATAGAATTGTTGAAAATAGAGTAATGGAAATTAAAATAAAAACAACAAATGAAAAACCTCCTCCAGTGCAAGGGCCCTCTACAACTGATTTGGTTGTAACACTAGTTGGTTAAAGATGCACTTAAGCAATCATTGACAACACGAACTTTGTATTATGATGAAAAGAAGTCTTAATATATATTATCAGCAAAAATATTTAAACTTAAAACTTAATTTCCTAACTGTCCTTCTCGGTTCTGTACAACCGATATTTAAAGGAAATAAACTTAATTGTTTATGATATAATCTTGCTACAGGTGACTAATTCGAATTATAGAATTGCAATAATACTATTTTACTCTTGATTTGCTACGATAGAGAAAATCAAGAGTCCTGCTATTCTCGACTAACGTACTTTGACCACACCTTTGACCGTGATCTTAGGCCTACTTTTATATTGATCTTGACGAATCAGACAAAATCCATGTGGAGATGATTCTAGAAGTGCCCATGTGGCTGAATTCTCCATTTGACACTTGGATCCTGCCAGACCATGAGAGTAGCTACAAAATCCATAATTAGCTACAGAATAGGCTGTGTTCTATAGCTAAATTGAAAAAATCTATTCAAATAGCAAGAACATGAAAATATAACATGGCAGTTATTTTAATCCATTCCTTAAGACAAAACATATCATTTATCATTGATTGGGGTATGTGATCTTATGAGAAAGTAAAGGGAAAAAGGTGAAAAGGGATGTCAAAGAGTGGGTAGTTTTGAGGTTCAAAAATAACCTATTAGAATTAAATCATTGACATTTAATACTATAATCAATAATTTACCTTCAACCACAATATTGTAAAGGTTCACATCTAATTTAATTTTGGTGAAGCCCAACCCAGTGAAATAGTCATCGATCCTGGTGTACCAAGAACGGGGTTATTGTTTCACTCCTCTATGTAAAGCTCTCCCTCAATCAATCCATTAAGGAATGATGTATTTACATCCATATGATGTATATTCCATCCCATATGCACTGAAACTGCAATAATATATATGATTGAAGAGTAGCTTTCTATTGGAGAAAAGGTCTCCTCGTAATCAATTCCCTCCTCATAAGAGAACCACTTGGCCAAAAATCTACCCTTGTGTTTCTCAACATTCCCATCTGTTTCCTAGTTCACCTTGTAGATCCACCTAGATCCTATAACTGAGTTGTCCAATGGTCTTAGGACAACTCCCCATGCACTATTTTTTATAATGGAGTCATACTCCTAAACGATGGCATCAACCCATTCTAGTTTCTGTAGTGCTTCCTTGAATGAGGATGGCTCATTATATACAGTCTCGCTCATAATATTCATGTAGTCTGTTTACCTCTCTCGGGACCACCTCTTCATGTGGTGTGATGTGGGTGCTTCCACATTCTCTCTGGCATCATGCATCAATATTTCAGCCTCTCTGGTGTGGTTCCATCCATCTCTATATGTATCTACATGAATGAATGCTTCCATTCTCTACTCCTCTTCTTGTGGTTTCTCCACATCTTGAGGTTCTTCTTTTGGAGCTAAGAGTGCCTCAACTACATGCAACTAAATCTCCCTCTCAAGGGAAATTTTCATGGCCTTCTCTTCATCAAATTTCACATCTCTACGAACCACTGCCATCCTGTGAAATGTTGGGTATGTGTTATATTCTTTCCACAACTAATCACATGTGGGGTGATAGCCCCCATGTACGTTGCACTGGGTGCAATGTCGGGGGGGTCACATGGGGGCGGTAGGCCCCCCTATTGGGGTCCGGGGCAGTGGACCGGAAAATTTATTTGGTCCTTATTTTCCGGTGGGTAGATCCACCCATGATTTTGTGCATGGGTTTGCACATGGTTTTGGGGTACGATGGTTTTCGGCCCCTGGTATTTTTTAGATCCGTCCAAGGGAACTACGATTATGTTCTAATCCATGGTTAATGGATTGGGGTTTATGTATGCTTCGACATGTATATATATATGTGTGTGTGTGTGTGTGTGTGTTGTAACACTGAAAGGAATATAATGAAAAATCAAGTTGGTCGTCTCGATTTGGGATCTAGCGGAATATCTCTGTGTTTATCTGTTTTATGTTTTATGCTCTCGCTACTATTTATTTTCTGTCATTAAGATTCATTTGCAGATGATTTATGTACAAGGTTAAAGCCTACATTTGGTATCAGAGTAGTTTCGGCTGCAAGGCGACGCCTTTGCTACTGAGGGGTTTTTTGCTCAGGATTGAGGTAGACCCTATTCAGTGGGAGATCTGTAGGATCAATTCTTGCGGTGAAAGTAGATGGCGAGCGGCGAGAAGATAGAGATTGAGAAATTTAATGGTCAAAGTTTTGAGTTGTTGAAGCTCAAGATGGAGGATCTGCTGGTGGATAAAGAGCTATTGATTGCAGTAGATCCGGGTGCTAAACCAACGGCAATGTCAGATGAAGACTGGAAGAAGTTGAAACGAAAGGAAAATAGCACAATACGATTGTGTGTCTCATATTTAGTATTGTTGAATGTATCTGGGGAAGCTATGGCGAAGACCTTGTGGGACAAGCTAGGGACTTTGTACTAATCTGAGTCTCTGGTGAATAAATTGTTCTTGTGGAAAAATTTGTATAAACTGAGGATGAAGGATGGAGACTTGGTGACAGAGCATTTGAATGCCTTAAATATTGTGGTGATTCAGCTGTCATCTATTGATATTAAAATCTCAGATTCAGATGCCTTAAGTGTTCTCTACCAGACCCATGGGACAGTCTGGTTATTGCAATAGGTAGCAATAAAACTACCTTGAATTTTGATGACATTGTCTCAGCCTTGATGTTGGAGGAAATGAGATGGAGAAATATGGAGGGTCAGAATGGAGATGCCTTATCTGTACAAGGAAGGTCCCAGAACAGAAACAAGAATAAGGATAGGAATTTGACTTCTGTGATCCATAAATTATGTATCAAATCTTTCGGTGAAAATCACATTGGAGAAATTTGTGTCGACGCGTTTTGAACTAGCTAGTGTGGTTCATCATCAGGACAAGATGAGAAATCTGATCTAGGACTCAGCTTAAATAGATAATGAAGCTCCAAATAGCCACTATACAATAACGGCTAGTTTGACTAAAAAAAAAAAAAAAGCTAAAAAAATGAATAAATAAAAAATAAAATAAAATAAAATAAATAAATAAAAATAATATATATATATATATATAAACATAAAAATAAAAAAATAAAAAAAAAAATATAAAAAAATAAAAATAAAAATAAAATAAATAAAAAATATAAATAACAATATATATAAATATAAATTACTTGAATGCAATTCAATATATTATTTGAAACTACACTAATTAATTCATTTATTTTTTATTTTTTAATTTAAATAGATAATTAATTAATTGATTAAATATACATAAATAAAAATGAAATTAAAAACAAATAATAAACATAATCATGCTAAATAAATAATAAGTAATTACATAATAACGAATAACAAAAATGAGAAAAGTAAAACAGGACAAGAGGAGAGGAAAAGACGAACCTAGGACAAACAAAAGGGAAGAAACCCAAACACTAAGAATGAAGGGCAGGGATCCAGCACCTGCTCACACTCCACCCATCATCTTTTTTAAGGTTAACCGACCTCTTTTCAATCTCAAGGGCTTCCCTAAACTTTCGGTGGTGGAAATGGTCCACCCTCGCAATGACCTCAGCATCTTCAATGCAAATGTGATGCTTTGTCTTTTCAGTGTGCTCTACTAAGGTAGAGGAGAGAGCTCTATTATGCTTTAGGTCAGCGGCATGTTCATGAATTCTTTGACTGATGGATTGACCAGTTTCACCAATATAAGGTGTCGCACAAGATCACGAAATCAAGTAAACAATTTATATTTATATATATATTTATTTTTATTTATTTTTATTTTTATGTTTTTATATTTATATTTATGTTTATATATATATATATATTTTTTATTTTTTATTTTTATTTATTTTTATTTTTACTTATTTTTATTTATTTTATTTTATTTATTTATTTATTTATTATTCTTTTTAGTTTTTATGTGTGTGTGTGTGTGTGTGTGTGTGTGTGTTTTCTATTCAAACTAGTCGTTATTGTATAATGGCTATTTGGAGCTTCATTATCTATTTAAGCTGAGTCCTAGATAAAATTTCTCATCTTGTCCTGATGATGAACAACACTGGCTGGTTCGAAACGCGTCGACACAAATTTCTCCAATGTGATTTTCACTGAAATATTTGATACATAAGAATAAGGTTTCAAGTGGGAGATCTAAATCTCCTGGAAAGTTTGTAAAGGTGTGCTGGAAATGCGGAAAGGAGGGGCACTACAAAAAGGATTGAAAATCTAAAGCTCTTGAGAAAGGAAAGGGATCTGATGATGCTCCTTCTGCAGAGGCAAAAACCACTTCGGATGAAGGTGGGGATGTGTATTTGGCTTCTTCTTCAAATACACATGTAGATCACGAGTCATGGTTGATTGACTCAGGTGAATCCTTTCACTTCACTCCCAATAGGGAGTGGTTCTACGAGTATGAGAAATATGATGGTAGTGATGTCTTCTTAGGTGATGATAGGAAGGCCAAAATTGTCAAACGTGGAAAATTCAAGCTGAAGCTGCAAGGTGGAAGAATTAGAACACTTCCTGGTGTTCTACACATTCCTGCATTGGCCAAAAATATGATTTTTGTAAGCAAGATTGATGATGCAGGTGTAAAAACAATGTTCGAGAAAGATACCTGTAAGATGGTTCGGGGAGCACTAGTATTAATGAGGGGAGTTCGGATTGGAAATATGTACAATATTCAGGGAAACATTATTATTACTGGGTGCAATAGTTCTGTGGTTCCATAAAGTGGAGCGGAAAGCCTAGCAGTCTATGGAGAAAAGACCATGCTATGGAATCAAAGGCTTGGACATATTTGAGAGAAGGGCCTTCGGATACTGCATGGAAATGGTATGGTAGAAGGTATGTCTAATAGTTCTCTTGATTTCGATTTCTGTGAACATTGTGTATATGGGAAGAAAAATCGGGTGAGTTTTCCTTCTGGTGCTAAGAGGGCAAACAAGATATTAGAGCTTGTGCACAGTGATGTGTTTGGACCTGTGTCGGTTCCATTACTGGGTAAGTTTGTGTAATATGTTTCATTCATACATGAATTCTCAAGGAATATATGGATATATTTCTTGAGGAATAAATCTGAAGTATTTAACAAATTTAAAGAATTTAAGGCTAAAGTGGAAAACTAGACAAAGAATAAGATAAAGGTGCTGAGGACAGATAATGGTGGGGAGTTCTGTAAGAAGGAATTTGAAGAGTTCTGTAAGAAGTGTGGTATATCACGATAAAAGACTACTGCATACACACCTCAGCAAAATGGAGTTGCAGAAAGAATGAATAGAACGCTGATGGAAAAGGCAAGAAGCATGCTCAGTGGTATTGGGTTAGGACAAGAATTCTGGGCAGAGGTAGTGGAGACTGCATGTTACTTAGTTAACAGATCACCTTCATCGACGTTGGAGGATAAGACTCCACATGAGGTATGGAATGGTAAGAAACCCTCTCTTTCAAATTTTAGGGTATTTGGATGTGATGCATATGTACACGTTCCAAAGGAGAAAATGACCAAGTTGGATAATAAATCTGAAAGGTGCATATTTATTAGGTATAAGGATGGTTTAAAGGGTTACAAGCTTTGGAACCCAGAAACAAGGAAGGTTTTGTACAGTCAAGATGTGGTGTTTAGAGAGGTGAAAAATGTTGTTAAGCATGAAGTCCTACCAAAGGAACCTAACAAGATAGAGTTTGAACTAAAGGAGGATGAATCAGACTCTACAATAGAAGAAGACTCAGAAGAGGAAGAGCCACAAACTCAAGCTGTGAGAAGATCAGCTCAGGAAATAAGACAACCAAAAAGGTATATTCCATATACTTTTTGTTCAAATTTTGCTTTAAATATAACTGATGATGATCCCAGAACTATCAGGGAGGCAGTAGATTCAGAGGATGGAAAACTATGGAAGGAGGCCATGGTTGATGAAATGGCATCCTTCCATAAAAATGAGGCATGGGATCTAGTGGAGTTGCCAGCTGGAAGGAATCTCATTGGGAGAAAATGGGTGTTTAAGAAGAAGATGAATGTAGAAGGAAAGGTCAAGAAATAGAAAGCTTGGTTGGTAGCAAAAGGTTATTCCTAGGTGTCGGGAATTTATTTTGGTGATATTTTTTCTCCTGTTGCCAAAGTTACTTCTATTAGATTACTTTTATTTGTTGTTGTTGCATCTGATTTTGAGGTAGAATAGATGGATGTGAAGACAAAAATTCTTCACGGGGATCTGGAAGAGGAGATCTATATGAAACAACATGAAGGCTTTATGTTGAAGGGGAAGAAAGAACTAGTATGCAGGTTAAAGAAGTCTCTGTTAGGGTTAAAATAGTCACCAAGGATGTGGTATCAGAAATTTGATACCCACATACGAGGACTTGGCTTCACCAGAAGCAAGGAGGATCACTATGTTTATTTTAAATTAATTGGTGATCCTGTTATTTTTTTGGTCTTGTATGTGGATGATATGTTGCTAATTGGAAATGACAAAGAAATTATCCAAGATTTGAAGGCCCAATTTTTCTCCAAATTCGACATGAAGGATATTGGTGCTGCAAACTATATTTTAGGCATGGAAATTAAGAGAGATTAGGCAAAGAGGAAGCTCTGGTTAAACTAGAGGAATTATGTCTAGACTATATTGAAAAGGTTCAATATGCAAGATAGTAAACTGGTGAATGTTTCGATTCCTGTAGGTACAAAGCTATCTACTGAACAATGTCCCAAGGCACAAGAATAAGAGGAGGATATGTCCCATGTTCCATATGCAAGTGCAGTGGGTAGCCTGATGTATGCAATGGTATATACTAGACCAGACATTGCACATGCAGTGGGTGTATTGAGCAGGTTTATGTCAAACCCAGGGAAGGAGCATTGGAAAAAATTGAAGCAGGTTTTCAGATATTTACATGGCACTATGGATTATGGCTTGTGCTACCAGGGAAGACCATGATTGGAAAGAGTGTTGGACATTCGTGGTTTTGTTGATCCAGACTAGGCTGGAGATCTGGACCAAAGAAGATATACAAGTGGGTATCTGCTTATCCTATTTGGAGGTGCAGTCAATTGGATGAGTAAAAGGTAGTCTGTAGTGGCTCTTTCAACTACAGAGGCTGAATACATAATAGCCACTCATGCAAGCAAGGAAGCAGTTTAGTTGTAGAGATTGTGTTCAAGTATGGGGTTGGTGCAGCAAGCTATAAGGATAGATTGTGATATTCAAAGTGCAATTTTCTTGGCTAAGAACCTTGCTTATCATTCAAAGACAAAGCACATTGATGTTCAATATCACTTTGTGAGAGATATGGTTGAGGCTGAAAGGATGTTGCTGGTAAAGGTGGACACTTTGAATAATGTTGCAGATGCATTGAGGAAGTCTGTAAGAACTCAGAAGTTCTCTTGGTGTAGAGAAAAAATGGGTTTTGCAGAACTAGGCTAATGAGTAAACTCTCTTATGGCCCCCTGCGGAAAGAAAACAAGAAGTGGGAGAATGTTGGGTATGTGTTATCCTCTTTCCACGACTAATCATGTGCGGGGGTGTCACAGGAGGGCAGTACCCCCCCTTGTCGAGGTCCATGCTAACACCTTGGAAAAAAAATTTGGTCCTTATTTTCCGGTGGGAAGATCCGCCCGTGATTTTGTGCATGGTTTTGGGGTATGATGGTTTTAAGCCCCTGGTAGTTTGTAGATCCGGCCAAGGGAACTACGGTTATGTTCTAATATAGGGTTAATGGATTGGGGTTTATGTATGCTTCAACATGTATATATATGTGTTGTAACACTAAAAGGAATATAATGAAAAATGAAGGTAGTCGTCCCAATTTTGGATCCAGGGGAATATCTCTGTGTTTATCTGTTTTGTGTTTTATGCTCTCGCTACTGTTTATTTTTTTTCTTTAAGATTCGTTTGTAGATAATTTCTATATAGGGTTAAAACCTACAAGATGGTAGGAACATCTGATAGTTTTGAGGTGTATCAGTGTACCCCACAAATATTCCCAACTCAGTTATTGATTTTAGGTTTTTCCGTGCATCTTTGATTATATGAAAATAACCTGATGAACCAAAAATTCTAAAGTGTGCGGCATCTAGTTTCTTACATGAAAAATATTCCTATGGTGTACTCATCTTGAGAATCTGATGAGGAATTTTACTCTACACAAATACTTCTCTGTTGCATGCTTCCACCCACAAGTGAAATGGTAGGCCTTGATCATGCAACATTGCTTATGTTGCTCCCAAAATATTTATGTTCTTTCTTTTGAAAACCCCATTCTTCTACGGGTTGTGAGGTTTTATGAATTCCCATCGAATGCTTTTAGAAGCACACAAGTTATTGAATTCATTCGACACATATTATCCATTGTCGTCGCTCTTGAGAGCCTTCACCTTATTTCTTGTGTCTTTCTCAGCAAGTGCTTTGAATTAAAAAAAAATTGAGAACATCTGATCTTTCTTCTGCATGAAGAATATCCAACGCTTGTGTGAAAAATTATTTACAAAAATCACATAATACCCATGTTTTGCTCTGGAGGTTGTCTAGAAAGGTCTACATGCATCTAAGTGAACTCTTTCAAGGATCACCTTCACTCAACTATCTTTATCATCAAAGGTGGATTTGGTGTACTTCAACAATGTACACCATTTTCATGTATCATGATGATCAAGTGTACCCTTGGGAAGTCTTGTATAAATATGTTGCATGATCTTCAAAGTGCCATGGTGTAGATGGCCCAATCTTCTATGCCATAACTCACCGATGTCTTGGCTCTGCACCTTCTCTTCTTTTGTGCTCAATGAAACACAATCTTATATATCCAATTTGTAGATATTCTTTACCCAAACCAAAATATTCTTCACCTGTCCTGTGGCTATGTGATGAAGGAACACCTTTCCTTTTGCTAGACATCACATCGTAGCCACGGTTTTCCAACATAGCAACTAGAAATAAGTTATTCTTTAAAAATGGAACATACATGAGATTTTAATGTGAGAGGAGTACCAGAATCCCTTTGAAAGGTAAAAATACCTATTTCGGTTTCACTATACCTCCTATAATATCTCATATCGATGTGCATTTGGAGGTCCTTCTCCTCCAAGTCACTGAAGAACTCTTTGTTGCTAGTCATATGGAATTAGGATCCACTATCTAGGTACCACACATAACCCATCACCAACAACACCATGTTTACAATGGGAGTGAAATCCAACTCAAATTGTGAAGCAAGAGCTTCACTTTTTGCTCCTCCCAAGGGCTTCTTGCTGACCTTATTGTGCGAACACTTCCATGGCATATTAGCCCAACTCATGACAATGAAAAAAATTAATCTTCAACAAGTCCTCCTTATTTCCGCCTGACCAGAATATGATTTGGAATGAGGTGCCTTCCATTTAATTTTTTTTTCCTTTCCAGCCAAGGCATAGTTCTCATCTTCATCAATGTTTGATGAGGATCCATCTCTGGTGTTCCGCCGAATCTCTTCTTGTACCGAGTCAAACCACAATCGCTCCCACTCTTGTAGCTTCTCCCTCCCGTTAACCAAATCCTAGTAGTTGTTCCAGCTCTTGGGAAGGCCTACAAGTACTAGTCTCACCGGATCATCCTCAACAATTGTACGCCAACACTTCCAAGCTCACCCTGACATTCGGTGAACTTTGTCAAGTATCTTGGTATTGAGTGGCCCTTCTCCATCTTGATTTTTCTAAGCTTGTCCTTCAGCGCCAACTTCTTGTGTTCACTATTGTTCTGAAAAAAATGTATTAATGCCTTCCACATAGCATATGGAGTTTCATCTCCATGTAGGTTCGAGATAATATGATCTCGAAATCCTTCCAATAGAATCCTTCCCGCCTTTGCTATGTTCTTCTTCCATCCCACTAAGTGTTGAGCATCTGCTACTGCAGGCTTAGGAATATCACTGTCTATGAATTCCTTCATCCCATTGTATTCCAAAATTACTTCCATCTTGTCCTTCCAAGATATGTAATTCAAACTACCCTCAAGGGAATATTCAAGTCTCAATCTAAAGAAGGACATCTTGATCCTACTGCTAGTCCTGAAGAGTAGATCTGCAAATTGATTCACATGCTAAAAAAAACTCATATTCTTCTCTTCTATAGTGATTCCTTCTTTGATACCATGTAGAAAATCCATGCATATTCAATCTGTAAATTGTAATATACTAAAAAAATTGAATTAAATCTACTCTATCAATTGTGGAAACCAATTAAGATCTCAAAATCACAAAACATGAAAGAGAAATAATTTCAATTGCACAACAAAAACATTTTCTTGGGGAAAGCCTCATTTAAAAACCACGCTATCTATATATTACATAAGTCAGAAAATATGAGAAGATTAGAATGCTTTTCTCACTCTAGAAAAGCCTCTGCACTATCTGTATGTGTCTCACTGATTGCTAGACAATCCTGGTTCAATACTTAACCAATTTTCTTCCCTCCTCGATCCCTATTTCCTTACATTGTTTC
Organism: Pinus albicaulis; assembly: GCA_034641835.2. Taxonomy (NCBI): domain Eukaryota; kingdom Viridiplantae; phylum Streptophyta; class Pinopsida; order Pinales; family Pinaceae; genus Pinus; species Pinus albicaulis. Next base: position 263,153,247 of record CM076582.1, on the reverse strand, counting down.
ATTAGGTAATTAGACCCTATTAATTAGGGAAATTCCCAATCCATTAGGGACCTTCCCCTAACTTCATGCACCACCAGTATAATTCGGATAATTATACAATCGATAGTACACTTCCCTTGAACTCCAATCTCAACTGAGTCTTTCTCAGAACAGACATGCATGAGTTATTTATGGTTGAATTATAAATTATCTGATTGATCATTGCATGTGGTTCAATTACAATTTCCATACTTTGACCTCTCAGCTGTTCCTCCATCAGTTAGAACTAGTTAAATTGACTTTAACTCAGGTAAACCGAGTTAATTAATTACAAATCAAAATAAACTCAACCAAGGATCCTATAATGTAGGAGATTCTCTACATGCCTCTAATTTGACCCTCAACTCAAATTAACTGAACCAACTAAGTCATCTTAACTTATTTAACTCATACAAGCTCTCATGTAATGCAAAATTACAATTTTATTCTAATGTAATCAAGGGAAAATTCTTGTTTCTATTTTCAACAATATTGGATTTGACTTAAATTCAAATTATATATATATATATATATATATATATATATATATATATATATATATATATGAAATTGAATTTAATTCAATAAAGAAACTTTAAAAAATAAATGAAATTTGAGTTTAAATCAATAATAATAAACTTTTATATCCACAAGTATTCTCATGGTTTTGATTTAAAGTAATTTTATCATAGTATTTTGTTAATTAAATTTTATCTATAGTTTTTCATATTTTAAATTTTTAGAATCATTTTTGTATATCAAGTAATTTTCTCTCCTAAGAATTTGGTGTTCTCCTGTCATTTCTAAGTTCTTCATTTTTAATAAACCAACCTAGATCCATCGAACTCCGGATCTATCGTATGCTGAGAGGGATCAAATCCCTTGAGGTGCAAACCTTTCCTTAAATTATACACTCCAAAAGAATATTTGCACATCAATGGATTTTTAATTTTTTATTTATACAATTATTTAAATATTTTTTATGAGCTCACATTATTTAAATGTTTTGAATAATTATTTAAGAGTTTTGGTTTTTAGATTTTTAGATTTTTTTATTTTGACTGACACAAACAAAATTTCAACTTTGATGATGGACAAACACCTTTACACATCATAATGAGATGTAAAATGCATCTGTAAACACAATTATGAAATTATATAAAATATTATTTTATATAAAAAAATTATAATTATATAAAAAATAATAAAAATATCTTAAAAATAAATTTAAAAGATAAATTAATAAAAAATAGAAAAATAATAAAAATATTTAAAAATCATTGTAAAAACAATCTTATAATTAAACTCAATTAGACATTATTTGAATTTATATATGTTACTAATGTGCAACCATTTAGAAGAACATGGTGTTATTATACTATATGCAACAATTTATTATATTAAAGTTTTACACGTTTAAATATAAATAATAATATGAATAATATATTAGCAAAATTATTTCGGTAATAATCACATCAAATGGAACATGGTCTATGCGTTTCGAACCTACTAGTGTGGTTCATCATCGGGACTATGTGAGAGATCAGATCCAGACATTAAGTATAAATAGATGTAGAAATGGCTCAACTAGCCGTTAGGATAATGGCTAGTTTGACTTTAAAAAATTAATTATTCCATTATTTATTTATTTATTTAATTTTTATTTATTTATTATTATTATTATTATTATTATTGCTATTTTAATTTATTTATAAAATATTTAGTATATTTATACAACTAATTAATCAATTAAATTAATATAATGGTAAGTTATTTAACCAATAGTGGTGTATATATGTGTATCTTTCTTATTAATTTAATTGATTTAATACATTGGTGAGACTGGTCGGTCTATTAATCAAAGGATCTGTGAGCATGCTGCTCATATCAAACATAGAAGATCTCGCTCGTCTGTCTTAGTTGAGCATGCAGAAAAGACTAACCATCATGTTTGCATAGAAGATGCTAAGGTCATTGCTAGGATCGACCATTTCCATCATCGTAAGTTGAGAGAGGCCATTGAAATCGAAAAAAGACCCATTAGTCTCAATAGAGATGACAGTTGGAGTATGAGTAGGTGCTAGATTCCTGCCTTATATTCTTGATTCTTATTTTTTTTATTCACTTATTTGTATTTATTTTTATTGATTTCATTTAGTTTCATTTATATTTTTATTTCTATTTATTTAATTATTGTTATTTTATTTCTATTATATATATATATATATATATATATATATATATATATATATATATATTTATTATTATTATTATTATTATTATTTAGACTTTAACGGTTAAATTGATTAAAAAGAGGCAAAACAGCTGCCGCAGACTCGATCATTACATCGCTGTTTGATAATGAAATTCCTATTACACAGATAGAAATCTCGCCCTTTGTTACAGCAGGAAAGGTCGCCGTGGAGATCGTGCCTCGAGCTTGCTAAATCCTTGATTGAAGATACTTTAAGATTGCAGAAATTGTCTGGACAGTCCATTGTTGCCTGAGGTTCAACCAAATTACCGGAATAGGTTCTGCTGAAGGGTTCTTTGATCCTTCCGTGAGCACTTTGTGCAGGGACTCGGCTTTGAAAGCCCATGAATTGATCATAAGGCCAGGCGGAAAATCTAGCAAGGTCTAGCCCAAACCGTGATACTGCACCTTCACATAGATAGATATCCAAAGCGAATTTACATCGTCCTGATGAACAGCCGACTGAACCCGTCCATTTCTTGCTCGGCTTCTGGTACAAGGAAAGGGAAGAGGCGAGGTAGTCCCGGGAGAGGCCTGTATTAGAAGCCAATGGCTACTAGAACAAGTGCGATCCAACAGAGTTGGAGTTTGAACAGTTTTGATGAATAGGTCGATCATAGGGAGATTAAGGAATGATGCAGAGAGACTCTACAGAGTTGAATAACAGAGATCTTCGGCTACGGGCAGAGCCAAGATTGGCTTCCAGGTCAGCTTGAGAGTTCAGATGCCTCAGAATATGATAAAAGGATATTTTCTGAAACTTGGCTAGAGTGAACCTGATTTCTTGAGAATGGGGACTAAGTGAATCTGCGAAGGGGTTGAATTGGAATTCAACGCTTGGATGATAAGCCTGGAGTCACCGAAGACCGACAGAGAGTGAATGTTCCTATTGAGAGCCAGAGATAGCCCCTGCCACATAGCCAGAGCCTTTGCTCTGTTATTTGATTCGAGGCCCAGCCCCCATTGATACCTGAGCGAAGGAGAGCCATCAGGATTCAGAAGAACACCACCTCCACCCGCAGCCCCAGGGTTGCCTTTAGAGGCCCCGTCGAAAAAGAGACAGTGATCATCCAAAGCAGATTGCCACTTTATAAACTCCTGTTCTTCCAGGCGAATTTCCCAATTAGCATAGGGAGTTGCTGGGGAAAATGGATTGATTTTATAATTTGGAGCAATATCTTTGAGCCAAAGCTCCTCCTCACTATCCAAAATCGCTTCATTCCTTATTGCCGGATTAGCATCCAAAGTCTCTCCCAAGAGTGCTTTGATTTTAGAGATAACGTTGCCTCAAGAACAGTTTTCACCCCTTAACAATATATTATTCCTTTCCAACCATAACTTCCAGCAGGTGTATTTAGGGATCCACATCCAAGCAGTCTTAAGAAGGTTTTTTTTTTTGAAACAGAACGATGATAACTTGGCCCACTTGTGAAGCAGATTTGGAATATTTATTGGCAGCTCAACTTTGACAGCCCTTGACATCAGGACCCCCCTCCAAACATCTTGGGCAAAAGGGCATAGCAACAACAGATGATTAGATGTTTCTTCCTCTGACATACACAGAGGGCATCTGGAGGGCCCTTCCATTCCACGTTTCTTCAGATTATCTCTAGTGAGAATGTTGTTGTGAGCTAACGTCCAGCAGAAGAAGTCAACTTTTGGGAGCGAAGGGAAGGCCCAAATAAATTTCCATTGCGTTGGATCAGGAGGGACATTAGGAATAGCAATCAAACTTTTGTAACCTTCAGAAACTGTGAAAGAACTAGAATGGGAGCCCCACCCTCTTTTGTCCTTAGCTGTTGCTGTAGTAGGAGATTTTCCTTGGAGCTTGTCTAAGAGAAGTGATGCTTCAACCTGCAACTAATGGGGAACCTCTCCCAGGTTCCAGCTGTCCCACAGTCTTCTAGTATCCTCCATCGAGGTGGAAATGTCCCACAGGGTTTTCAGATTGTTGGACTGTAGCCAAATTTTAATATTTGCAAGACCTTCAATCTAGTTCAAAGGCTGATCTCCTAGGATCGGATCTTCCCAGATTCTGATTTTTTTCCCATTACCTGGGATCCAGTAGAGATTGGAACTGAAATGTTCCATAGCGGAGAGACAAAGCTTGAAAACTGGAGAACCTTTGGTGGTTTTTGGTGGTTGATCCAAAAATATCAAACGCTGGCCATGAAAATATTTCTTCCACAGGACTCTCTTACTCCAGCTAGATTTCCCAGCTACAATATTCCACAGAATTTTGGAGCCGAGAGCGAGATTTTGTGCAGCCAAATCTCTCATTTGAAGACCTCCTTCCAAGATTGGCCTCTTAATGGTATCCCATTTAACTAAATGGAGTCTTCTTTCATTATCCCCCCCCCCTTCCCACAGGAATCTCCTCAGAATACTATCCATTTTACTGAGGAAGGTTTTGGGAGCAAGCAAAATGGAGTGCTGAAAAAGAGGCATACTTATGAGAACAGATTTCATAAGAATAATCTTTCCAGCATTGTTCAACCAAGAGGCTCCCGAAGCTTGTATTCTGAGCTTAAGCTTGTCTAAGAGGGGCATCCAGTGAGCAACTTTAGGTATGGATTTGAAGATTGTAATCCCAAGATATTTGAAAGACTCCCAGTTCTGACAAACTTTCATCTCTAAGAGCCTAGCCATGTCAGTTAGATCCTTAACCGAGCAGTTCCAGCCGAAGATTGTACTTTTTAAATAGTTTATCCTGCTGCCCAAGACCTCCTTATAAATATCCAACTCCTTCTTAAAAGATCTGGCCGAGTTTATGCTCGCTCCTCCAAGCAGCAGAGTATCATCGGCAAATTGGGCATGGTTTATGTCTTTAACATTGTGCACCATTCTGAGGCCTGGTAGACTTTGAACTTGTTGACAAAAGTCTAGCTGGAAGCTAAGCACAGAGGATTGGATAGCATAGAGGAGAGGGGACAATGGAAAACCTTGTCTTAAACCCCTAGAGGCATTGAAAAAATCAGTAGATCAGCCATTAACCAGCGGCGCAATCCAAGGGGAGGCAATGCAGGCTTTCACCCAATTTATGAAGGTTATTGAGAAGCCCAATTTCTTCATAACAGCAAACAGGAAATCATGTCTCACCCTGTCAAAGGCATTTGCTAGATCAAGTTTTATCACCATTCCTTTCTCTTTTCAGTGGCAACTTGAATGAACTACCTCTTGAACGAGCACAATATTGTCCAAAATCTTTCTCCCTTTGATGAAACCTCCTTGATTTTCCGGAATGATGTCCAACAGAATATTCTTGAGTCGGATGGCTATGATTTTGGTAATCATTTTATAACTTGTATTACATAGAGAAATGGGATGGAATCTACTAAAATTGGAAGCTCCTTTCTCTTTCGGTAGAAGTGCAAGGAAGGCCGAATTGGTACTGCCTCCTATCTTAGAACAAGATTGGGACTTCCTGACCATTCTCAGAAGGTCTTTATTGATAGATGACCAGCAAGACTGAAAAAACCTAGCAGTGAACCCATCAGGACCTGGCGCTTTATTCGGCTCCATGCTATCCAAAGCTTTCTTGAGCTCATCCATGCTGATCGGTGCAGTCAACATAGTGTTAACAGAATCTTGGACACAGTGAGGAATTAGATCAAACGGATAGGCGTGAGAATCTATAGGAGGGTCTACAGGCACCGAATAAAGCTCTTTGAAAAAATTGAAGGCTGCTCTCTTAATGCCTTCAAAATCTTTAACCACAGCATCATGGGAGTGGATTTCTGATACATTTTTGAATTGCTTGCGAGCTTCGGCTTGCTTATGGAAAAAGCTAGTATTTTTGTCGCCGGCCTGTAACCATAAGTTTCTGGATTTTTGTCTCCAGTACTCCTCTTCGTCCCAACTAGCTTTATGGAGGGCTTTTTGCAACTCAACTTCTTTTTGAAGCAGACTTTGGGTAACAACAGAATCCTCCATTGCTGATTGGAGGACAACAAGGTTTTCTAAGGACTCTTTTCTCTTGGCAGCGGGAGTTTTCAGAGTTTTAGCCCACTCCTTGAGCCTTCTCTTAAGACCCCTCAATTTTTCTTCCCACACAAAGAATGGGGATCCCAGGACATGCTGATTCTAGGCTTCAAAAACCACCTCATGGAAACCCTCTTGCTGAATCCACAAAGGACTAAATCTAAAGTGAATGGGACCAAGAAATCCATCCATGGAGAGCTCGAGACTAATGGGTTTATGGTCGGAAGTGCAGTTAGGAAGGATTTTGGAAGAGGCCATTAGACCACAAGTAAGGAAAGAGGTTTGGACGAGGAATCTGTCCAAACGAGCAACTATGTGGTTGGGCCCTAATCTTTTGTTAGACCAAGTGTATTTCCCAGCAGAAGGCTTAATATCCTCCAGATCCCAGCCGATCATTATTTCTTCAACCCATTCTCTAGCTGGGTCCCTAACAGGAGAACCCCACTTTTTCTCTTCAGTGGCTAGAGTAACGTTCAGATCCCCTGCAATAATGATGTTTTCTGGATTGTGCAATAAAAGAAAGGACTGGAGCGAGTCCCAGCAAATTTTTTTCTCCGCTGGAGAGACCGGAGCATAAAGGTTGAACATACTTACTTGTTGACCAGAATCTTTGTGGTGGAGCTGAGTGAAAATCCAGTGATGGCAAGTTTCTTCGTGAGTCAAGTCATATTTGGAGCTGTCCCAGAAGGAGGCAATCCCGCCAAAGGCGCCCCTAGCACTAACAGCTCGTCTAGGGCCTTTACGCCAAAATATTTTGTTGGATTGGAGGAGAAGAATATCCTCCAGCTTTGTCTCCTGGATGAGAAGGATTTCAGGCGAGTGCAACCTCACAATGTCTTTCAGGGCTTCTTCTTTCAGCCTGCTACCTAATCCTCTGCAATTCCAGGAGACGTACTTCATTATTTACTAGCTTGGGGAGGTGTGGCTCCTTTTGGAGCCCTGTTGTGCTTGCGCTCGGATCTAGTGTTCATCATTCCTTTGAGAGTTTTCTGGGAGCCTTGGAGAACATCCAGATAATTTTTCTCCTCTCTTTGTTTCTTCTTGGATTTTCGACCCCTGGCCGATTTGATAGGATTAATTTGCGAACTATCTGATTCAGAGTCTTTTTCTTCTGATTCTCCCCCAGAGTCAGAGGCTAGAATAATGTGCTCGTCATTGCCTTCGTTTCCCCCTTGATCAGCATCTGCTAGAGGGACAGTTGTTTCTTCTTCGGTTTCTTTCACTTTCTTCGACTGATCTTCAGTTTCTTCATGAATCTCTAAGGCATCCACCTTTTCACCTGAGGAGGGGCCTTCTTTTGAAACTGGTTTGGTCTTGGAATTGGTCTGGGGTTTCCCCATTGGTCCAAATTTTTTCTGCTCATTGGGCTTTGAGACTACCTTGCCCTTTTTTATCTCTTTCAATCCTTCTTCTTCCACCTTGTCCCCTGATGGGGCTTTAGGGTAGTTTCGTTGAAAGTGACCGTGCTCATGACAGATTCTGCACCTAAAAGGAAATTTCTCGTAGTCCAGTTTCTGGAAGTGGTGCCAATCTCCAACTGTAAGTTTAATGGCTTCCGGCAGACCAGCTTCCAAGTCAACTTCCATGCAAATTCTTGCGCAGGTGTATTGGCCCCTATTATCAGCTTTATCGATGAATCTGCCCAGTCCGTTTCCAATCTTTTGCAGGGATTGGAAGGTCCAGCAGTGAATTGGCAGGTTGGGGAGCTGGACCCAAACAGGAACCTCCTTTGGGACATCGACTGAAGGATCGAAGTCAGGGGTCCATTTATTCAGGAAAAGACCTTGATTTCCGATGAAATACGGACCATTTCTGAACACCAGATCTTGGTCTTCCTTGGTAGTGAATTCGAAAATGAAAAATCCTCTACCGACGGCATAACAGATCATGTTATTGGTCAGCAGGGGCCTCCAGTTTCGTTGAACCCATTCATCAGTTGATTTTTTTGTTGGCCATCGGCCCATAAATTGCCCGACTAAACCTCTATCAACCAAGGCAAGTGTGATTTTGATCGGCTGTTCTTCCGACAGAGCAATTTCTGGGATTTCTTCAAGTTTTTTGATGAACTTCGAGACGTCAGGATTTGGACATTTTTTCCCTTTCTGCAAAAGAAGGTTTCGAAAGGCATCTGCTGAAGAAGTTGGAGGGGTGGGAGAGGGCTCCACACCCCCTGACGCACCCATGGCGGCGGCACAGACCTCGCTGCGATCTCTGACCTAATCGGAAGCCTGCAGAGGAGAGCAAAACGCGCGCGCAGCTCAACACACTCGTGGATTATTATTATTATTATTATTATTATTATTATGCCTAGTATTATTATTTATTTATTTAATTATTGTTATTTTTATGTTATTTTATTTTAAATTTTTATTAATATTAATATTAATATTATTATTATTATTATGCTTATTATTATTTATTTATTTTATGTTATTTTATTTTTATTTTTATGTTTATTTATATTTTTATATTTTTATATTTTTATATTTATATTTATATTTTTGACTTTTGATTTTTTGATAGGTCATTGGGTTATAATGTCCTTTTTACTTGAACCTTGCCTCTTATAAATAGTTAAAATATACGAATACAAGTTATTTATATTTATTGATTAATAATAATAATTTATTATTAAATAATTAAATCAATTAAATTAATAAGAAAGATACACATATATACACCACTATTGGTTAAATAACTTACCATTATATTAATTTAATTGATTAATTAGTTGTATAAATATATTAAATATTTTATAAATAAATAATAATAATAATAATAATAAATAAATAATGGAATAATTACTTTTTCAAAGTGAAATTAGTCGTTACCCTCACGGCTAGTTGAGCCATTTCTACATCTATTTATACTTAATGTCTGGATCTGATCTCTCACATAGTCTTGATGATGAACCACACTAGTTGGCTCGAAACACGTCAACCACGTTCCATTTCATGTGATTATTACTGAAAGAATTTTGCTAATTCATATGATGGATCACAGAAACTTAGATTCCAGAAATAATGAATAATATATTTAAATATCAAGTTAAAAAAAAAAAAAAATTGAATTTAAAAATATATATAATTAAATTTTTAATAAAAATTTAGAATAATTAATGTTTTAAATATAGTTTTAAAATTAAATATTTTTTTAAATAGATAATTTATCATTAAAATTTTAATAGTTATTTTTTTGGGTTAAAAAATATTTTAGTCTCACTTATTTATTTATTTTTGTTGTTTGTATATTCAAATTTTAATTAAAATAATTTTTAATATTAATTTAATTAAATAATTTTGATATTAAATTTTTATATATTTGTTTAAATATATATATATATATATATATATATATATATATATGACAATTTATAAAATTCAAATTAAAAAACATTCATCTACACTGCTTCTCTTCTATACCAAACTTTTATTCTACATATGCAATACATATATATAATTAATCTCTTCTTGAATGTTAAAATCGCCATTAGAATATCCTTTCTTTTTTATCAGGAAAAACATAAAAAGGAGATTTAGAAAAGAAACTTCGTAGAATATGTTATCGCATTCTCACCATACTTGAACTCGGTATACTTGAAACAGTGTGGGAGAGCTATTTTTTTTTTCTGAAATATTATGTTTAACTATTCAATACAGCCAGAATATATGATTTTATATTTTAGTATAAGAAAAATGTGTAATTTTTTAAAATGTCTGACATGAAAATAAATTGTATTTGGGATAAAATATTTGAACGTTAATATAATAATAATAATTATTATTATTTTTTTAATATGGAAAGGGATCACATATTTGGAAATGAATTTTTTTTCAGTTCGAAAAAATTTGAGAAAAAGTTTACAACTCAAGGACATTTTGTTATTTATACAAATAACAATTGAAATTTTTAACTTCAAATGTATTATGTATAGCCATAGTTCAAGTTTTTAGAGGTGAAATCATTTTTTAAATTGAAAAATTTGAGGAAAATTTTGGACTTGGAAATATTTGGTTAAGTTATTTCAATAGTTTGATGCTTATTACGAGGGAGATCTGAAATTTGTTCCATATTCAATCTGATATATCACATATGGAGAAGGAGAAAGTATTTTAAGGTGATCACGTTAACCGTGATTTATCATGTGTGGAGAGAGAATAATTTTTATTTTATTTTATTTTATTATTAAATTAAAAGAACTTGACGAAACATCTACACCTCAAAATATTTAATTCTTTTAAACATGTGGTAAATACAAAGTTAAAATTAATCTTCATTGATTAAAAAAAAGTCCCTCATGGTTATGAAACTTTAAAAGACAACAACGTAAAATTTTCATATAGACTCTTTTGGATTGAGTACAAGTCTCAAATTACTTTTAAATCCAAGCCTCGTGACTCATAAATTAATAAACCAACATAAATCCATCTTAAATCTAAAACAATCAAACTCCTAGAGGGATCAAATATCTGTAAGAGTAATGGAAAATTTGAGGAAATGTTTGCACTTTGAGATTTTATCCCTCCAAGCACTTGATAGATTCAAAGTGGAGATGAATCTATGCTTCTTCTTTTTTTTTTTTCTAATTTTTTATACTAAGATAGATCCATCTTAAACCAGATCTATTGGATCAAACTTCTTAAGATATAAATATTTTAATCATATAATTCTCATGTAACCTCGTTAGCGGTTGATTGCTTGTTTTTTTTGGCCTCGTGATGGTAAAATATCGTAAGAATATCGTATAAAAGAAATAACTCTTGACCTTACCTCTTATGCTACCTATTAGACCAACCATACAAACCTTTATTTACTTAGCCTTCACTAGAACTTGTCACACTAAGTTCTCACTAAGAGTGTAAGGAGGAAGGGGTATGTTGTTCCTCGAATCTCTCAAAATGAGGTTGTCACTAAGGTGTCATAAGGTCGCTTGAGCGTAAGGGAAATGAGAAACCCAAGATGAAATTGCTTTGTGAAACCTGCATAAATTTAGAAGAAGTTTTTCTTCTCTATTTTTATGACCAATTCATAGTTAAAACTAAATATTTATTATTATTAGATGTCATGTAATAAAATTATCAATTTTAATATAAATCTGAAGTTTGTATTTTTTAGTATGAGTAGTTTATTATTATTATTTTTTAATATAACATTATTTAATATTAATGGGCAACATCTCCTTTATATCGGGTCATAAATAATATGCAACCTTCATATTTGTTAAGAACATGTGTTTCCACCTACAAGTTCGTAGGTTCAAATATTGAGAGGGGGTGGAGTATATAAACTTTCATAAACTTTAACAATCAAATAACTAAGTAGAGCGGATCTCTTGTCTCACAACCAAAGAAGTCTCATACATAAATTTTTTGGGTAGCAATGTACAATAAAATTAACCATATTCACATCTTTGTATTTGATATTCCATTCATTATGATTTCACTTATCTTTTGATAAAATTACTAGAGAAAGTACAAAATAAGAGTAGAAGATTATATTGCACCACAATAAAATATTAAAACCTTCATAATACATAGAGCTACATACATATGCCCATGGAAGTTTTCTTGGAGTTGTTTTATAATTTATTTATTTATTTTATTTTGATTTTTTTATATGATATCTATATATTTATATAATTAATTTATGTTATACATATCATATGAAAATTCTAATATAACAAACACACAGACACATATACACATATATATAACATCTCCAACAAAAATTTCATTGGTATATGTATATAGATTTATGTATTATGAATTATCCAAATTTATGCAAGAACGAAATGAAAATACAAATTTAAACAAAAAAACAAAGATGTAATGGAAATTGAACTTCAATTCATTAATAACAGATACTGAAAAGTAATTACATGCAGAATGGAAACAAACTATCTCGTGCGATGGTAACTTATCTATATGAAGAGGTGTGTCAGCTACATGCCTTTTGAATTGTGTTATAATGGGGCACAAGGGTTTTTCTTGCTATTGAGAAACAAGGGAAAACCCTAAACATCTAAAAAACTAACCCTAGGAGATGAAGCACCAAAAGTTTCTGGGCCTCGTTGGGTTAGTTGGTACACCAACTTCTCGGGGTCATAACTTTGGCATACAATCTCCGTTTGAAGCGTAAAATACCTCGTTAGAAGGATATATCCGAGGAATAAAAAATTTAAATTTGTATTCTTGCACAAAATTATGGGTTTTTCGATTTTCCAGCAAAATTCCGTTTAAGGCCTCAAAGCGACTGTGGAAGTTCAAGACCCAAAAAACTGCCAAAATAGTAAATTATGCTACAATTAAGGAAACCGAAAGAAACAATGTTGGGGTTCCAAGTGGAATAGGAGGGTGGCCAAAAATATCCACGTGGATCAACCCTCCCCCTTAGGAAGCAATTATCCCCATTGCATTGAGTCCCTCCATGAGATGGGGAAACTTCTGTTGAACATGGTCCCTAGTGAGCCACTTGCCGTGGTGCAAGAGCTGACCAACTTTGACAACACGATACAGTTGGATCCTTTGTTGGCGAGTGTTCTTAATATGTGTTTCTATGATCTGATTATTCATGGCTCGTTCCATGCAATTTGAGTTGAGCTCTGTTGGTGTTAGCAACTCAACAATATCTATTTTGTCCAATGATGGTGGAAAGTATAGCTAAAGGTGGTCCATTAAACACTAAGTGCAGGACAAAGAATGGGGGAATGCTGACCTTGAAATAATTTCCTCCCATGACCTTTGTGATGGTGTAAGGCTCGTATTGGAGTGGTCAAAGCTTTTGATGGGCTCCGACAAGTCGTTCTTTTTCCAAATGCAACGAAAATTTGTCGCCCACTTGAAACTTATGCGACACTCGATGTCGATCATGCCATTATTTATACTTGGCATTTACTTTATCCAAGATGTTGAAAAATTTCTAGAAGATGTGATGGATGTGTCTAATAAACCTAGTTTCCTTATCAGCCTTAGAATGTAATGTGTATGTTCTTCCTGTGTAGTCGTATGAGGCAAGGAAACATCAATTGGACACAATGGTTGAAATCCAACACCCACTTGAAAGGGGTTGTGGTTAGTCGAGTTATAGGGAGATCTGTGATAACTATGGTGTGCATAGGGAAGGATGTCATCCTAGGTTCTTGGATGCTTGGAGTTTTAAATGCATAATATGTGCACTACAATCTTGTTGACGACCTTAGTCTCGTCATAAGTCTAGGTATGGAATGTAGTTGACTTGGTCAATTTGGTGTCCAATAATGACCCGAGTCTCGACCAAAAAGTGCTCAGGAATATACTCTCCCAATATGATATAATTGTATATTAGATCCCAAAATGTACCCACGCTCATTCAAATAAGAGTTTGGCAGTGTCCTTGTAACACCCTCCTCCCACATATAACCAAGTAACCGATCAACCAGGATAAGCATGCGACGAGAGGCTACTATGAATTGATTCTACCTCCTGGGTGACCTTAAGGAAGTGGAGTCGATGGAAACACATCACACAGATATTCCACATCAGCAACAAAACTCCCATGGGTCATCCTAACCACTCAGTTATCCTGCCCTTGGGTCCCACTGAGATTTTAGGTCGTTAAACCTTTGGACGCTCCATTGATAATGACATGGATGTTTCTGGGAGGCTCTAGACACTCCCAAAACATGACATGCCTGCATCTAAGGAATGTTACCCACAGACTAGTGCCAACGTCCCAAGGATTTGAGCCACCTTTTCTAGCCCAGAGCCTAGGTCACAACCCAGAACTCAATGACAAGTTTAGAAATGAATTCTAACAATGAAACAATGAGGCACTTGAAAAAAAATTAACAAGGACTAAACTGGACACCTACTAGCCATGACAGGCATTTCATCAAACATGTCACAAATATGAAAGCTATAGGTATAAACCATAAATCTGAGCATAGGGATCTCATATTATATAAGAATCACTGAGAAGCATTGTTCCATTACATCGTTAGCTACATTTTCATGTATTAGCACATATATACATTGTTCATTCATTTACAAATTAGAACATGAGGAGAGCCATACATCATCACAATCATAGTACATGCTTATAACCAACATAATAACCACAGAAATATCAAGGGTACATTAGCCATAGAATCCACATATAAACTAGTATAATTACACATAAGATGTCAAGGAGATAACCTCTTATTAATGAATGCAAAAGGCAACTTGGTATGATACTATCACATTCCACCTGACCATAGATTGGCTGAGATGAATATCTCTTCAGCCAATCATCCCTGTGCCATATTCCAAGTATGAATTTCAGACTCAAACCAGAAGAGCCAACCATGCCATCCTGAGGCTAAACCATCTCACCCTCATCAATAGAAACCAAGGTTTATCGTAATGCATCCCAGATAACAGGCTTTACCATGATCGACACCCAATCACTAGGTCCAATAAAAGCATGGATGCCACTGGAATTTCTCCACCTACACCGTGAGGAAGTTTCTTGTCTCCTAGTCTTTGAGCCTTTACCACAATCCACACCATATCACTCGGCCCTAAAGTAAAAATCCACCCTCTAGACTTTATCGTATATCCCGCTATTCATCGAAAATGATTCCTAGGCCTAATCAATGGAAACCAAATCAAGGCTTTACTATATATCCCACCATTAACCAATCAATGGTTCCTAGGCCCACCGAGGCACACAATACCTACATTTATCACAACCCAGAGTCCGGTTCAGAGGTCAATAGGCTAGTGTCTTTATCAAAATCTACAGTCTGATCTAGGGATCATTAGGCCATGTGTTTTTTTAATTTTGGAGATACACCTCACTCATCTTCGAATCCATCTAGAAATCCATCTCAACCAAAACATGAGAACCCCATCACACCATGGTTATCTGAAAATGGAAAGGCTTAGTTGAAAACATTGTCACACTCGACAAAACCCATGCGATGAAAAAAAAGAACCACATGCAATACAATGCATGAAAAATCTAGCAAGAAAATCACACATGCAAATTGATACCTGAAAATAATCTTACTTTAGCTGCTTTATCCTACTCTTCCTTGCCTGCTCCTTCCTTCCTCTTTCCTTCTTTACCTTTCTTGATCCAATGCCAAAGTTCTCAAGAAAAATCTAAGTGTCCAAGAGTGAGAGAGAGAGGTAGAATAATGGGAGAGCTCCAAAACTGAGCTGGAAAAAGGTACCAACTAATCCGCAGAATAATTTTTATCAATTATGCCTCTATTTTCTTCATTTTCCATTATTTTCCTTCTCGCATGAAACCTATGACCTTTCACATTCATTTTCTCCCAATCTCCATTATTTTCATAAATAAATTCAAATAAATGGCACTTTTCCTTTCCAAGGAATTTTCCGTTGCCTTTTCCAATTTCCTTAGCCATAATAAACCAATGAACACCCTCACTAGGATGTTTTTGCCCAACATTTATCTTGGAATAAGTGACCCATCAACAGTGGTTATTATTTTTCCTTTATTAAATTTTATTACATGGAATTTTCACTAGGGCTGCTACAGATCCTTCCCCCTTTAGGAACACCATCCTCGATGTTATACCACACCTCCACCTCAACAAAACCACTGAGAAGAAAACATACTTCCCATGAAAATTTATAACTCAACTCGTTGCATTATTTACAATGATCACCCTGCTGAAAACAAAACCACTATGTAACATGAGAAATACAACATCATAATAACATGACACCCATACCTCTTATTGGAGGATTATAACATATCTCATGGTGGTATTTACATCTATATACATATGTACATATATCCAAATATCACATCAAAACATATGCCAAAACATATACCAAAACATGTATCAAAACATCATACCAAAACTACTTTGATTCAACTGGAAAACAATGAAGGATACATAATCTGCATCTGATCCACCATCTCTCGTGTAGCTTCATCAGGCCCAAAGTGCTTCAATTTCACTTTAACATCCTTGATTTCTTGGTTCCGACACACAAGCACCTTTATCTACAATATAAACTAAGGTTCCGACTGGAATTATCCATCCGGATCCACAAACGATACAAACCATTTAATTACATGATAAACATTTTTAACATACTTGTAAGCAATAATACATGGAAAAAATCATGTAATTTCACTGTTGTAGGCAATAAAATTTGATAGGCTACTAGCCCAATTCTTTCAAGAATCTTGAAAGGTCCACAAAATGGAGGTGCAACTTTGCACATGATCCAATCCGCATGGAGCTCTTCTTGGGCTTGATATCCAAATACACCTGTTCCCCAACCTGAAACTTCTTAAAGAATATGTTCCAATCTACATAAATATTCTTCCTATTTTGTGTTGATTTCATATTTTTCTTTATTACCTGCATCTCTTGTTCCATCTCTGCGAACATATTTATTCTAATCAACACCTTGTTAACTGGATCACTCCAAATGATGGGAGTATTGAAACTATGTCCATATAATGCCTCAAATGGAATCATCCTCAAATATTCCTGATGTCCATTGTTGTAAGCAAATTATACTAGTGGAATGTATTCTTCCCACTTTCACTGTTGATGAATCACATACATCCTCAACATATCCTCCAATATCATGTTTACCCTCTTTGTCTGTCCATATGTTTGTAGATGATAAATTGTATTGAATGGAAAATTTGTACCTAATCTTGTAAATAACTCCTTCCAAAAATTGGAAGTAAATTTTTCATCCCTGTCTAACAAAATCCACTTTGGAACACCATCCAATCTGACCACATCTCTAATGAACACCTATGCCACATCAATAGCGGAATACACAATCTTCATTTGAATGAAGTGTTCTACCTTAGTCAACATGTCCACCACAAGCATGATGGAATCATGCTATATGGATGTCTTGGGAAAACCTATGATGAAATCCATCGAAACAACCTCCCATTTCCACTTTGAAATTGCAATCGGCTGTAGTAGTCCACATAGATTCCTACACTCTGCCTTTACCTACTGACAATCCAAACATCTAGCCACAAACTCTACCACGTATTTCTACATTTTCAACTAATAATAAAATTTCTTCGATGTTGTCAATGTCTTCTGGTATCCTGGGTGACTTGAATATGGTTTTGCATGAAACTCTCTCAAGATAACCTTATTGAGCTAACTACTTTCTGCACATATATCCTATTTCTAAACCTAAACAATCCATATGCCATGGTATGATAGTCCACATCATGTACACCTCCACCTATACATGTACCTATACTTGTACTCTACTAAAACCTATGAAAAATCTCCATATACCTATCATCCTAGTGACCTACCTGTCTGCTCAACTTAGTGTTCATAAATTGATGTCATAAATTGTCAACCAGGGCTAGTAAACTGTTGAAGTGAAGTGCACTATATGTGCCTAGGTATTTTTTTCTCACTACGTTGTGTTTAGTGTTTTTCCCATGTTTTTGGTTTTGTGTTTTTATTCTAAGAGGAAAAGAACTAAGTGTTGGTAAAGAGAAGTTGTTGGTCACACTAAAACATAGCAAAACCTATTCTAAACTATGTATGGCACTTGAGAAAAGAAAATGCAATACTTTAACAAGAAAAATAACTCATAGCATGAACTCAATAACTCATAACATGAACTCAGTCCAATTCATTCATTAGAAATATGTTGGAATAACTTGAGAAAAGGATAATTTTAATGCAATGAGGTTCTTCTAAGTAAACAACAATCTACAATATCACAGAGAAAATCTCATCCACGGCTAGAGATTTGTTGGAACACATTTGGAAAATATAGTCTGCAACATAGTGAAGAATTATACTCTAAATTAACCTATGACACCGAAATTAATCCATTCTACAACTCAAAATATCATTGTTAAACCTCATTCAAGAATTATAAATCTTTTGGAATAGCTTTGGAAAAGAGGCAGTTTGTGAAATTATGAGGAGTTGCAGAACAGTCAAGACTTCAAAATGAAATTACCAATTCTTGTTCCTATGATGATGATGTATTAGCAGAAATTAAGAACAAGAGTGGTTTGTAAATAATGAAGGTCGTTAAGTCTAACAAAACTAGAATACAACTAACTAAAAAAACTAGAAATACAATGAATAGAACGGAACTAGAATGAAAACAATTAACTTGAAATACAGTGGACAGAATTGAACTAGAGTGCCATTAACCTCCAGAGTTTTACAACTAAACTAAAATGCAACTAATCACTGAAATATTACAGCTCTGTCTCATTCAGTGTTAGTGGTATTTTGGAACAATTCGTAGAACAGGATTGGTTGTAACATGTGATGTGAGTGAGAAAAAAAACATAAAATTCAAAAAAAAAAACGCAACTAAGCTCTAAAACACCACAGCTATGTCTCATTCAGTGTGAGTGATATTTTGGAATATTTCGTAAGAACAATATTGGCTGTAACAATTGATGTAAATGAGCATAAAACATAAAGTTCAGAAAACTGTTTAAATTGAGAATGAAACAAGGCTAAAGTTACTTATCTAAACAGTATGCACAAAGCTTCTCAGGCAGTAGGGGCCCTCTACCACCGGATTAGCACACAAATCTCCTCAAGATTTCCTCAGATCATATATTAAAGTGGTTCTTCTTTCATTAAAGGTAAATGCTTCAAAAACAGAGTATTACGGTATTTTGAGATCTAACAACAAAACATCAATCTAGCTAACTGTCTCTTGGTCTCCCGAGTCATTCTTATAAAATAAATACATAACTACCCTTGAGAAGAAACATGAACAAGTGTCTTTTTCAATCAAAATCAAATTAGAACTCTTGTGGAAGCCTCGTACTTTGCTGGAGACATCTGTAGAGTCCCTGTCCTGGTAGGAATCTGCTTCTTAGCTTTTATCTCTTCCACGTGCATAACCACCTGTAGATTCTTGCTCAGACTTCGTAGAGAGAGATAAATGATGTGGGAGTGTTGTGGAATTCAACCATATGCATTTTTCCTTGAAATGACACCTGTAACCTGTGAGAACATGAAGATAGCTGCGGAATAGGCGACTGGCTACAAAATGGCTGCATTCTGTAGCTGAGTCTAGTCAAGAATTACTACAACAACAAAACCATGAAAATATAGCAAGTCAGTCATTGTATACATTCCTAAAGCGAATTTAATCAATCCTATTGATCATTTAAGCCTGTAATTGATAAGGGACAAAGGAAATGAAGTGAAATTTGGTGAAGGGAAAGGACATATTTGGGGCTCAACACTACCTACAAGATCCTATCATATAAATCTATCCCATAGGATCTCATAGTTGCTATGTGATTTACTTGTATCCACCCACTAAGAGAATCTACAAGCCTATTCTCCTTTCCGTTGATGTACCTGATCTTGAAAGTCAAACTCATTGATTGTGGCAAACCATCTAGCTTTCCTGGAATTCAGATTCGGCTAGTCAAACAAGTATCTCAATCCACTATGATCACCCATCGGTACAAAAATCTTTCTGATAAGTTAGTGCCTCCACGTATTCAATGCAGGAATGCTCTCTACTAGTTCAAGATCATGTGTCAGATAATTCTACTCATGTTCATTTAATTTTCATGACTAATAACACACCACTTGTCCTTCCTTCATAAGGACACCACCAAGTCCTATCTTGCAAGAATATGTACATACTACGAACTATTTTTTTGGATCTGTGTTATTTAACACTAGACCATGTGTCAACAACTACTTAAGCTGCTCAAAACTGGCCACAGATTCCTCTATCCATTCAAACTTCTTACCTTTTCTCTGCAATGATTTAATAGGATAAGAAATTTATGAGAAGTTTCTGATGAACCTCCTGTATTAACTTGATAATTGCATGAAGGATCTCACCTCATCTACATTTATAGGAGTTTCAAACTCCATGCTAATTCTTAGCTTTTCTGGATCCACTACTATGCCCTCATTGGAGACAACATGTCCCAAGCAATGTACCTCAGTGTTTAAGAAACTGCACTTGAGCTTAGCATATAATTGATGCTCTCTCAACAGTCTCAACATTGCTACCAAATGCTCAATATTCTCTTCCTCATTTTTAGGATATACCAAGATGTCATCAATGAATACAGTAATAAACTTGTCTAGAAAAGGACACAACATGTTGGAGGTTCCCATGTTTTGGCCAGATTAGCAAGACCAAAATATGAGACAACATCTAAATTGCTTTGGGGCAGTAGGATCTAGCCCTCCTGGACCCAGAGAGGGATCTATCCAAATAACAAAGAATGGTATATATATTTGAAGCTTAAAATGAGATATTAGGCTAGGTATGAAGCACAAAAGGGGTTTAAAATGATTTGGTTGGTTGGTTGCTGGGTTGGTCATGAGATCATAGACTGAGAAAGTAATGGAAGGAAAGGAACAAAACAAGAGGATGTTTCAGCAAAGGAGATAGGTCAAGAAAGTGCCGTCCATTGGGCTATGGAGTCATGAAATGGAATTACTTGCAACAACTAGCCAAGGCTTTCAGAGGACAAGTCATCTACACTAAAGGATCTTTTAGATAGATGATGGGATGGAACACTAAGGATTGAAAGTGAAAGAAGGAAAGACACCCAATTTCTATCTATATATCAGGTCAGAGGTCATTTAACTCAAGACCTCCTTGGACATACTCAGAGGCAGCTTTTGATGGAGGGACAAAGGGGTTGCCTATAGATCGGACCAGAGGTCATTTAACTCCAGGTAAGCTTTAGCATGCTCCAAGAGAAAAACAGAGATAAGTTAACAAATCTAGAATCTTAGAAAAGGCTAGTTGGTTGCACAAGGATCTTGGTGGATAGGGCTAACTCTAATCCCCAGTGTTCCCAAACTTCCAACTTAAACCCAACAAGAACAACTAAAGACAGATTCCAATCAACTCATACATCAGCTAGCAGCATAAGGAACTACTACATTGGTTAAATTAACTGAAACCAATCCTCAGACAACACATTTAGCAGAGAAACATTAAAGGCAAGGAGAGCAGAGACATAGGGTACCTATCAAGGGTAAATCCTATACCATATTTCTGATGCAAGCCAGCAGAAAATGAAACAGTATGAAAATGTAATATTCAATGTTAGAAAAACATCACCAGTAGTAATAGACCAGGATCCTGTGAAATGCGCTTGATTAATTGATGCAAAACCAGTCATATACACTGAACTCAATGGCTGGTACATTCGAGACTTTCTCCTCCCAGCCTACTACAATAAAACTACTATGTTACTCCCTCCCAAGATTGTTCTAACAGTCAAAATGAAGTCCCCTAACAGCAACAACAGCAACTAGACAACAACCTTTACAATACATTCTATGGAATTCTTATAGGAGAATGATTAATAGCAGGAGTAGATGAACATTAAATGGATCTCATCAAGACAGTGTGGCAGAAGTGTTCACGCCCATACTTCTTAATGGCTCAGCAACGCTGTGTGTACACTGTAGGCTGTTCTCGGGGACTCTGTCAGGCCAAGATTGACCTCTGCTGTTTCTTTGGAGTCTTTTCAGGTGTCTGGAACTCTGCGATGCCTTCTGAAATTGATGAACTAGATGGAAGGATCTGCAGGCCACTCCATACTTCATAACTATGACCTGACAGTCTTTTAAGAAGCTCCTGTCAGTGTCCTTAACTTTCCTGGGCTCGAGGGAGCACGGAGGGAACTGTGGGAATGGTGTATTGTTTGGAGAAAACGTTATGTTGACGCTGGAAGCACTGATAGGACTTTGACAGTGTACTTAAGTCTTTAAACTGCACCTTGCTTCTTGTGACCCTGCCTCTGAGTTCGCAGACCTCAGACTTTCGGACTTTCCATTTTTCATTTGGAGAAAACTGAATTTTTCATTAAACATTGCTTTTGAACGAAATTGCCTTTAGTGAAGGGAAGAACAGTGACTATTAAAGAAGGGAGAGGAGGTGGGACCCATATAAATCACAATCGAGATGGACGGGCAGAGGGGTGCGATTGAAAACACCACACAAAGTTCCGATGCAATGGAGAAGAGGCCTTTGTAAAAATTAAAACAAATGAATTTTTGACCTTTACAAAGGAAAATAGGATTTTATAAGGAATGGGCGGAAAGACCGTATGGTGGGACTGGGGTACGGATCGTAATCGAAAATCGAAATCGGGAGTGGAGGCAATCGCAATGCGCATTTCAATTTTTGTGATGCCATCAGAGGAGGGCTTGCAATCGGGCGGATCGAAAGAGAAACTGCGATCGGGAGATTGGGGAATCACAATTAGGGATTCGAGAATAGAATTCAATCCAGAAGTCAGTTTTAAGAGTGCAGCATACCGTTGGAAATCTCTTTTCGGGATCTTTCTGATGGATTTGCTTGGAAGATGATTTGCCATTGAACATGTTGCAGAAAGCTTCTCTGAAGGCATGGACATCACTTTGCGGATATAAAAGCTTCTAAATAGTGACTGAAGGCACAAGGAGGCTTCAAGGATGATGTGTTTTTAGGGGAAATTCATTCCTTGAAGGCTCAATAACATTTTAGCCCCCTGTTTGCTTGTCAAAAAATTTATGGGGGGCTAACAGTGGCTCCACATGGGGATGGATTCTTCTTGAAGGAGTCAAGAATTTAGAGAATGATCTTTGCTGTAGGCCAAATGCCTACTACTTGGCACATCCATTTCTTTCTTGGATCAGCTGCCACAAATCATGAAGACATCATGTCAGTAGTAACATTTCTCCCAAACAACTACCTACCCAGACTATAGTCCTAACATTTTTCTTCTGGGTGCATTTGGACTTGCAGACCCTTTACATCATCAATTTTTACAAACAGGAAAATAAACCTATTCTACCTCTACCCTTATTACTCCATGAGACCAGATTAGATTGTTGGCCTCATAGCTTCTCTACCTAATCTAATATCTGCTAGGATTAAACTGTCTAGCAGATTTCTTCTCTACATTCTAAGACAGAAATTGAAAAACAGTCAAGCCAGGATTAGAATGTTGGGCTTGCTAGAATTTTGCAGAAATTTAAAACAACTAACTACAGGCTCACAGGCAGAGCTTTATTTCAGACTTCCTACCTACCCTACTCTAACTGGAAATATCTGATGCTCTAGGTGATACAATAATTCCAATGCAACCAGTCATGTAATAGCAAAAAGGGGAAGAAGAACTAACTGCTCATCAAAGACAACTGTAGGATGCTCTGCATGTGGATCTTCAAAACTAAGGCCACCAGTAGTGGTGACCAATTCTTATGTACTTGGATCTTGTAAAATATTGATGCTTGAGGAGCTGAGCCAATCAGGGCCTCCATGTATTCTGCTACAGGATCAATCAGCACATGATATAAAATTTCGTTTTTAAATCCTGCCATGGCTGGTAGGCTATCTGTATCCCGAGGAGCTTCAACCACTCCATCTACAGTGAGGCCTTCGTAATCACACTCCTCCTATTCCTGGTTGGGAGTATTTGGCATATGGGTATAAACCAGGAATACCTCTTCTTCCTCTAGATCGAGACAAAGATGCTTGTGGGAAATATTATCTAGCTCATATTCACTGCAGCCTGAGCTATAGGGCTCATTGTATTCAACTGTGTTGTCCTCTAGTAACGTGGTCTGGTCCTGCTGAAACGGACCGAACTCTGTGAAAAAATCAACCCATCTTTGAGTGGGGGCTTCTGTGATTACCTTAATCCTTTCGGGAGAAGGCTCAGTATATCCATTCCGCTCAAGAGTTTCTTGATCCTTTTCCTCCTTGTCCCCTGCACTGAAGAGCTGCCGGCTTTCGTCCTCTTGGAAAGTATATCTGATGTACGGATATAAAGCAGAGAGAAGATTCAATGAATCTTCATCTGCTATCATGCTTTCAATTCTTTCTCCATCAGTATCATAGATGGCCTGTGTTGGCTCATCATTTTCTTGAAGTTGAATCTACTGATGATGGCCCTGCAAGCTCAGTTTCCCCTTGGAAAAAATTATCATAAGACAAATCAAAATTAGAGAAATCATAATTATAATCATTTTCACCCATCAAATCTTCGGGATTCTCGGCAAGTCTTTCTTCAAAATAGTATGCAAGTTCATTTTCTGATTCAAACTCTTGTTCATCACACATGCTTGGCATGCTGCTTCCGTCTTGCAGTGATCTGATTTTTCTTTCTTAAGGACAAGGAGCGGGTCTCTCCCAATCATCATTTCTGGTTTCAGCCTCATATTCTTCCTCTTTTGTGCTCATCAGGGTATTGGCGGTCTCTATCAATCTTTCCAACTTGTTCTCTAAAGAGATCTGCGCTATTTTCTCTGCTCGATCTTTCTTTGCTACTTTTAATATTTCCTCCCTGCACTTTATGTTGTATTCGACAGTGACTGCTATATTCTTCATTTCCTCTAGGCTCGAAGGTTCTCTTTCTCTTATATGGAATTCCACCTCGGGGTCAAAAGAACTCGGATAATCCACTAGGGCCCATCCTAGAGGTGGTTTTATGTCAGAAGGTATTGCATAATATACCTTATTGAACTTGGCTGAAAATTCTTGTACTATCTCACCTAGCTGCCTTTTCAAATTTTGATACTCCTTTAGGATGAGGAGAGCACTCTTTGGGGTTTCCCACTTATCAAGGAAAACTTGAGAAAATTGATGAAAGCGGAAAATGCTTGCCTCTGGCAGGACTTTGAAGCAACTCTTAACATTTCCTTGTAATGACAAGGCAAACATCCTGATGCACACATCAACTTCTTATATTTCATACAGTTCAAGTAAATCCTCAAGGTTTTGAACATGTTCCTCAGCAGTGGTCCTTCTAGTTTCTCCATCGAAAAGAGGTAGCTGGTTTATAAGTTCTGCAGGAAGGGGTTGGGAGAGAAGAGGTAAAACCAGAGGCTTGTATCTTTCTATGACCTTTGTGGGTGTGGGAAGTGCAACAGGAGGCTCATGACTGCTTGTAGTTTCTTTAGGAGTGGGGGATATTACATGAGGCTCTTGTTTCACCGGGTCTTTCATAGGAGTACATGTCTCCTCATGGTATGAATACTGAGACTTGAGATATTTCCCACATTCATTGTGGGTATCATCTTTGTACACCTGATTAGGCTTAAAGTGGGACAAAACATAGTGGTAGACAAAGACAATGAATTATTTAAACCAAATCCAACCCATGTGTTCTATCCTTCTATGAGGTCTGGCCATATTTTAGGTTCTTCCTCCAGTCGAGTCTTTGAGAGTTATGGAGTGTGGATTCGCCAGGTGGATGTATATGAATGTTGAAGTAGGATGCTATCCACCATCAGCAATAGAATTCCAATCTAACCAAATATCTTGCGTCTTTGAGTGCCTAAGAATGTTCAAGGTGAAATGCACTCAAGTTCCTCAGTGGAGTCGCCATTATGTTGGAGGTTCCCATGTTTTGGCCAGATTGGAAAGACCAAAAGATGAGACAACATCTAAACCACTTTGGGGCCCTAGGATCTAGCCCTCCTGGACCCGGAGAGGGATCTCTCCAAATAAAAAAGAATGGTAGATATCTTTGAAGCTTAAAATGAGATATTAGGCTAGGTATGAAGCACAAAGGGGGTTTAAAATGATTTGGTTGGTTGGTTGCTGGGTTGGTCATGAGATCATAGACTGAGAAAGTAATGGAAGGAAAGGAAAAAAACAGGAGGATGTTTTAGCAAAGGGGATAGGTCAAGAAAGTGTCATCCATTGGGCTATGGAGTCATGAAAGGGAATTACTTGCAAAAATTAGCCAAGGCTTTTAGAGGGCAAGTCATCTACACTAAAGGATCTTTTAGATAGATGATGGGATGGAACATTAAGGATTGAAAGTGAAAGAAGGAAAGACACCCAATTTCTGTCTATAGATCAGGTCAGAGGTCATTTAACTCCAAACCTGCTTGGACATACTCAGAGGCAGCTTTCGATGGAGGGACAAAGGGGCAGCTTATAGATCGGACCAGAGGTCATTTAACTCCAGGTCAGCTTTAGCATGCTCCAAGAGAAAAACATAGATAAGTTAACAAAGCTAGAATATTAGAAAAGGCCAGCTGGTCGCACAAGGATCCTGGTGGACAGGGCTAACTCTAATCCCCAGTGTTCCCAAACTTCCAACTTAAACCCAACAAGAACAACTAAAGACATATTCCAATTAACTCATACATCAACTAGCAGCATAAGGAACTACTACATTGGTTAAAATTAACTGAAACCAATCCTTAGACAACACATTTAGCAGAGAAACATTAAAGGCAAGGAGAGCAGAGACATAGGGTACCTATCAAGGGTAAATCCTATGCCATATTTCTGATGCAAGCCAGCATAAAACGAAACAGTATGAAAATGTAATAAACAATGTTAGAAAAACATCAGCAGTAGTAATAGATGAGGATCCTATGAAATGTGCTTGATTAATTGATGCAAAACCAGTCATATACACTGAACTCAATGGCTGGTATAGTCCAGACTTTCTCCTCCCAGCCTACTACAATACAACTACTCTATTACTCCCTCCCAAGACTGTTCTAACAATCAAAATGAATTCCCCTAACAGCAACAACAGCAACTAGACAACCACCTTTACAATATGTTCTAGGGAATTCTTATAGGAGAATGATTAATAGTAGGAGTAGATGAAAATTAAATGGATCTCATCAAGACAGTGTGGCGGAAGTGCTCATGCCCATATTTCTTAATGGCTCAGCAGCATTGTGTGTACTCTGTAGGCTGTTCTGGGGGACTCTGTCAGGCCAAGATTGACCTCTATTGTTTCTTTGGAGTCTTTTCAAGTGTCTGGAACTTTGGGCTACTTTCTAAAATTGATGAAATAGATGGAAGGATCTGCAGGCCACTCCATACTTTATAATTGCGACTTGACAGTCTTTTAAGAAGCTCCTATCAGTGTCCTTAACTTTCCTGGGCTCGAGGGAGCATGGAGGGCACTGTGGGAATGGTGTATTGTTTGGAGAAAACGTTTTGTTGATGCTGGAAGCACTGATAGGACTTTGACAGTGTGCTTAAGTCTTCAAACTACACCTTGCTTCCTGTGACCCTGCCTCTGAGTTCACAGACCTCAGACTTTCAGACTTTCCATTTTCCGTTTGGAGAAAACTGACTTTTTCATTAAACATTTCTTTTGAACGAAATTGCCTTTAGTGAAGGGAAGAACAGTGACTAGGAAAGAAGGGAGAGGAGGAGGGACCCATATAAATCACAATCGGGATGGACGGGCAGAGGGGCACGACTGAAAACACCACACAAAGTTCCGATGCGATGGAGAAGATGCCTTTGTAAAAATAAAACAAATGAATTTTTGACCTTTACAAAGGAAAACAGGGTTTTATAAGGAACAGGCGGAAAGACCGTATGGTGGGACCGGGGTATAGATCGCAATCGAAAATCGGAATCAGGAGTGGAGGCAATCGCAACGTGCATTTCAAACGTTGCGATGTGATTAGAGGAGGGCTTGCGATCGGGCAGATCGGAAGAGTAACTGCGATCAGGAGATCGGGGAATCGTAATCGGGGAGGTCAGCAGGGTGACACAAAGACACTTGCGATTGCGATTGGGCGGGGAGTGCACGAACCATTGGATCAACGGTGTAGAATGCAGTCTGGAGGTCACAATCGGGGATTGGGGTAATTGGAGGGGGGTGCAATTGCGATGATCAAAGGGGAGTGTGATCAATCGGAGGAATGGACTTGCGATTATGCGATCGGGCAGAAAGGTGCGATCGGAGAGAAGTCACGATCAATCACATCGCAAATATTTGCAATGAGTGATCCGAGCATTCAAAATAGAACATGCAATTGATAAGAGTTTGCGATTGAAATTGTAATGTGGCAGGGTTATATATATATATAAAATAAACTTTGTTTCTAAAGTTTGCGAGTATGGAAAGGGGAAGTGGTTAACACGGTGGGGAATTTATAATATAAAATTTTATTATAAAGTTTCACGGGTCATGGAGGGGAAGTGGTTATATAAATCGCATATTTTTGTTTTAAAAATATTTACAATGCGATTTATAATCAGAAAGGGGAAAGGGGGTTTTAAAAGGGAATTTTAAAACTTTAAACATAAAGTTAAAAGGGAAACATGGGAAATAGGGGATATATGGGGATATAAGGGCTTTTACTTCACTTAGGCATAGAATTCAATCCAGAAGTCAGTTTTAGGAGTGCAGCATACCGTTGGAAAGCTCTTTTCGGGCACTTTTTGATGGATCTTCTTGGAAGATGATCTGCCACTGAAAATGTTGTGGAAAACTTCTCTAAAGGCATGGACATCACTTTGTGGAGATAACAGCTTCTGAATAGTGACTGAAGGCACAAGAAGGCTTCAAGGATGATGTGTTTTCAGGGGAAATACATTACTTGAAGGCTCAATAACATTTTAGGCCCTTTTTTTCTTGTCAAAAATTTTATGGGGGGCTAACACAACACACTATTTATCAATCACATAAATGTAACTGGGGCATTAGTAAAAACGAATTAAACTACAACAAATTCATAATGCCCATACTTGGTATGGAAAGATTCTTGTAGATTCCATCTTCTTTAATGTGTAACTGATGATATCTAGATCTTAGATCAATATTTGAGAACATTGTTGCTCCCTTCAGCTGATCAAAGAAGTCATCAATCCTCGGCAGTAGATACTTGTTCTTGATGGTCAATTTTTTCATATGCATATAGTCAATCCACAATCTGAGAGTACCACCCTTCTTCTTCACAAAAAATACCGATGTGCCCCATGGAAATACACTTGGACTAATGTATCCCTTGTCAAGAATCTCTTTCAAATGAAACTTTAACTCTAGTAATTAAGGCATGCTCATCATACAAGTTTCCTTAGATGCTGGTGTTGCCCCTGGTACAAACTCAATGGAAAAATCTTCTTCCCTGTGAGGTGGAAACTCTAAAATATCTGTAGGAATTACATCCTGAAACTTATGTAGAACTAGGTACCTTCTTAAAGCACTTGCATACTCAACTTCCTTACCTTTTTCACTAGATATATGTATTAAAAATAACACACACCCTTTCTCACAACTAGGTTTGGCATCCATAGATATCACGATTCTCACCAACGTTGCTTTCTTCTTACCTTGTAAGACTCTTGGTTACCTATTTTCATCCAAGCACTCAATTTCCTTATCATAAAAATCCACCTTGGTCCTGTGAAGGTATAACCAATCCATACCCAATAGCATACTATATGATCCCAATGCCAACATGTTAAAGTGCGCTACTGTAGACAAGTCATTCAAATCAAATGTACAAGCTCTTACCTAATAATGAACTCTTTTCTTTGTACCTATAGCCAACTGCACTAACCAATATTCTACATGCACTTCTTTATTCAAACCACATTTATCCACCACTTCAGGACTAACATAACTATAATTAGATCCAGGGTCAATCAAAATAGATACAACTTGATCACAAATATTACCATCCATCTCAATGATAGATGCCTAATGGTATGCCTTCCTATTATCCAGTGATGCATAGATACGAGGAACACTTTGAAAAACATCCCCAACAGTATCTGCCTCCTGTGCACTATATATTTGATGCCTACCACCCTAATTCTGTGGATAATCTCTTATGGTGTTGCTTACCGCAAGTCCAACACTCTAACCATCCAATACATCACCTCTATGTTGTTGTTGTGGTCCATGTCCTTCTCTAGCTGCAATGAAATTATTTTGTGGTGTCATATTTTCTTTAGCTTTTGCATTCTAAGGACTTGTTCTTTTTGGTTTCCATTTACCCTTACCTTTATCTTTATCTTTCCCTCTCAATCCTTGGTGGGATTCATTCCTATGCTTTGACTCTTCATATAAATGCTTCAATTTCCCAATGACTAACTCAAGTGACTGAAGCTCATCATACTCAATCCGATCTATAAATTCTAATGGAAAATCAATAACAAATCACTGAACTTTATCCTTCTCATCCTTGAGATACAGTACGTACCTCAATAGCTCCAGGAACTTAGTTGCGTACTCTTCATCTGTCATAGAGCCCATTTTTAACTCATAGAATTATTTTGCCTTACTATCATCGTACCTTTTTGACACATACTTCTTCCTAAAAATCCTCTTGAACTCACACCAATTCAAGTCCTATGTTTTAATGTCCTTGATTCACTTTACACCTTCCCACCAAATATTTGCTTTACCTTTCAGACTGAGGATAACAATTATGGTCTTCATTTTTTCTATGTACTCATGCAACTCAAAGAATTTTTTCATCCCAAGTATCCAAGCCTCTACATCTTTTGGTTTAATCAAGTTTCCATCAAAAGTAGGTTTCTTTGATTTCTTAAATTCATCTAGAAATTATCCCCTGTCACTCCTCTTGTAATGATGATAATGATAATGATCATAGTTTCTGTCAAAACCAGAACTAGAATATTACCTATTTTCATCACCACTCCTATCCGGAGTATCCAATAGCCTGCCATAATTGTGTCATCTCTATCTGACCTTTGTCCACCAAGAGAACTACTTCCATATGCCCCATTAGTTATGTCCTCATATCTATGGCTAATTCGAAGTGGCCCTTGTCACTGCAATTCCAACAAACGAGTCTCAAGGAGTATTTCATTCACCTCTACTTGTTTCTCTTGTTTGTGTATAATTTTTTCATTGTCTGACTCAAAACCCCTTATTTCTTCCTTTAATATTCTTAATGTGTCTACTATATCAGAATATTTCCCAACACCCCTTTTTTCTTATGATTCATAGGGAAAATCTCTCTAGTCTACCATATTGCTAGAAATTTTGATCTGTTTCCTGTAAGGCATACTATGTCAGCTAAACCAAATCACAATAAACCAACGTACCTTAGCATAATTTTGGGTGGATATCTCATCTTAAATATCATCAAAACCAACATAATACATGTATAAACATAATCGCAACAACATATAGACATAAAAAAATAAGTATACCAACACATAAACATCATTCTAGCTAGATTCCAGTCATCAATACATGACAGTATCAACTACACATACCATGACCTCATGCATGACACCAACAGCAATACCAATGCACATTTGATGGCATGTAAGAACTGACACACATAGAAATGCATACCAATTCATACACTCACAATGACGCACTTCACAACAACATCAAATTTCACATGGTGAAATCACTACAACCATGATTAAAACCATACATATGCAACAAGCATATAGACCACAAAGATGAGTAACAAATGTCAAACTGACATGAATGCATCACCAAATCACACATCACCTCCAGTAAAAGGGGTGAACCATGCTATGATACCACTTTGTAACACCCTCCTCTCACATCTTCCCAAGTAACCTGCTGACTAGGGTAAACATGCTGCTAGAGGATACTATGAACTATTTCAACCTCCTAGATAACCTTAAGGAAGTAGAATCAACGGAAATATGTCATACAAACATTCCACATCAACAAAAATACTTTGAAGAGTCATCCTAACCACTCAGTATCCTTCCCCTGGGTCCCACTAATTTTTAAGATCATTAAACCCCTAGACACTCCCTTGCTATCGGCATGGGTGTGTCTAGGAGGCTCTCGATGCTCCCATAGCATGGAATTCCTATGTCCAGGGAATTTTACCCATAGACATGTGCCAAAATCCCTGAGTTTTGAGCCATTTTTTCAAGCCTAGAGCCCATCTCATGACCCAAAACTCAATGAAAAGTTTAGAAATGAATTATAACATCGAAACAATGAGGCCTTTACAAAAACATCAACAAGGACTAACGTATACCCCCTACTAGTGATGGAAAAAATTCCGTCAAACATGTCACAAATATGAAAGCTATAGATATAAACAACAAATTTGAGCATAGGGGTCTCATACTGATCTAAGAATATCTAAGAAGCATTGTTCCCTTACATTGTTAGTTGCATTATCATCTCTTAGGTCATAGATACATTTTTCATTCATTTACAAATCAAAACATGAGGGGGCCATAGATCATCACTGTCATAATGCATGCTTATAACCAACATAATAACCACATAAATATCAAGGATACATTAGCCATAGAATCCACATATAAAACAGTATGGGACTACCACATTCCACCCGACCATAAATTGGATGATCCAAATCTCTCTTCATCCAATCACCCACGTGCCATGTTCCAAGCATGAATGCGGGACTCGAACCAAAAGAACAAACCAAGGCATACATTTAAACCACCTCACCCTCATCAATAGAAACTAGGCTTTGCTGCAATCAATCTCGGATCACTAGGCCATAAAATAATAAACACACAATAACAATATTTACAATGATCTCCAGCTGATCACTAGGCCAAACACAAGTATGGATGCCACTAGAATTTATCCACCTACACCGTGAGAAATTTTTATGTCTCCTAATACCACAATCCACACCAAGATCACTAGGCCCTAAACCAAGGCTCCACCCTCTAGGATTTACCGTATATCCTGCCATTTACCAAAAATTATTCCTAGGCCTAATAAAGGGAAACCACCTCTAGGCTTTACCATATATCCTGCCATTAACTATATGAGGATACCTAGGTCCATAGAGGCACAAAATACCTGGCTTTAATACAACCCACAGTCCAGTTTAAGGTTCACTAGGCTAGTGGATTTACTAGAATACATATTATGATTCAAGGATCACCAGGTCATGTTTTTTTCCTTTAAGAGATCCACCTCACTTAGCTTCAAATCCATATGAAAATCCAGCTCAACCAAAACATGAGAACCCCATCACACCATGGCTATTCGAAAATGGAAATGATAGTCTGAAAACACTGTCACACCTAGAAAAACCGATGTCATGAAAAAAAATAACTACATGATATACCATGTTTTTTCAAGTATAGTAAGGAAATCACCCATGAAAATAAATACCTGCAAAGAATCAGACTATAGCTACTTGATCCCACTCTTCCTTGCCTACTCATTCCTTCCTCTTTCCTTATTTACCTTTATTGATCCAATGCCAAAGTGCTCAAGAAAACTCTTAGTGTCCAAGAGTGAGAGAGAGAGAGGGAGAGGATAATGAAAGTGTTTCAAAATGGAACTCACAAAAGGTAACAACTGATCCTCAGATTCCTTTTTTATCAATTAGGCCTCTATTTTCTCCATTTTCAATTATTTTACTTCATTTTAATCCTCACATGAAACCTGTGACCTTTAACCTTCCTTTTATCCTATTTTCCATTACTTTCATAAATGCCAATAAATGCCACTTTGCCTTTCCAAATCCTTTACCATTTTATTTTCCAATTTCCTTAGCCACAATAACCCAATGAACACCCCCACTAAGATGTTTTTTCCCAAAATTCATCTTGAAATAAGTGTCCCATGAACCATCATTATTATTTTTCCTTTATTAACTTTTATTAAATGGAATTTTCACCAGGGTTTTTAGATTCCTTTTCTATGATGCTCTCTTCTTGTAGACTGCCAATGTAACCATCTTAGAAAATCTATCGACAACCATAAATACACAGCAGTTACCATGCTCGGTAGAAGGGAGGTCAGACAGATAGACCATGGAGATAGATTCCTAAGGTTGAATGGGAGTAGGAAGAAAAGTGTATAGGCCTTGCTTCTTGATGGTTGTGTTGGCGATGACACAAGAAATGTAGGATTTGATGAATTTTCCAACATCCTATTGATTTTTCTTCCAATATAAATACTTCTATAGTACTACCAAAATTTTCTCTACACTGAAGTGTCCCGCGACTTGACTTTAGTGTGCCTCCAAAATTAGTTCAGCATGCTCATTTGAAGGAACAAAAAGGTTTCCATGTACCATAATAATGAATCCCGGAGGTAGAAGAATGGCACTTGATTTCCATCCATTAGCATTTGGTACATGGTGGAGAACTATGGATTTGTATAATTTCGGCCATCTATATGTATCATTTCCATAAGAGTTGAGAAAAGTGGTCATTGTTGCAACTGATTACTAACTAAGGGAATCTGTACATGATTTTTGATGCCATTCTTGTATTTAATGTTCAAATGGAATTTTTGCGGGTATGTGGACCACTTCTAATGGGAATTTTTATATAACTTCCCTTGTGTTTGTATAAACTAAATAGGTCAGTGATCTATGTGGATGATTGTTTCCTTCCCTAGAATGTCATGGTTCCATTGCCAGTAATCCTGCATGATGGAATACCTCTCCTTATCGTAGGTGGGTATTTTCAAATTGTGTCGAAAAGTGTGTCACTGTGATAGGCCACCGGATTCCCTTATTGGGTGATAACTACACCAATAACATAGTTGGAAGATTTTTTCTCAATTTCAAGTGGTTTTTGTAATTCTGGTAATGTGAGTATTGGTGTAGAGTAGAGGTGGTGCTTTAGCTCAACAAACACTTTTTTCTAGGACTTAGATGATAAAAAAATTTCTTTTTCTCCACCCTTGGTAACTTGACTCAAAGGGCAAGCGATATGAAAGAATCATAGCATGGAAATTCAATAAATTTGACAAGGCCCAAAATGCTACAAAGCTTTGTTAGAGTGGTCGGGGCTACCTAATCCTGAATGAATTGGATATTATCTAGATGCACATGTACATCTTGCTCATGAATGATGTAACTTATTTATTGGACCTGGTTCATGCCAAAAATGAATTTCTCTAAGTTCAAACATAGTTTGTGCTACCACATGGATTGAATGACCTGTTGAATATGTTTCAAGTGATCTTCCCAAATATTTCTGAAGATGAGGATTTCATCCAAATACACAACCATAAACGATTTCGTGAAGGGCTAAAAAATGTCATTCATTAGCCTTATAAAAGTTGTGAGGGAATTTGTCAACCTGAAAGGCATGATCAACCAATCAAAAATGCCCTCCTTGGATTTGAAGGTGGTATTCCATACATCTGTGGGTTCTATTGGAACCCGATGATAGCCATACTTCAAATAGATATTTCTGAAGTACTTATTCCCCCTCCATCTAGTTAATAAGGTCATCAATCTGTGGGATTGGATATCTGTTCCTGATAATTATTATTTTTAGGGGTCGATAATCAATGCAGAGTCTCCAGGTCCCATCCTTCTTCTGTACGAGTACAATCGATCAGATGTGCCCTTTTAGTAGAAAATCTTGGATATACCACTCGATTCCTTCATTTTCCATAATAGAGAAGTAATATATCGATTCATTGGGTAGAGGTTCTTGGGGAGTTAGATCAATCAATTGCTTGACCTGATAGTGCAAAGGAAACTCTATGGGTGAGGACAAGATGTCCCTATATAATTCGATGAATTTATCCACCTACTTCCATTACGTGGAGGAACGCTTCAAGGGCGCCATGATCTTCCCTATATTTTTAGAGAAAATAAAAAAGGAAACAAATTTCCCACTATGGGAGATGATATTTTTTCATTTATTAGATAATATCAAAGAGATGGTAGTAGGTGAGAATACTTCTGCTATATTCTATAAATTAATTCCTAAAGTAATATAACAGTAAAAGGCCTAGACTCATAAAAAACATGAAAGTTCCACAAGTATGGTTGGCCTAATAACACATCAAAAACTTAAAGAGGAATAACATCATGCATAACCTCATTTGTGAAGGGATTGATGATATAGGGAAGGTATCACTGCTGGTTGATGTAGAGATATCGTTCGTGGTGGAGCCACATGATGGTGTATGGATGTGGGTGTGGTGTGGTCAGAAGAACCAACCACATAAATATGTCTTCTAAGATGAGGTTATTTTGGCTACCACTATCGATAATGAACTGTAGAGGAGACCCCTTCACCCATATGTGTGAGTGGAAGAGACAATCCCCATCCTCTGTATCTTCAAGTTCAATCTTGTGGACATTGGTGGTGGAAATGGTGGTTCTAGGATGTACATCAATAATATGATTTCCTTGATCATTCACCTTGTCAGGTTTTGACTCTAATTCATAACATGCATTTAACTCCGAAGCCTTCAGTTCCTCCACCAGTGACTGCCTAGCGTGACATAAATTTATGTTATGAATGGGGCTCATGTGTTACTCACACCACTTTCCTATGTCCTTCTTTATTTTCATGGTGTTGTTATTTTCTTGTGGATTTGATGGGTTGTCTTGGCTCACCCAACCTTGGCTCTATTCTTTTTTTTGTAGTTTGGGGGTGCCTTTTCCTTGCTTCAGATTCATAGATCCAAAGTATTGATTCTTTTGTTTGAAATTATGCTCGATCTTGACAAAATATCGTTATGTGACACCAAGTGAGGAGATGTCGAGGAAATCCATCTTCTCCTAGATGTATTTTTGAAGATAGTCACGGTAATTGAGTACCAGATGTTGCTCGAAATCCTTGATACCCAACTTCGTGTTAAGGGTATGAAAAATATTTGTGAACTTTGACATCTCTTGGTCCTTTTCCTTGCCACAATTTGGTCCATTTTATTTTTTTACCTTCATAGATCCCTATAGGGTAATATTGTTCCTTGAAAA
This sequence comes from Pinus albicaulis, assembly GCA_034641835.2. Classification (NCBI taxonomy): domain Eukaryota; kingdom Viridiplantae; phylum Streptophyta; class Pinopsida; order Pinales; family Pinaceae; genus Pinus; species Pinus albicaulis. The sequence goes on along the minus strand of CM076582.1, from coordinate 263,116,564 downwards.
TGTCTCAGAATGAATTCCAAGTGGGTGTAGCTAAAAATAAATAGGGTTCCCTCTTGTCCCTTTGCTCAGAGTACGTTTCCCACCAATCCTTGACATTGGGGGTGAACTTAAGGAGTGAAAAAGTATTGTTTTTCCTATAGGAAAAATTATGGACCGAAAAATATCATTCCAATAGATTTAACCATTTATCTATAACAACTCCATCTATCTAGCTTTCAAATATAGGAATGTAAAATTTAACTTGTACCTTGAAGGGGATGCACCTCTGAGGCAGTTACCAGATGAATATATTTCACCTAAAATACTCACCGAAGGATGTGGGAAATGTTATCCATCATATCGTTCCTCTATCACTTGAGGGATTATTCGAGAAATTTTTTGAAAGGATCTTCTTGTCCCTCATATTTCTTTTCTTTCACCCTAAGAGGCCATCAGGATTGGTGAGGCCTCTCCTACAAGGGATCAGCCAGTTCAAGCCCTAAATCCTTATACCCCAACCTCATTGGGGACATACAATGAAAAAAATAAAATAGTAGACCGCTTTGATACCACTGATCCAGATTTATGCAGGAACAAAAGATACAGATTTAAATAGAAATAGAGATATAGTGGAAACTAAAATTCAATTAATTAATAACAAATACTGAAAACTCTTTACATGTAGAATGGAAACAAACTAGATCGATCGATGGTAGCTTATCTCTGAGAAGAGATGTGATAACTACATGCCTTATGAGCTATGTTAAAATGAGGCTTGAAGGATTTTGTTATTATTGAGAAATGAGAGAAAACCATAAACATCCAAAAACCTAACCCTATTAGATGAAGCACCAAACGTTTGTGGGCACTATTGGGGTTAGTTGGTACACCAATTTATCAAGGTCATAACTTTGGCATATGATCTCAGTTTGATGCGTACGCCACCTCATTAGAGATATATATTCGAGGAATACAAATTTGAACTGAAAACAGCTACTAAAAGCTATGGGTTTTCCCATTTCCAAAAAATCGTCGTTTAAGGCCTCAAAACGACTATGGAAGTTTAGGACCTACAAAAATGCCAAAAATAGTAAAGTGTTCTACAACTAAGGAAACTGAAAGAAACAATGTTGGGGGTCCAAGTGGAATAAGCGAGTAGCCACCAATATCCACCAAGATCAGTGAAGGATTTAATATTTTATTGTGGTGCAATGTAATATTGTACTGTTATTCTATACTTTCTCTACTAATATTTTAATAGACAATTTAAATTATAATAAATATTATATATAAAGCTTAGTAAAAAAATTATTATGAGTATTAAGTTTTTTTATGATTTTTAACTAAATGTAATCATAAAATTCTAATATATAATGATTAATAATTGAATCATAATTATTTTAATTTTTAAATATGATATGTATATTAAATTTGTAACTCTATTATTAAAAATAATTTGCAATATAACAATTTTTTTAAGTTTAAACCATAAAACCAAGTTGTAATTTCTTTATTATTTTTTAATTAAATCTCTCTCTCTCTCTCTCTCTCTCTCTCTCTTATATATATATATATATATAGATATGTGTATATGTATCTATATATGTGTGTGTGTGTGTGTGTGTGTGTGTGTGTGTGTATGCATATGTATATGTATATCTATATGTATATCTATATGTATATATATATATATATTTCTATTTCTATATCTATATCTATATCTATATCTATATCTATCTATATATATATATCTATATCTATATATATATATATATATATATATATATATATATATATATATATATATATCTATATATATATATATATATATATATATATATATATATATATATATATATATATATATATATATATATATATATAAGAGAGAGAGAGAGAGAGGGGGGGAGAGAAATAGAGCCTTTATATGGTCATTAACTAAGTTTAAAATGAGTTTTTTAAATGTCATGTCTACATATATGAAACATAATTTTTTTAAACCTTTTTATTGTGATATCTATATTATGAATTCTTTTACTAAAAATATGTTTTAAATTTATTAATATAAATAAATTTTCATTATAATAACTGTTTTAAAGTTTGTTCTTTATAATATAGGTAGGAAACTTGTATTTGATTTCAAAATTAGTAACATTACATAATCTTGCTATGCTTACTCACTTATCATAAGGAAACCATACTAGATGCATAGCATTACAATTTTTTTTCTAAATAAAAGGTCTAGAGATGATAAAAAACCTATCATATAATAATTAATAAACATAGTATAGCCTATTATGTAGGCTTGAGAGCCTATTAGACCATCATTTATCATCAAAATAACAAAAAATGTTGTGTTTTCAGTTTCTATAAACTAAAATATTCAGTGGGGAAGTCCAAGTATATTATAACAGATGGGCCTTTATCCTTAAAAAAATCTATAAATTTTAGATTCGAAAGCTCTCTTTTCATTACTATCATTTTGATGTCCAACTTTCCGATTTGTTTTTGAATATCATCCATGCATAACGTAATATCTTGTTTCTTCTACGATCAATCCACTAAAACATTGTCCATTATGGTTTTTAGTTGCCAATTCATACCCATTTTTTTCATGTATATGTAGTGCTTAAAACTTATGTTTCCTATATCTAGAACCTGATTTCCAATATCTGTTATGCAACCAACTCACAAAGAAGAAGAAAGTATAGACCAATGACTTAAAAATTATCCTCTTCAAGGGGGAAAATCCTTTGTATTACATAAATGAACAAATTTTATGATGATACAAATGATAAGACCTCCTTGGTATATATAGGATTCTAAGGGGTCACAATATAATTAAAGCCTACATTAAAATAATAATGTAAGTGCACAACAATAACAATAGTGGGCTTCTTTGGGGCACAACAATAACAAAATGGGGGACACATGGGCATAAAAATAATAATAAGGGGCTACAGTAACAATATAAATAAGGGGGATACACTACTATTATAGGGACCTAACATGCCCCTCTCCTTAAAAAGGTGTTATCCTCAATTCTTGAGTAGTTATGGATACTTCTTTATAAAATTCTCATCCTCCCATGTGGAATCTTCAACAGATAAGTTATTCCACTTGATGAGATACACTAAAATTAATTAATTTTGTCATTTTCAGGTTCTTTTTTCCATGACTGCTTTAGGATAAAATATTATTTTTCCCTTTTCGTCAAGTTTTGGAAACATTGTTTGAACTGGGAGATTGTCAACAATAACCTTCTTCAATCATGAAACATGGAAAACAGTGTGTACTCGAGAAGATGGAGGAAAGTCCAATTTGTATGCCACAATACCAATATTTTGAAACAACTTGTAAGGACCATAATACTTGGGTGATAATTTATTATCCTTCTTAGCTTGCTTGAGGGACATTTTTTTGTATGGTTGTATCTGTAAAAATACCTAGCCACCTACATCAAAAATTATTTCACTCTAATGTTGACCTTCTTGTTGTTTCATTCGATTTTTTGCAAAAATGAGGTTATCCTTTAAGAGTTAGAGAACTTGTTGTTGATGCTCGATGTGATCTTCCACTACTTGAAGCTTAGAATTTTCTCTTAAATGTGATGTGATCGATGGTGGATGATATCCATAAAATTCCATAAATGGGGTCATTCTTGATGCAATATGGAATGAAGTGTTATACCACCATTCAGGTAGAGATAACCACTTTACCCATTTTGTTTGTTTATTAGCTACAAATAAAGAATATATCCTTCCAAACATTTTTTCACTATCTTAGTTTTCCCGTCAAATTGAGGATGATAAGATGGGCTATGAGCTAATTGAATACCAAGACAAGAAAGTAATTTTGTTCAAAAATTTCCAGTGAAAATGAGATTTTTTTCACTTACAATAATCTTTGGGTTTCCATGTATCTTTTCAATTGTTTCCATAAATGCAGTAGAAACTATACTAGCTTTTAAAGGATGAGATAATGCACAAAAGTGTGCATTCTTGGTAAGTATATCAACTACCACCATGATGACGCTCTTTTGTTAAACATTGGGTAAACCTGTGATAAAATCCATTGAGACATCCTCCCATTGCTGACTTGGAATGGCTAAAGGTATTAACTATATAAAATTTATTTTGATGTAAAACCAAATATTCTTCCACAAAATTCTAAATATTAGATTTAAGGAAATACCAAAAAAATTCCTTCTTAACCATGTGGTAAGTTTTTAAAAATCTTAACCACCCTCATAAGGGGGAGGTGTGCAATTCCAAAATAATATTTTGTTTGAGTTGGGAATTATTACAAAGGTATAATAAATATTTTTTAATATTCCTAAAATTAGCATGCAGCTAATAGGAATATTAAATTTTGATCTTTTCACCTAGTAGATGAATAAATGGGGAAAAAGAGCCACACTTACCTTATATTAGCATAAAAACCCTCTTGGTATGAAAAGGGGACATTCTAGTGGCTGGATTTTGCACTTTCCATGTATGAACAGGAAGAGAATCATGTTGATTTAGTCAAGTTAACTAAGTCAACAACGTAGTATGGAGGAGTAGCCTTGATGGAGCTACAACACAGTTTTGGAGGGAAAGAGACCATGTGGTGTTGGAAACCCTAATGGGTGGGACCCAAGGTGAGGAGGCCTACAAACTTTATAAGGAGGAAGATATCAGAAATTTGAGGTTAGCTTATGGATTATTGATTTTGGTCTCTTTAGAATCTTGAGCATTCTTCAGCTGTTGAGTTGAGTAGGCAGTCCTGTTCAACACAAGGCATTCCTTCTTAGGGATTCCTTCTCCTTCCTTGAGTGATCTCTTGGAGGAGCTATGTTCTTCATTTTCCCACATACAGGCTTGAGGCCAAGCATCCTCCTTCAGCCACAACATTATTCCTATAGCAGGGGATGTTGTGTTGTAGGGTGTTGCAGTGGGAGACTCACAACTCCAGATCCCGAGCTTATCTTTCAGAGGAGGGAGCTCCCCTTGCTTTGCAAGATTTGTACAGGAGAGTCCAGAGTATATTTTACATCTTGGAATGTGGCCAAATCATTCCCCACCTTCTACAACACAATTGTTTGTAGAAAATACGTCCTTTTCCAGAGTGTTGCAGTAGCAGGGTTTGGACCCTTGCTTGTGAGCTTATTCCCTAGAGAAAGGGCTAACCCTTCTCCCAAAAAGCTCTGTTTTTCATTCTTCTTCTGTCATTTGTATATTTCGGTTATATTTATATAGTGCTGCAGTATACCTATGTTTTTCAGATCTATATCTATAGATCTTCACTTTTATACATTGTACTCCCACGAAACCCTTGTCGGGTTATTCTTATTGTGTATAAAAAGGAAGGAATCTCCATTTTCTCAGCCATTGGATGCTTGTAGACTCCAGATCTATTATTTCTCATTTTTTTCTGCATAAAACCTTAATAAAATAACGTTTTACATGCTTCATTCCTTTCTACATGAGTTAAGCTATGGGGTTTGGGCTTATTTGAGTCATATTGGCTTTGGGAGATCTATTTATGTGGGCTAGAGTGATTTGTTTCTACTCGAATTCTAGATGTGAGCTATATATTGTATATTATAAGGGATCCAAGTCCAATTTTCCATAGATATAGTGTTATTTTCTGAATACATCTATTTTATGCCCTATATTGTTGCATTTCCCCACTTTGGAAGGAGTGTATAGGACCTATTCTTGCTGCGGTGCTCTCATTTTCTAGTGAGATGTTATATTACATCTTATGAGCTGATTTACAATGCCATTCTCATGATTTGCTGAAGATCCAACTTAAGAATATCTTAGGATATTCTTATTGTTGTAGAAATTCCCTATTTTGGGATATTACAGTGGTATCAAAGCTTCAATCTTGGCTCAACCCATGGATTTTAGATCCAATATAGAAGACAAGAAGAAGAGGAGATTAGAATGACGGAGAGGATGAGATTACTCTCATCAATTTTCAGATCTAATAAGAGCCTCTTCAAGGAGGTTCAACAGATGAAAGAAGAAAGATGCAATGAAACTCCAAGAGGGTTTCAAGAAGGAGAAAGTTGCCATGAGACCTCTAGAAGGTTTCAAGAGGAATAAGAATACCAATGCACTTACTATTCTCATAGAGGGAGTGAATGGCAAGAAGAACACTTAGAACATGAGATCCTGAGTGGATATTTGGCAGAGTACAAGTGCCAGCCTAGGGCTTTCAAAGAGACTGTAGATCTTCCTCAGTTTATCCAACTGAGAGAAGAAAGAAGGTCATACAGCAGCAGGATGATAAGGGGCAATAGGTTCCTATTGTCTACCTTTGATGGATCACCCTTATGTTCAGTAGAATCTTGGGTGATGAAGCTAGAGGCATTTTTCTACTACATCCAACAGTGGAAAAAGAGGCTATGGAGATCTCAATGCTGCATTGGAGGGTAAGGAAAGCTCTTGGTGGTTCAGCCATGTGAGTCATGCAAGAGTATCTAATTTTGTAGATTTCACTCAAAGAGTGATGAGGAGGTTCGATAGTGAGATATTAGAGAAGGAGGAGTCCTCATCCCCACTTGAGGAGATTTTTATCAGCGTTGTCACATTCATGAAGGGGTAGCCATCTGTATCAGTAGTTGGATCATCCAAAACCTTGGAGGAAGGAATTCTTGCAACCACACAAGATGTTCCCAGGACTCACCAAGGTATGCATAGATTTCCATTTTTTATCCTTTAAAGAAATCTTATGGGAAATCTTGGGAAGTTGTCTCCACATGGTCAATGATCAAAAAACATTGCTGATGTGGAGAAACAAGCTTGCACAATGCTGTGAAAATTTGGTTTGATCCAAGGAAGGATAATCCTTCATCCCATTACACCTTTATTAAGTTGTATGCAACATGAGGAGTTAGGGTGCAAGATTTTGGAGGGCATAATGAGTGTTTTGCCACTTTCTGATGATGTTTTACCTTCAACACACTTGGATTCTTTTGCATCAAAGAGGGTTATTGATGAGAGGTCTTCTCTAGGAGACCTCCAAGGGGTTACATCTAAACTTCCCATGAGGTGTAAGGAGAAATATTTGCTTTGGGAGATTGGTAGTCTTCATTGGGAAGATACCAAGGGGGAGAATGATTGGAGGCATCCACATTTGGATGAATGGATGTGGATGGAGAGAAAGAGGTTGGTGAGCCACTTGCAGATCTATGACATAGGGCAGCAAGAAGCAAAGTTGCACTGGCTACTCTTGAGAGAGTTTGGCCATCTTGGGTCATACCCTTTTTTAGGAGGTATGTGGTGGATGGAGGCATGGCATGGCACCCATATGATAGAATAGCAGAAAACTCATTTGTATGGGGAATCATACAAGACAACCATCATGATCTTACTCTATGGCTTGTATGAGGGAGAGATGAGGGAGAAACAAGATTTGTTGTTGCTGTGGTTACACTTGGGAGAGTATGGGTAGAATTTTTCCCATAATTATCATGATATTTCCAAAGAGAAAGAAGGCACATTCAAAGTGCAAGGAGGCTACCCTTCAGTATTGAAGAATCATGAGAGGCTTCCATGTAGGAAGAAGATCTTCTCACATAGCATCATGATGGTGGATGGCTTTGGCATATGGAATTTCAAAGGGAGGAGTCATGGAGCCTTATCACTAAGGCCAAAAACACTGTCACATGGGAGTATGTTCTTATTGATGGAGTTTTCCAGGGAGAGTTTGTATCCCTTCTTATTGCAGATTCTTATGGGGAGATTATCATGGGAGGACTCATTCATGGGCCTCACTTTTAGCCTACTCACTATGTATGGTAAGAAATGAATTTCTGTACTTGTTGATTACTCTATTGAGCATTTGTATCTTCTCACCATATATGAACAGTGCATTGCTCCACAAGAGAGCAAGAGTATTTTTGGGTCTCATGGTCACTTTAGGGCCAATATTTATAATGCTAGCATCCCATATATACATGATTTTGGGCAAGTGTATTATTATTTTGATTATGTACAGCTGATATCCATTGCTTCTTACTACCCCATGATGGATGAGAAAACATGCATAGCCTGTAACTTATCAAAGAACCACTTGCCACATGATATTCTCAAACAACAATTGGGGAGACTACGTAGTATCCACTTGGAAAACCATTTGTACCATCCGAAATTACACACAACCTTCAACATTTTTCTGATTTGGATTCCATATGGTGATGATGTGCCATTCATCTTCTATGGAATGGTTTGAGTTGGCATGGCTCATGAAATTGGAGAGAGGATCCTTGGAGCCTCAATCTTATTCTTGCTAGTTGAGGGCAACCATGTTGCAGCCCAAGATCAGCATGCCCTCTACACTTATCATAAGTGGAGAGGTGGATAGTGTGGGATAGCTCCTCTTGCCTATCATGTTCATCTATTCAACCCACCTACACTTCATGAGCCAAAGGTGGAGGATATTCTTCATGAGTTTCCATGTTGGAGGGTGACTCATTTTATGTGGATGATATCTTGGGGGTGGAGGTTTCACTTGGGAATAAACGTTTCCCATGCATTTCAAAATCCATGCCTTGAGAGGACCTATAGATAACACATAGTTGTCTCCTTGAGTATTTTACTTTGCATGATAATAGCCATTTGGGATGTATACCAAGTGCTAACTTGTATGCTTGGGAGAGACACTATGGAGTTTTCATTGTTGAGACAACATCTTATTCTTTGGGAGAGCTCATCATATGAGGATGCTACTAGAAGAGGGAAGGATACTTTCCAGTTCTATCCTTGTAGTTGCTTGAGGACAAGAAAAATTTGGAAGGGGAGGGGAAATATTCCTAAAATTAGCATGCAGCTAATAGGAATATTAAATTTTTATCTTTGCACCAAGTGGATGAATAAATGGGGAAAACGACCCATACTTACCTTATATTAGCATAAAAAACCTCTTGGTATGAAAAGGGGACATTCTAGTTGCTAGATTTTGCACTTTCCATGTATGAACAAGAAGAGAATCATGTTGATTCAATGAAGTTGACTAATTCAATAGCGCAGTATGGAGGAGTAGCCTTGATGGAGCTATAATGTAGTTTTGGAGGGAAAGAGACCATATGGTGTTGGAAACCCTAATGGGTGGGACCGAAGGTGAGGAGGCTCACAAAATTTATAAGGAGGAAGATAGCAGAAATTTGAGGTTAGCTTATGGATTATTGATTTTTTTCTACTTAGAATATTGAGAATTCTTCAGCTGTTGAGTTGAGTAGGCAGTCATGTTCAGCACAAGGCATTCCTGCTTAGGGATTCCTTCTCCTTCCTTGAGTGATCTCTTGGAGGAGCTCTGTTATTCATTTTCCCACATCTAGGCTTGAGGCCAAGCATCCTCCTTCAGCCACAGCATTATTACTATAGTATGGGATGTTGTGTTATAGGGTGTTGCAGTGGGAGACTCACAACTCCAGTTCTCGAGCTTATCTTTCAGAGGAGGGAGCTCCCCTTGCTTTGCAAGATCTGTACAAGAGAGTCTAGAGCATATTTTACATCTTGGCATGTGGCCAAATCATTCCCCACCTTCTAAAACATATTTATTTGCAGAAAATGTGTCCTTTTCCAGAGTGCTACAGTAGGAGGGTTTGAACCCTTGCTTGTGAGCTTATTCCCTAGAGGAAGGGCCAACCCTTCTCCCGGAAAGCTCTGTATTTCATTCTTCTTATTTCATTTGTATATTTCAGCTATATTTATATAGTGTTGTAGTCTAAATGTATTTTTCAGATCTAGATCTGTAGATCTACACTTTTATACATTGTACTCCCATGAAACCCTTGTCGAGTTATTCTTATTGTGTATAAAAAGGAAGGAATATCCATTTTCTTAGCCATTGGATGCTTGTAGAATCTAGATATGTTATTTCTCATTATTTTCTGCATAAAACCTTAATAAAAAAATGCTGGACATACTTCATTACTTTCTACATGAGTTAAGCTATGGGGTTTGGGCTTATTTGAGTCATATTGGCTTTGGGAGATCTGTTTATGTGGGCTAGAGTGATTTGTTTCTGCTCCCATTCTAGATTTAAGCTACATACTGTATATTCTAAGGGATCCAAGTCCCATTTTCGACATATATAGCGTTATTTTCTGAAGGAAGTTGTTTTATGCCCTATATTGCTGCATTTCCCCACTTTGGAAGGAGTGTCTAGGCCATATTCTTGTTGTTGTGCTCTCATTTGCTGGTGATATGTTCTCTCACATATTATGAGCTGATTTACAATGCCATGCTCATGATTTTTTGAAGCTCCAACTTAAGAATATCTTAAGATATTCTTATTGTTGTAGAAATTCCCTATTTTGGGATATTACATATTTTTACTATAATTAATCATTTTTCTAGCTAAATATATTAGATGTACTAGGATCTTGCTGCAAATTTTGAATGAGTGTCCACACCTCTTTTTCATTCTTCCATTCATCCCTTTCTTCGGTTATCCAATCATTTTGGATAATAGAAATGGAACAAAGCAATGATTCCACATCCTCATCCTTTCTCGAGAGTACATGTGCAACAACATTTTTCTTCCCTTTTTTGCAGATGATTTCAAATCCATAACCCAACGTATTTGTTACCCATTTTTTCTGTTCTTTTGAAGATAATCTCTATTCCAAAAAATATTTAATATTATCATGATCTATTTTTACCTTGAAGTGTCTTCCCATTAGGTAAGGTTTCCATTGCTTTAGTGCACGTAGTATTTCAAATATTTTCGTCTCATAAATATGTTTTTGTATATACTTTCCCTTTATTGTAATACTTTAAAAATAAATGGGTCTTACTTCTTGCATTAAAGTAACACCAATTCCATTTCTTGAGGCATAAAATTTCACAATAAAGGTTTTTGTGAAGTCTAGCATAGCTAAGACCAATGCTTGGCACATTGACTCCTTAAGATATTCAAAGGCCTTAGTTTCTTCTTTATGGTTTTGGGTAGTTTCCATTCCTTAATGGATTTATTTTTTTAGGTTATACCTTAACACCCTCATGAGATACAATATGACCCAAATATTCCACCTCCTATACTCCAAAGGAACATTTGGAGGTTTTTGGATATAATTATTTCTCCTCCAATAGTTTGATCAGCATGTCAACATGTTGAAAATGATCCTTCCAAGACATTTTGAAGATTAGTATATCATCAAAAAATACTAACAAGAAATGTCTAAGGGTGGGTTTGAAAACATAATTCATCAAACCTTGAAATGTGGAAGGTGCATTAGTAAGGCCAAAAGGCATGACCAAAAATTAATAATTAACCTCATGGGTTCTTAATGTTGCTTTCAGAATGTCTTCAATATTCATTCTACTTGATGATAACCTTAATGAAGATCTATATTCATGAAGTAAATTTATCCACATAATTAATCAAACAATTCATCAATGATAAGAATGGGAAATTTATCTTTAATACTGATCTTTTTGAATTCCCTATTATTTGTACACATATGCCATGATCCATCCTTTTTGTGCACCAATACTACTGGAGTAGAGAAAGAACTTTGACTAGGTTGAATTACATCAGCCTCTAGCATCTTTACACCCATACGTTCAATTTCACTATTTTGGGCATAGGGATATTTGTAAGGTATGATGTTTGGAGGAAAACTTCCTGGAATCAAATTTATACATTGATCATGATCATGAATAGGTGGGAGGCCTTTGGGTGTATCAAATACCTTAGAATGATTAACTGATATGTTTTGTAGATCTCGAGAAATAGATGATTTAGATGTTTGGGCCTCCAGTGAGCATAATTGTGCAATTACACCTCATTGTTCTTTCTTCATAATCTTTTTCATGCCATCGGAGTTCATTCTTTGTCCAGGATTCCCTAGAATACCCCTTAGTTCAAATTCCTTTCCTTCCCATTTTTTTTAAAAAAAGTTCTTGAAAATTAAAAGCTATTATCCCCAAATATTGTAACCATTGGAATCCTAGTACAAAATCAACACCACCCATTGGAATGAAAAGCATTGAAATATTCAATACATATTCCCCCATGGTTATCTTGATATTAGGAACTTTTTAGAGAAGTTTATAGCTCCTCCATTTGAAACCATCACTTGACACTCTGGTGTTGTATATAGGAAGCAATTCAATTCCTTGGCTACCTTAAAATGGATACAATTATGGGTACTACCTAAATCAATTATTACTATTACCTTTTTATTCTTTATATATCCTTACATCGTGAGAGTTTGAGGAGTGATAATTACTGCTAATGGATAGAAATGTATGGTGAGATTCATTTATTGTTTCTCTAGGGTTGGTTCTTAGTATATATTCTCATATTTTTATTTTTCTTGTTCCTTTTCTTCCTCATATTCATAAACTATGTGGAATATTTTTTTCTCAACACACTTATGACCTTTAGTGTACTTGCTATAAGAACTGTAACAAAGCCATTTTTCTCCCTTTTCGTCCAATTGTTGTGGTGTAAAACTTGTAGGTTGTGGAAAGCGAGTATTAGCAACACTTCAATATTTATAGTTGTGAGTGGTAGACTTCATTGTTGCCATAATTTTTATTTCAACTTTTCTTGCCACTTTGATCACCTTCTCCAATGAATCAAGTTCCCAAAGATGAACCTCATGTTGGATGTTATCATTTAAAGTTCATAAGAAGACTTAAATCCTTTGCTCCTCTATAATAGTAGTTACCCTAATATTCAATTCTTGGAATTACTCAATGTGATCCTCCATTGAACCCTTTTCTTTTATATTTATCAATTGGATAAAGAAGGTGTTGTTATTTCTATCCTCATAATGTGCTATCATTTCTTATGTAAAAATTGACCAAGTGACAAGTGGTTTACAAGAAAAAAACCATTAATACCACACAAATTTATTGGGTTATAATATCAAGATGAAATGTGTGTTGAAAATACTAAGAGGGGGGGTGAATCAATATTCCTTTCAATTTGAGCATTAGTTAATATTCAATTATTATTAATGTTTGTACAATTATAGCAGTAAACAAAAGAAACACAAATGCACATATTTTTTAAGGTGGAAACCCACTCCAGGAAAAAAACCAACTAATTCTTTTCTAACAACTCTTTAATATTCAACTCCAATTGAAAATAAAGCTCCAACTTCTTAGAATCTAGAAAAGAATTCTTCGCCAGCTCCCACTCGATGGACGCTCCAACGCCCGAGATTCTTCAGTAGTCAACTGAATGGATTCCCTAACACCCAATGAGCTACAACTAAACCTAGCACCAACCTACCACCCTGAATTTTTCACAGGCTTGAACCTATTGGTGACTTCATGCACCAGCCTAGCACCACCCTACCACCCTATAGAAGAATAAAAGAAGAATGGACTCTCGTACCAGGGAAAATGGTCCACTTTACAATGATATAGAATGATGTAGAAGAAGAAGACACATTAGACCATAACCCCAACTATGATACAACCATCTAATGATGATCTTAGACTTCCCGACACTACCTCTTCAACTCTTGGCAGATAGACACTAGTACAATTTTTACAATAATGGTCCACTTTACAATGATATAGAATGATGTAGAAGAAGAAGACACACTAGACCATAACCCCAAATATGATACAACCATCTAATGATGATCTTAGACTTCCTGACACTACCTCTTCAACTCTTGGCAGATAGACACTAGTACAATTTTTACAATAATGTATTTACAATGACTTAGTACAGTGATAACTTTACAGTGACTGTATGCAATGGTGCCCACTTGAAGAATTCATGTCATGAACTTCTTGCTGCTTCTCTACACCTTTATTGTTACTCTTGTCATGCTACCCTCTGCTACACCTTGCTTTGCTTTTCTGCCCTAGAAATTATGATCCTTTGCAACCCTTGACAACACATGATCTAGCTTTTTCTTGCCTTTTAGGAGCTTGATATTGAATCTGGTGTATCTCTATTATTTTAGATCCCCAATATGTGATTTTCGACCATATAGTAGTCCTTTGAGTCTTCTTTCCAATGCCATAGGTCTGAAAAAATTTGGATTCATGAAGAGAGAGTTATGCCCAATCTCTCACAATGCACTAATTATGGAATGTTTCAGTAGAGTGAATTCGTACGGTGTGCCACGTGTCACTGTTTCTCGATTCAGCTCTAAAATTTGTACAATGAAAACTAAAATCCATGCAATATCTTCCACTTTTTACAAAATTCCAATCCGATAAATAGAGAGAGATTTATGATGATTTTCCCAAGGTCACTTCCTTGAGATGAATTTTAGGAGCCTGCAAAAACACTAACTTCCATAGATCATATCACCAAAAATATTGCGCATCTTGATCTGAAATTTTTACAGGAGTTTCCTCAGGATTTTGGCTTCACCTCATAAAAATATTAGCTTTTGAACCTTTGTATAAAACAATTTAGAGTGAAAATTCCACGATGTCCTGTTTCAGATAGAGAAATCCCTACACAAGGAGGATATGAGGATCACAATTTATATAAATTCTTAGGTTGAGAGGGGATTCAACAAGTGAATGAGGGAGGGTTTTTAGGAGCTTAAAAATTATTAATTATTGAATTTTCAATGACCCATGCCACAACCCCATGGGATTTTAGCCCACTAACTGGGGTTACAAATTTCAAACATCAATATCTCTCAAACCATAAAGAATTACGTGGTGTGCCATATATCAATGGAAACAAATCGACAAGTAGAAACCATTAAAAGAATTCTTGACCAAGAATATAGCAATTTGGTAGGTCGAAATTCCCATACAATATTGGGGTGGCCCCTAGTGTTGCTTGGGTTGACATCAATGATAATCGTTGATCAACAATCTCCCCCTTTGAAATTGATGGCAACACAAGTACTCCCCCTGTGATCATGACACCTTTTTATACAACATTCTCTCCCCCTTTGACATCAATGGAAAAGGGTAACTACCCCTGACACACAACCATCTTGCAGACTTGTACACACTTCCACTCCCCTGACACACAACCATCATGTGGACTTGTACACACTTCCACTCCCCCTTTATATTTTGAATAAGGAAAATCTAATGAGAACTTGGGAGAATCCCAAGCTTCTAGCGAAGATATTCCAATGCTTCACGAGTACTCTCATGATCATCAATGATTATTACCCAATCTGCATCTGTAAAGGCATGAATAATGAGATTGTTACCCTTGGGATACCACAAGCCATATTATTCTATTCCATTTAGATATCGAAGAATTATTTTGATGGCAATAATATGTGATTTTTTTGGTGCTGCTTGGAATCTTGCTACTTGTGCAACTGTTATATTATTTCCATGACTAGCCACACGCGGGGGGGGTCATAGGGGGGAGATAGCCCCAACTGTATGTTGCGCCTGGCACAGCAGGGGGGAGGCAGCCCCCCTTATCGAGGTCTGGGGCAGTGCCCTATGAAATATTTTTTGGCCCTTTTTTTCTAGTGGGCGGACCCGCCCATGGTTTTGTGCATGGGTTTGCATATAGTTTTGGGGCATGATGGTTTTCGACCCCTGGTCTTTTGTAGATCCAGTCAAGGGGACTACAGTTATGTTCTAGTCCACGGTTAATGTATTGGGGTTTATGTATGCTTTGGCATGTATATATACGTGTTGTAAGGCTAAAACGAATATAATAAAAAATCAAGCTAGTCGTCCTGATTTGGGATCCAGGGGAAAATCTCTGTGTTTATCTGTTTTATGTTTTATGCTCTCACTATTTTTTATTTTCTATTTTAAGATTTGTTTGTAGATAATTTTTGTACAGGTTTGAAACCTACATTTGGTATCAGAGTAGTTTCAGCTTCAAGGAGATGCCTTTGCTGCTGAGGGGTTTTTTGCTCGGGCCTGAGGTAGACTCTGTTCAGTGGGAGATCTGCAGGGTCGATTCTTGTGGTGAAAGAAGATGGTGAATGGAGAGAAGATAGAGATCAAGAAATTTAATGGTTAGAGTTTTGAGTTGTGGAAGCTGAAGATGGAGGATTTACTGGTGGATAAGGATCAGTGGATCACTGTAGATCTAGGTACTAAACCAACAGAAATGTCAGATGAAGACTAGAAGAAGCTGGATCGGAAGGAAAAGAGCACAATACGGTTGTGTGTCTCAGATTTAGTATTGTTGAATGTATCTGGGGAAGCTACAGTGAATACCTTGTGGGACAAACTTGGGACTTTGTACCAATCTAAGTCTCTCGTGAATAAATTGTTCTTGCGAAAAAAGCTGTATAACCTGAGGATGAAGGATGGAGACTTGGTGACAGAGCATATGAACGCCTTCAATACTGTGGTAAGTCAGCTGTCATCTATTGATATTAAAATCTCAGATGAAAATAAGTGAATTAGTTTTTTCTGTTCTCTACCATACTCGTGGGACAGTCTGGTTATTGCAATAGGTAGCAATAGAACTACCTTGAATTTTGATGACATTTTCTTAGCCTTGATGTCAGAGGAAATGAGACAAAGAAATATGAGGTTCATAATGGATATGCCTTATCTGTATGAGGAAGTTCCCATAACAGAAACAAGAATAAGGTTTCGAGTGGGAGATCTAAATCTCTTGGAAAGTTTGTAAAGGTGTGCTGCAAATGCGGAAAGGAAGGGCACTACAAAAAGGACTGCAGACCTAAAGCTCATAATAAAGGAAAGGGATCTGATGATGCTCCTTTTGCAGAGGCAAAAACCACCTAGCATGAAGGTGGAGATGTATATTTGGCTTCTTCTTCAAATACACATGTAGATCATGAGTCATGGTTGATTGACTCAGGTGCATCCTTTCACTTCACTCCCCATAGGGAGTGGTTCTGTGAGTATGAGAAATATGATGGCGGTGATGTCTTCCTAGGGGATGATAGGAAGGCCAAAATCATCAGACGTGGAAAATTCAAGTTGAAGCTGCAAGGTGGAAGTATTAGAACACTTCCTGGTGTTCTGCACATTTCTACATTGTCCAAAAATCTGATTTCTGTAAGAAATATGGATGATGCAGGTATTAAAATAATGTTCGAGAAAGATACCTATAAGATGGTTCATGGAGCACTAGTATTAATGTGAGGAGTTTGGATTGGAACTCTGTACAAGATTCAGGGCAACACCGTTATTAATGGGTGAAATAGTTCTATGTTTCCCAAAAGTGGAGCGGAAAGCCTAGCGGTCTCTAGAGAAAATACCATGCTATGGTATCAAAGGCTTGGACATATTGGAGAGAAGGGCCTTCGGATACTACATGGAAATGATATGGTAGAAGGTATGTCTATTAGCTCTCTCGTTTTCGATTTCTGTGAAAATTGTGTATATGGGAAGCATAATTGGGTGAGTTTTCCTTATAGTGATAAGAGGGAAAACAAGATATTATAACTTGTGCACAATGATGTGTTTGGACCTGTGTTAGTTCCATCACTGGGTAAGTCTGTGTACTATGTTTCATTCATAGATCTCTTCTCAAGGAATACATGGATATATTTCTTGAGGAATAAATCTGAAGTCTTTGACAAATTTAAAGAATTCAAGGCTCTGGTGGAAAACCAGACAGAGAAGAAGATAAAGGCGATGAGGACAGATAATGGTGGGAAGTTCTGCAAGAAGGAATTTGAAGATTTATGTAAGAAGTTTGGTATAACACAACAAAAGACTACTCCATACACACCTCAAAAAAACATAGTTTCAGAAAGAATGAACAGAACACTGATGTAAAAGGCAAGAAACATGCTCAGTGGTACCGGGTTAGGACAAGAATTCTAGGCAAAGGCAATGGAGACTGCATATTACTTGGTTAACAGATCACCTTCATCAGTGTTGGAGGATAAGACTCCACATGAGGTATGGACTGGTAAGAAACCATCTCTTTCACATCTGGGGTATTTGGATGTGATACATATGTAGATGTTCCAAAGGAGAAAAGGACCAAGTTGGATAATAAATCTGAAAGGTGCATCTTTATTGGGTATAAGGATGGTTTAAAGGGTTACAAGCTTTGGAACCCGGAATCAAGGAAGGTCATTTATAGCCAAGATGTGGTGTTTAGAGATGTGAAAGATGTTTTTAAACATGAATTCCTAGCAAAGGAACCTGAGAAGATAGAGTTTGAGCTAAAGGAGGATGAATTAGACTCTACAACAGAAGAAGAATCAGGAGAGGAAGAGCCACAAACTCTTGCTGTTAGAAGATCAGTTCGAGAAAGAAGACAACCCGAAAGGTATAGTCCATCTTCTTTCTGTTCAAATTTTTCTTTTACTATAACTGATGATGATCCCAGAATAGTCAGGGAGGTAGTAGATTCAAAGGATGGAAAACTTTGGAAGGAGGTCATGGTTGATGAAATGGCATCCTTGCATAAAAATGAGGCATAATATTTGGTGGAGTTGCTGGCTGGAAGGAAGCCCATCAGGAGAAAATAGGTGTTTAAGAAGAAGATGAATGTAGAAGGTAAGGTGGAGAAATACAAAGCTTGGTTGGTAGCAAAAGGTTATTCCCAGGTGCCGAGAATTGATTTTGGTGATATTTTTTCTGTTGTTGCCAAAGTTACTTCTATTAGATTAATTTTATCTGTTGTTGTTGCATTTTATTTTGAAGTAGAATAGATGGATTTGAAGACAACATTTCTTCACGAAGATCTAAAATAGGAGGTCTACATGAAACAACCTGAAGGATTTATGTTGAAGGGGAAGAAAGAACTAGTATGCATGTTAAAGAAGTCTTTGTATGGGTTCAAACAGTCACCAAGGATGTGGTATTAGAAATTTGATACCTATATACGGGGACTTGGCTTCACCAGAAGAAAGGAGGATCACTGTATTTATTTTAAATTAATTGGTGACAATTTTATTTATTTGGTCTTGTATGTGGATGATATGTTGTTGATTGGAAATGACAAAGAAATTATCGAAGATTTGAAGACCCAACTGTTCTCCAAATTCAACATGAAGGATCTTGGTGCTGCAAACTATATTTTGGGAATGGAAATTAAAAGAGATCAGGCAAAGAGGAAACTCTGGTTAAACCAGAGGAAGTATGTCAAGACTATATTGCAGAGGTTCAATATGTAGGATAGTGAACCAGTGAATGTTCTAATTCCTATAGGTGTAAATCTGTTTGCTAAACAATGTCCCAAGACACAAGAAGAAGAGGAGGATATGTCACAAGTTACTTATGCAAGTAAGGTGGGTAGCCTGATGTATGCAATGGTCTATACTAGACCAGACATTGCACATGCAATGGGAGTATTGATCAGGTTTATGTCAAACCCATGGAAGGATCATTGGACAATAGTGAAGCGGGTTTTCAGATATTTACATGGCACTAGTGATTATGGCTTGTGCTACCACGGAAGACCAGGATTGGAAAGAGTGTTGGAAATTCGTGGTTTTGTTGATGCATACTGGGCTAGAGATCTCGACGAAAGAAGATCTAAAAGTGGGTATGTGTTTAGCCTATTTGGAGTTGCGGTCAATTGGATGAGTAAAAGACAGTTTGTAGTGGCCCTTTCAACTACAAATGCAAAATACATAGCAACCACTCATGCAAGCAAGGAAGCAGTTTGGTTGCAGAGATTGTGTTCAAGTATGGGGTTGGTGCAGCAAGTTATAAGGATAGACTGTGATAGCCAAACTGAAATTTTCTTGCCTAAGAACCCTGCTTATCATTCAAAGACAAATCACATTGATGTTCAACATCACTTTTTTAGATATATGGTTGAGGCTAAAAGGGTGTTGCTAGTAAAGGTGGACACCTTGAAGAATGTTGCAAATGCATTGACGAAGTCTTTGAGCACTTAGAAGTTCTCTTGGTGTAGAGAAACAATGGGTGTTGCAAAGCTGGGCTAATGACTAAGCTCTCATGTGACCCCCTTTAGAAAGAAAACAAAAAGTGGGAGAATTTTGGGTATGTGTTATATTCTTTCCATGACTAGCCACGCGCCCATGGTTTTGTGCATGGGTTTTCACATGGTTTTGGGGCATGATGGTTTTCGGCCCTTGATATTTTTTAGATACGGTCAAGGGAACTACACTTATGTTCTAATCCAGGGTTAATGGATTTGGGTTTATGTATGCTTCGGCATGTATATATATGTGTTGTAACACTAAAAGGAATATAATAAAAATCAAGTTGGTCATCCCGATTTGTGATCCAGGGGAAAATATCTATGTTTATATGTTTTATGTTTTATGCTCTCTCTATTTTTTATTTTCTCTTTTTAAGATTCATTTGTAGATAATTTTTGTACAGGGTTAAAACCTACAACTGTTACATATAGAAGACTACCAATCATAGATCTGTACAACCTTTGATCCACATCCTTAGATGAGTTGTCTATGCTCAATTTGCAACCTATTACTATCGGAGTAAGGATGGGTTTGAAATATTCCATTTTGAATTTCTTGAGCATTTCCTTGATGTACTTGGCTTGACATATAAATATTCCTTTCTCTTGCTGAGATATTTTAAGCCCTAAGAAGTATGTCAACTCACCAAGTAAAGACATCTTGAAATAACTTTGCATCTTTGTAGAAAACTTCTTACTTAGTCGATCACCATTGCTACCAAATATTATATCATCCTCTTTAGCTATTAGACATGCTTTAGTTTCTTCATCCATAACATATATGTCATTTGGAGCTTGAATTTCTATAGCCACAATTTCGCCATACCTGCCTTTCTTGATTTCACATTTTGTGGAGTTGAACAGTGTTGTGTGTCCTTGATCACATATTTGTCCAACAGTGAGCAAATTGTAATTCATGTTTTCAACCAATAGAACATTCTTGGCTAGAGCATCTCTGTTTCCAAGAGTGAAGGTACCTAATCCTATAATATTTGAAGATCCATCATTTCCAAAGGACACGGTTCCATCCTTCTTCTCTTTCAAAGATACAAAATTCTTTCTATCTCCAGTCATATGTGTTGAGCAACTGCTATCAACATACCACACATCTTTGTTGTTTTGAGCCTTGAGAGCAAGAGAATAATTATCAGTCTTCTTCTTCTTCCATGTTCCTTCGTTCTATGGCTTCAAAGATTCTTCTGAAGGATTTTCAAGTCTGCAATCTCTAGCTATGTGTCTAAAGTTTCGACATTTGTAACATTCAATATTATTTCTTAAATGTTCAAATCTATTGATGTTTCGCTGAGCCCTGGGAGGTTCATATTTGACAAATATCCTGGAATTGTATTGGTTCCTAGGGTACGTGCGGCATTCTACAACTTTATGACCAAATTTTCCACATGAATAACAATAGCCATAAAAAATAAGTTGGTACCTGGATGGAAATATTCATCGAGGAATTGTCTTCCAAGGTTTTTCTTGCGAATCTTGTCCAATGAAGTATACATGCATGTCAGATCTCATAGGTTCATTGTATTTTGTTGTAGAAGATCCTGCTTCTTCTTCTTTGAAACCGAGGCTAGTTCTGTCATTGTAAGATCATTTATTGTTGATGAGTTCTTCCAATTCCCTTGAGCTATTGGCATAGTTTTGGATAGTTTTTTACTTCTTCACTTCCTTATGTAGTGAGACTACTTCGGCTTCTAATACTTCCCTTTCTTGGTTGATTTATTCCAAATTCTTTTTAAGTGACTCTTCAATGCATTTGTGTTCTTAAACTTCAATTTTGAGACCTTGAAATTTTTCTTCAAGAGTACTGGAATGGATCTTCTCAGCCTCGATCTCTTTTATAAGCATGATTGCTTCCTTATAAAATTCTTCTATGGTCAACCCTTCTTCTTCATTGTTTGATACCTCTTGTTTATTGTGCTTGGCCATAAACAATACTCTCTCAATGGATTCTTCTTCACTATCATTGTCTTCATCGGATGATGAGCTATCTTATTTAGAGAGAAAGTTCCTTTTGGATCCTTGCTTGTTGAATTTATTAAAGACTTTCTTTCCTTTTGAGTTTCGATCACTTCTATTTGAAAATTTTGATGCGAAACGCCCAACCTCAACACAGCTGAAACATATCAATGGAAGTTTACCTTTTAATTTTCCCTTACTAATTTTTAGTTTTCTGGTAAAGTAAGAATATTCTTCATCTGAAAGACCTTCTTCATCATCTCCCTTTTCTTCACACTTGCAAGTGCATGTCTTTTCAATTGAAGTTTGTTTGTCCTTATTGGTTTTATTAGATGCAACGAACGTAGTTTCTAGATGTGAAGTACCCTCTTCTTCATCATGTCTCATTTCATATGCTATGAGAACTCCATGTAATTCCTCTTTACTGAGTTTTTTCAGATTCACACTGTATTCTAAGACCGATACCTTTGGGTTGAATCTCCCTAGTAACATTCTAAGAATCTTTCATATAATAGTCTTCTCGTCAACTGGCTCTCCCAATCCTTCCAGAGTATTGGTTATTTCATCAACATATTGGAAGTATGTAGCAATGTTGCAATCTTCTTTCATTCTGATTTGCTCAGATTTTTCTCTATAGATTTGAAGCTTTTCTTCCTTGACATTTGAGCCACCTGCATATATATTCTCAAGCTTGTCCCATACATTTTTGGCAGTTTTACAACCCAACACCTTATGATAAGCAAATTCAATAAGTCCAGTGATAATAATATTATTTACTTTTGCATCATTTACCAAATTATTCTTACCTTGTTCATCCGCGGTTGATGTAAATCCATTTTGCACAATGTCCCATACTTCGTAACCTTGCGCCAAGAGATAGACCTCCATTATTCCTTTCCAGAGTGCATAATTATTTTCATTGAACAAAGGTACACCATTCTTGGTATGCTCCATGACCTCCTTCCAGTTGTTAAACTGCTATTGAAGGAACCAAGCTCTGACACCAATTGTTGTAAATACTGAGGGGGGGGGGGTGAATCAGTATTCCCTTCAATTTGAGCATTAGTTAATCTTCAATTATTATCAATATTTGTACAATGATAGGAGTAAAAAAAAGGAACACAAATGCACATAATGTTTAAGGTGGAAACCCACTTCGGGACAAAAACTACCTAATGCTTTTCTAATAATTCTTTAATATTCAACTCCAATTGAAAATAAAGCTCCAACTTCCTAGAATCTTGAAAAAAAATATTCTCCAAATCCCACTGGATGGATTCTCTAATGCCTGATATTCTTCAGTAGTTAACTGAACAAATGCCCCAACACCCAATGAGCTAGAAATCACCTTAGCACCACCCTACCACGCAGAAGTTTTCACAGGTTTGAATATATTGGTGAGTTCATGCACCAGACTAGCACCACCCTACTACCCTATAGGAGAATAAAAGAAGAATGGACTCCCGTACCAGGGAAAATGGTCCACTTTACAATGATATAGAATTATGTAGAAGAAGAAGACACACTAGACCATAACCCCAAATATGACACAACCACCTAATGATGATCCTAGATCTCCTGACACTGCCTCTTCAACTCTTGGTAGATAGACACTAGTACAATTTTTACAATAATGTATTTACAATGACTTAGTACAATGATACCTTTAGAGTGACTGTATGCAGTGCTACCCACTTGAAGACTTCATGTGATGAAATTCTTGCTGTTGTTCTGCACCTTGATTGTTGCTCTTGTCATGCTACCCTCTGCTGCACCTTGCTTTGATTTTCTTCCCTAGAAAATCTGATCCTTTGCAGCCATTGACAACACATGATCTAGCTTTTTCTTGCCTTCTAGGAGCTCGATATTGAATCTGGTGTATCTCTGTTATTTCAGATCACCAATATGTTGTTTTCATCCCTCTAGTAGTCCTCTGAGTCTTCTTTCCAATGACATATGTCTGATCCAATTTGGATTCTTCAAGGGAGATTTATACCCAATCTCTCACAATGCCCTATTTATGGACTGTTTCAGTAGAGAGAAATTGTATGGCATGCCACATGCCATTGTTTCTTCCTTCAGCTCTGAAATTGATATAGTGAAAACAAAATTATGTGCACTATCTACCACATTTTACATAATTCCAATACGATACTCAGAGAGGAGGTTATGATTATTTTCCTAAGGTCACTTCTTTGAGATGAATTTCATGAGCCTGCAAAAACATTGACTCCCATAGATGACATCTCCAAAAATATTGTGCACCTTGATTTGAAATTTTTACAGAAGCTTCCTCAGGATTTCAGCTTTGCCTCATTAAAAATTTTAGATTTTGAACCTTCGTATAAAAAAATTTAGAGTGAAAATTCCAAAATTACCTATTTCAGATAGCAAAATCCCTCCATAAGGAGGATATGAGGATCAAAATTTATATAAATGCTTAGTTTTATGTTGGTCACTTTAAATTCTTATTAATTTAAACAATCAAGTGCTACATAAATTGTCAATCCAGGGAAGTCTGTTTATTTCAAAGGCAATCACACATTGTATATGCTCAATCTCAAAAGCAATGAAATGTTGTAGTAAAAATTACACTAATCACACCTTGCTTCAACAAACTAAAGTCTACTTGAGTTACAGCAAAGGAAATGTTTCTATTGCAGACAATCATCAAAAGAATCCCGGATTACATTAAAAAGACAACAATCTAGGAAAGGAAACCAATATGCAGAAGGAAAGACAAATTATGCTATAATAGAGAATAGGACCCTATTCCCCAAGTAGGAATCTTCAACACCTGTTTCTAATTACCAATATTTCACAAACTCATTATGTAAACAAGATTACCAATTAAAATAATCCACAATTACCTAGGAATTAATTATATGAAAACAATGCAACAAGTAATGGAAACAGAGTTTCAGCAATAGATAACAGAGTTCTAATACTGCATAAATGATTTCAGCAAATAGAGTTTAACAAGGCATAAATGAAAAGCACAGTTAACAAACTACGGAAATAAATGGGTGAATCCTGTGAAGAAGGTGGGCCCTTTCCTTCTCACAAGATTCCGCAGAAGAAGGAATTTAAATGAAATGCTCAGAACAAGCTTTTATTCATCTGTCAAAAGTAACATATTACAAAGGGTTCACGTTCCTTCTATGTAAGTCTGTTTCAAAATAAACCTTCCGTAGTCTCTAATGTTCTATAATGCTGATGTCTCTACTTTTTAAAGAGGAGATATCTATTACAATTGATTACATTATAGAAATCCTATTCTTATCCCGATCTGATCTTCTATACTAGAATAGGATATTCTATTATTCGATAGAAAAATTTTGTTACAATGGTTATGATGGTACTGGATTTGAGGTGCAGTTGTTACGGCCAGTGTAACAGCTCCCTTAATTTTCTTTTGTTGTTGCTTTCATGCCTAAAATACTGCTTCAGAATCGCAAATCACGGGCTGTTTCAGCAACGAGATTTGCATACTATGTTGACTGTTTCAGAAATGTGGTCTTCAGACAGCCATGATAGATTAACTGCAGTCTTCAAACTGTCTTAACAACTATATATTTTCGATTAATGATTAAATATGAAAGTAATGTAAAATTATATGTAAAACAAGTTAAACATATAGTAAAGAGAAGAATATTATATACCTTTGGAAGAATGGATGAAAGTGCTAATATAGGCTTTAAATATGGACTGGAAAAGAGTGGAATGATAGCAAAATGTATTGTAAAAAAGATACATTATAGGATCCTAACATCCCCCCCAACTAAAAGGGTTGCATGTCCTTAGGCAACTTTAATCTGAATCAGAGTTTGGATACTGGCTTTTGGCATGAAAATTACTTAGGCAGTAGCTATGGAAGGTGTTGTCTGTTAAAGCTCTGAATCCTTCCACATTTTGCAATCTTTGCCAGGCTACTGCTTCATCCTTGTTGGCCAACCTATGATGAGCATGATATTCCTCTGCTGGCATCCACAAAATAGGAAAATGAAAGTGGTACCCTATCCACTTTTCAGCGCATTACTAAACACATTTGATGTAATTGGGTACTCTAGAGAATGAAGTTTCAAGATTAGTAGGACTGAAAAGATTGTAGTCCTACTTTTCCTTAGAAGATTGTTGCCAAAACATATTATTTGCTCTTAAAGCAATAGTTTCTTTGGCCTAAATAAAATGTTGACAGTTCTGAAGTACTGAAGCCTGTAATTTCCGTATGTGTTCTATCATCCCTAGTTTCTTCAAAAATTGATAATATTCTACCACAAAGATGGAAGGGTTCTGGGGTTCTGGCCTTATCCAGAAAAGACGGTTATCTTCATTATGCTTGGCTGCAAGAAAAGCAGTCTTCCATGTAATATGATTAGCAAGGAAAGAGGCAAAAGCCCTGATCTGAATGTCACCAACAACAGTGTTAATAGTAAACCTTCTGTTTTCAGAGATGGCTTCATTGTGAAGATACAATTCACACAATAAGTGTTGATCACTGGTAGAGGCTTCCGCAAATGTTTTCGCAAACTGTTCAGATGTAAGCACCTCATGGGGTCTTCCATCTCTGATTGCTTTCAACTGAAAGTAAGAAAGATGTTCTGTGACGAATAGAGAGTAATTCAGAGATGGTTTCCTAGCAGCCAATAATTTTTGTACCAATTCAAACATTAGGAGAAGTTTGCCTTTTAGCTCTTTATTCTCCTTCTTATAAACTCTATATTGCTAGAGTGTTTTCTCCAAGATCTCCCAGTTTGAATATATATGATCCTGCCAAACTAATTTGTGCTGCTGCAAGGTTTTATCTTGTGAAATGGCATATTATTTCTTCCATTTATTCATTATTTGCTGCTCATTCCATGGTTCAGTTTGTGTTTCAGTATTGAAAGTGGTAGGCTGAGGTATATTCGGAGTAGAAATAACAACAGGAACTTCAGATTTAACAGATACAATAGGTTAGGGTACTTGTAAATTAACTTCTTTTTCTAAAATTTTGGAAGGCCCTACTGGTTCTTGTGTAATAGAAGGGTGTTCCTCTTTGACTGCAGAAGATGTAGATGCTCCCGGCATTGGGAATTGAACTATCTTATATCCTTCTTGCTAATAATGTTTCCACATTGGCTGCACATATATTCCTTATATGGATAATTTTCTGTGTGTTTTTCTGCCATGGATGCTACATGGGCCAGGGTATACAAATTGAGCTCCTTGTCATAGGCTTCCTTTGTTGTCGCTAATGCTTGCTTATAGGTTTCCAACTATGATCTTAGAAACTCGTTATGTTGTAAAACGGAAGCCAAAGTGACTGGGCTTTGTGTATCAGTGGTAGTCTCAGGAACTGGTTGTTGTGTTTCAGCTGTAGTTGGTTCTTGTGTGATAGCTAGAGTTGCTTCCTTTGTGGCAGCTACTGAATAAGTAGCATCCTGGGTGTCTAGTTCTTGTACATCGGCATCTGGTTCTTGTGTTTCAGCTACTGACTGAGTAGCTGGTTCTTATGGGACAACTACTGACTCAGTAACTAGTTCTTGTGTGACAGCTACTTGTTCTGTAGAAAATTATGTCACAGTACCCTGGGCATCTGGTTCTTGTTTTTCAGTGCCACTGGGTGAGACAGGTAATAATTCTGAGATTTGGGAGGGTGGTGGTGTATGGGGTTTTAAAAAAATGGTTGTAGGGCTAGGGGTAGTATTAATGGTTTCTGTTTTAGTAGATGTCCTCATTCGTCTCCTAGGTAAGAAGGCAGAAAAAGCAGTAGTTTTATTTTTCCTTTTGTGAGTGGGTTTTTCTCGAGGAGAAGGGATATCAGAGGAGGTAGCTACTTTAGTTACGGTATTTGTTTGTCTTCTTGGTAAAAAGGTAGTTGTGACTCGCCTTTTTCTTTTACGAATAGAGGAGGGGGGATTATCAGGTTGGGGATCATCACTGGGGATGTCGAAAGTAGGATTAGATGATTTCGCTAGGCTGTGGGATGGACTGGAAGGAGGGTTAACTAGATCAGTTGGTTCTTCAGGTGGAATTTCTGGAGGTTCAGGGATGTTCTTTGATTGCTTCTCGTGGGGATTTTCAGGAATTTCTTGAGTATTTTCAGCAACTTCTTAAGGAATTTCAGCAGCTTGCTCAGGGTCTAGGGGTGGATTGTTTGGAGGAGGTTTTTGTTGAGAAAAAAACCTCTGAATCAGTAGCTAAACAAGACAGTGATGGGTGAGGGAAAGGAGTGGGAATTTTACCTGTCTCCAATAATGTGATATATTTCTAATACACCCAAGTAAATAAAAAGGAATATTTAGTAGTCGACCATGTCGTAAATGATTTAACAAGACAAAATAATGTTGGTAGACTACCTGGTAGCGACCTTCACAAGTGAGGTAATGTTTGACGAATTCAGCAACTTTCGGCCAAGGAGGTGGTAATGAGTGAAGTCAAACACGTCGGCCTTTTGGCTTGACTTGTTCTCTTGGCAGAAGAAAATCTTGTTGTGCATTCAAAATTATATGCTTTCGACTAAACCATCGAGTGCCAGTGACCGGCAGACCCGAAACCTATGCTATGTCACCCTGTGAGACTGAAATTTGAACTCCTTGGACAGTAGAATGATCTTCTTGAATATTTCGTGCAAATTCAAGGACCTGTTGTGGATAAAATTCCTGAAGCCTCTGAAAATATACTACCCAGCCTGCCTACTGAAAAATCTGATACACCTTTGGGTATAATTCAAGCAGAGCTATCGAGCCAGGCTCGTGTCGAATAGCAAGTCCTCCCATAGTTAACTAGCTTTGGTAAAATGCACAGTCAAAAAGTGAAGTTACTGCACTTTGAACAGAGTAAATTTTGCGAATGAGAAAATGGAATAATAGTGAAGAAGCAAGGTAATGGGTAAGAAATATGACGGTAATGGGCATGTTGTGAAATGATGGCATATAATTTCAATATTCCCCCCCAACTACGATTGAAATGATGACTATAAATGTATGGGGATTTGTGAAATCTTCTCATTTAACCATAGTTTAATTTTACTTACATATAAAATTTACATACCTCATGTTTACCTTTGATTTGTAGTTCGAAAAATATAGTGCTTTCTTATAATGGCTCAATAGTCATGGAAGAAATTTAGAAGCTTTTTGAAACATGAGGGAGATTATATTAGAGGTATGTTTTATCATAGGAGAAGGCAGTGAAAGGACAGGATTAGCATAAGGAATAAGAGAAGTGAAAATGAAAGAACTGAAGAAGATGGTTTCATGACAGAAAATGTTGCATAGTCATGTTTTTGGAGAAAGAAATGGTGTTTCAAAAACGGGAAAAATGGATGAAATGCTGCTAAAAAGTTGTGTTTTATCAGTGGAAAAATAGGGAAAGTGTTACTGAGGAGTGATGTTTTAGTAGTGGGAAAATGGGGAAAATGTTTGCTGAGGATTGGTGTTTCAGCAATATGAAAAATGGGGAAGATATTTGCTGAAGAATGGTGTTTCAGAAATGGGAAAAATAGGAAAAATGACATGAAAAGGACAAAGGAATGACGAGAATGAATGATGAAATGTTACTGGGAGGTAGGAAAATGAGCTATGAATGGTTTGAAGTGAG
Source organism: Pinus albicaulis (assembly GCA_034641835.2). Taxonomy (NCBI): domain Eukaryota; kingdom Viridiplantae; phylum Streptophyta; class Pinopsida; order Pinales; family Pinaceae; genus Pinus; species Pinus albicaulis. The sequence goes on along the minus strand of CM076582.1, from coordinate 263,087,230 downwards.
GGGAGCAATGCTTCTCAAAATGAAGCTTGGATCTGATTGTGGTGAAATTTTTCTTCCTTGGTAAGCTTTTCCTTAATCAAGAATCTGCAAAATAATCAATTGTAACATGCCAGCCCTTGACAGGGATTATTAGTTTAAGAAATCTAATCTAATACTAAAAATACAATGCAGAAAAATCAAATGCAATGAGGAGCAGAAGGCTCCCCTGAAAAGAGATAATGTGCATCTGCCATGCAAGTGGCCTTAAAATATTCTTTGGAAATAGGGTGCTGGTATAGACAAAGCCGATGACCATTTAATAATAGTGGTATTTTAGAGTCATCAATTGTTAAGAGCCTTACTGTTCCACTGGGAAAAACAATATCTATTTCATAAGGTCCCAACCATCTTGTACGTAGTCTCCCTTGAAAATTTTCAAACCGAGAATCATACAATAAATCCCAATTAACTTTTTGGAACTGCTTATGCTTGATGAGTTTATCATGCCACTTTGTTCTTTGTTGTTGGATCATAGTTGTCTGATGAATGGCATCTAATATTTTTTCATCCAATTCATGAAGCTGCTACAACCTAGCTGCCTGTGCATCAGTCAAATCAAGTTTAACAACTAAAGTAGTACTTAAGGTTTTAATTTCAAATTCCACAAGAAAAACAACACTTTTACCATAAACCAATTCATAGGGAGAAAATCCTGTAGTATTTCTCCAGGTAGTTCTATAAGCCCATAGCGCTTCAGGGAGCCTTTGAGACCAATCCTTTTGGTTGTCCTTTACTGTTTTTGTTAGAATGGCTTCTATTACTTTGTTTGTACTCTCCACCTTCCCATTAGCTTAGGGGTGGTATCGTGTAGTCATTCTACGATGAATGTGATATTTCTGAAGGGTGGCTTTGAAACCATGAGAAGTGAAAGGAGTTCCTCCTTCTGTAACTAGCTCTCTAGCGACTCCTGTTGGGAAAAATACTGAGGGGGGGGGGGTGAATCAGTATTTAGGGCATACTCAAAACATTTTACTTTTTCATACTCTAAAACCCATACGCTACTTTAGTGAAGCCAACTCGCGTATACACGCGGATATCCTTTATACAACTCGCGTATACACAGAGATATTATTATGCATTTAATTATTTACTTGGATCTATGCATCATTTATTCATCAGATGTTTAGTTAGCAGTAAGCATGTGCAATAATAACATAATAAACCATCACACATAAGAAACACACATGAACACCAGGATTTAAGGTGGAAACCCAAGTTGGGAGAAAACCACTGCTGTCATCGTCTCAGTCTTCAATATTTTATTATAAAGAAAACATCATACAACCATGTACTGGCGTAGACTCATACCAGCACGCAGGCACCCACCTACAGAAGGCTAAAACCTTCTCTCGTTTACCAGCCTCTCCTGGAAGAGAGCTACAACCCCCTGCTGTCATTTACCAGCCTCTCCTGGAAGGGAGCCACTACCCCCTGCACTCATTTACCAACCTCTCCTGGAAGGGAGCCACTACCCCCTGCACTCGTTTACCAGCTACCACTGGAAGGGAGCTACAACCCCCTCACTGAAGGCTTCGACCCTCAGCACCATTATGGACCACATTTCATCAATTTTCAAACTGGATCCAACAGCTTCCATACAACACATCTTGTAAGCCACTTTTCATCAGATTTTCAGACTGGACCCACTCCACACATTTAAGCTCAACATTCATCAAACTGAAACTTATAACCCCATCAATTCATTCATTGAATCATCAACCAATCAACCAACAACTTGATCTTCAATTAACATAATCAATAGCATATTCATCATTCAAACAACCCAGTTCTGTATGAATACATCATTGAAAGATAACAGTAAAATAGCACAACAGATCAAATATTTCATACCACATATTTCAGTAAAACCCTAGATTCCATACGCGCTTTTGCTTCACAGAACCTGCATATGTATGCGCTTTCATGCAGACCAACCCGCGTATGCTTCAGTGCATTATTCAGAAAACCCTTTCTGCCCATACGTGCTTTTCCTTAAGCATACCCGCGTATATACGCGCTTTTACTGAAGCAAACCTGCGTATACCTTTGTAACTTTTCAGGACTATGCAGCTCTTCAGATCAGATAGACAACTCAGATTTCATCCTTCACTTCAGAAATTATTTCGCCTCATCTCAAATCTAAACATTCCATGAACAAATCTAGGAAATACATATACATTTCAGATCTAGAGATTCCTCTTCATCATTTTCTTCATAGGTGCATCATAGATTCAGATCTATCAATCAAGAACAAAGTTCATCCATGCAGATATTCCTTAGAGAGATTTATTCATTTACAACCCTTACTCATGCACACCCTTGCACAATGATCTTCTTCTCGTTATATAGGTTTAGCCTTTATCAATACCATGAGCCAAAACCACACCACTTCCAATGGTATTCCTGGACGGGATCAAATAGATAATCCAGTGCTCAATACAATGGGTCAATACCATGGTAACACCCCTTGGTATTCTAAACTTGGAGCGCAAACGGGCATACATGACTTGGCACGTACTTTTCCGCGTGCATACGCTACTTCTCCTTAACAAACCCGTGTATGCATAGTGACATACCTTATTTATCATTTCTTTGGTACTTCCTGAAATTCCTTTCTTCTGTTACTCCTGAGTTGATCTGTAGATACATCAGATTTACATTATTAACAACTCATCAAGTCAGTTTCCATCATGGACAACTTCATTAAGCAGGTTCCATCAAAGAGAACTTCATCTAGTAGGTTTCCACATCAAAGACAACACATTACATCATATTGCCAACATTCTCACTTCATCAAGTAGGTTTCCATCAAGGACAACACATGCCAACAACCTCATTTCATCAAGTAGGTTTCCATCAAGGACAACACATGCCAACAATCTCCCCCTTTGGACTTGATGGCAAATTTGATGGTGTTTGATCACCACAATAGATAGATACGTTGAGTATAATCATCATCATGATATTCTCCCCTTATTCAAACACCATGCTACTCTCCCCCTTTGACATCAAGGGAAAAGGGCGGATCAAAACCAAAAAAAGGTTTTTCTTCTCATGTAGAAAGAAGAGCTCTGTAGATCTAATGTGCATTGAAGTTACCATGCTCCCCCTAAGTTCATGCTGAATCTTCAAACATATTTTTCAATGAAGTACATGACTCTATGACCTTTCCTATCACCAAGGACTCATACTTGCATCAAGGATCCAACCAAGTGGATTTACATATATGACTCAAGTACCCAACCAAGTGGGTTTACACATTTAGACTCAACTACCCAACCAAGTGGGTTTACAAATTTGAACAAGTCCTTACATGACTGAATATTACAATTTTACATCATAGGTCTCATCATGACCTTACAAATATGACTTTTTATGACCACTACCAAAAATACCTCAAGAAAGATCATATTTCAGAATCATCATAATGCCAACAATGCATTATGCTCAGCAAGGCTAATGCTCCCCCTAAAACCGTGCATCCACGCATCCTTTCCATATGAACAAGGCTCCTCCTTAGCTTGTGCAACTAACATACTTTCAACAGAAAGTCATCAACAACAATCTCTGCATGATCTGTCTGTATCTCTGAATCATAAGACTTCCATCTCATCCATGTTTGAAAGAAAGGAATACTCTTCAGCAAGAAGCAACCTGCGTATGTACGCGCTTTCATACATACCAACCTGCGTATACTTCAGTGCATTATTCAGAAAACCCTTTCTGCCCATACGCACTTTTCCTTAAGCATACTCGCGTATACACGCGCTTTTACTGAAGCGAACCTGCATATACCTTTGTAACTTTTCAGGACTGTGCAGCTCTTCAGATCAGATAGACAACTCAGATTTCATCCTTCACTTCAGAAAGTATTTCGCCTCATCTCAGATTTAAACATTCCATGAACAGATCTAGGAAATACATATACATTTCAGATCTAGAGATTCCTCTTCATCATTTTCTTCATAGGTGCATCATAGATTCAGATCTATCAATCAAGAACAGATTTATCCATGCAGATATTCCTTAGAGAGATTTATTCATTTACAACCCTTACTCATGCACACCCTTGCACAATGATCTTCTTCTCCTTATATAGGTTTAGCCTTTATCAATACCATGAGCCAAAACCACACCACTTCTGATGGTATTCCTGGACAGGATCAAATAGATAATCCAGCGCTCAATACAATGGGTCAATACCATGGTAACACCCCTTGGTATTCTAAATTTGGAGAGAAAATGAGCATACGTGACTTGGCACGTACTTTTCTGTGTGCATACGCTACTTCTCCTTAACAAACTCGCGTATGCATAGTGACATACCTTATTTATCATTTCTTTGGCACTTCCTGAGATTCCTTTCTTCTGTTACTCCTGAGTTGATGTGTAGATACATCAGATTTACATTATTAACAACTCATCAAGTCAGTTTCCATCACGGACAACTTCATTAAGCAGGTTCCATCAAAGACAACTTCATCTAGTAGGTTGCCACATCAAAGACAACACATTACATCATATTGCCAACATTCTCACTTCATAAAGTAGGTTTCCATCAAGGACAACACATGCCAAAAACCTCATTTCATAAACTAGGTTTCCATCAAGGACAACACATGCAAAAAACTCCAAATCTAACAAAGATTTCTTCAAATAGGAAAGCTAGAAAAACTTCATCATTATCTCTAAGGAGTGCTTTAGCCTCCACCCAGTTAGTCATATAATCTGTGCAGAATAATATATAAACTCTTTGGTTGGATGGAGGATTAATGGGTCCTATAAATTATAAGGCCCATCTTTCAAATGGTTCAAGTATTACTTGGGGGTTTAATGGAATTTCATCTCTATGATTAGGTTGACCCATTCTCTGACAGTTATCACAAGCCTGGACATATTTCTTAGCATCCTTAAAGAGTGAGGGCCAATAATAACCCATCCTAATAATTTTATCTATCGTTCTCTTATCAGCAAAATGCCCTCCGCAAGGGTCATCATGACAAAATTTTAGTATATCATACACCTCATCTTCTCTAATGCATCTTTGGATTTCATGATCATCTTGTATAGAAAAGACACCCACTTATCTAGCTATACTGAGCACTTTGTTGAATGATTTTTCTTTTCTCTCGATGTGATAGGTGTGATAGTAACTTCCCTGCAACCAGATAATTGGCAATGTCTGCATACCATGGTGAGTGAGCAGAAACTGCAAATAAATATTCATCAGGAAAGGAATCATCTACTGGAGTATTATCATTAGCTTTTAACCGAGAAAGTAAATCCATAACAACATTTTCTTTACCTGGTCGATCTACAATTATAATATTAAACTCTTGTAATAACAATAACCATCTGGTGACTCGAGCATTTGTGACAGATTCATTCATTAAATACTTGATAACTGAGTGGTCAGTATGGAAAAAAGTAGAGTAACCAGTAATGTAATGTTGAAATTTATTAATAGCATAAATGACTGCTAAAAATTCATTTTCGGTAACTGTATAATTAAGCTCAGCAGGAGTCATATTCTTACTAATGAAGTAGATAGCATAAGGAATATGGTTTTCCTCTTTTCCCAAGATAGATCTAATTTCAGTATCCGAAGCATCAGAAGATATATGAAAGGGAAGTGCCCAATCAGGTTCCCTTAAAATAGGAGCTGTGGATAACTGATGTTTGAGTTATACAAAGGCCTCCTGGCAAAGATTAATCCACTTGAATTCAGCATTTTTCATGAGTAACACAAAAAAAGGAGAAGCTATTTTGGATTTTTTTTTAATAAATCTCCTTTAATATCTTGCATGTGCTAAGAAACTTCTCACATCTGTTTGTGTTTTAGGAATAGGAAGGTTCTGAATGACTTGTATTTTGGATGGATCCACCTGAATTCCTTGAGATAAAATAAAATGTCCAAGCACTACTCCTTCACTCATCATCATATGACATTTTTTGGTGCTTAAGGAGAGGTGAGCTTGTATACATCATTTAAGTACTTTCTCAAGGTTCTGTAATGCATCTTCAAAAGACACACCATAAGGGGTAAAGTCATCCATAAATATGTCCATAGAGTCATTGAGCATATCAAAATATTCCTATAACTTCTCTTTGAAAGGTTGCTGGTGCATTACATAGTCCAAATGGGAGAACTCTATAGGCAAAAGTTCCCCAAGGACTAGTAAAAGTGGTCTTATCTTGGTCTTGGGGTGCAATTCTGATTTGGTTATACCCACTAAACCCATCTAAAAAAGAGAAGAATTTCTTCCCCGATAAAATATCCAACACTTGATCAATGAACAGTAAAGGAAATTGATCCTTTTGAGTGGCTTTATTTAAGGCTCTATAATCTACACACACTCTCCATTTCCTGTTTTTCTTAGGAACTATTACCAATGGGGAAACCCATTCACTGTTAGAGATAGGATATATAAACCCTGCATTAAGAAAATTTTGAAGTTCCTCTTTGAAAATTTCTCTTAAATTAGGGTTCATTCGTCGTTGGGGTTGACAGACTAGTCAACAACCTTCCTTGATATAGATCTGGTGAGTACATAATTTAGGAGAGATTCCCCTCATATCTATATAGTCCCATGCGAATGCTTCCTTATTTTCAAGCAGTAACTTCATTAATTTCTTTGTTTCAGCAACTGTCAAGTCGGGGTTTATGTTAAGTGTTTTGCCAAGTTCGATTTCAACTGTTATACTTTTAGAAGAGATGGTGGTTGATGTTTGAGGTATATTTTCATATTTAAGCTTTTCCTGGGTATCTGATTTCAAAAGTGCATCTAGCTGATTATGTGTTTTAGGAATTACGGAGGAGGGTTCACAAATGAAATTATTAATTACCTCATCCTCAGTGGTATTTTCAAGGCTTAAATCTTGTCCAATAGTCAAAATAGGTTGAATAGCATGATCATCATAGTCCATCCATACAGGATTATCGTTATTAATCATGGTGGTAGCGTGAGGGTAGAGAGTAAGCTGCTTAGTTTCATATCCACTGGAAATTTTCATTGAACCAGATCTGCAGCTGATAAAGGCATTGGCTGTAGCTAACCAGGGCCTTCCCAAAATTAGAGGATGTCCCCCCAAATTTGTTTTAGTCTGTGACACCGCAAAGTCAGCTGGGTAATTCCAGGATTCAATTGAGATAACTAGGTCTTCAATAACTCCTTCTGGTTTGATTGTAGAATGGTCAGCTAACTCTAGAATGGTTGGTTTATCTATTATTACATTTTTCAGCTGTAACAGTTGTGAAGTTTCAAGAGTCATAATATTTATAGCAACACCTAAATCTACCAGAACTTGAGGGATTATTATTTTTCCAATTTACATTGTGACAGTAGGATGGCGGGGATCACCATATTTAACTGTGGGAGTTTTACTGAACATTAATGCAAATAGATCACCCATAACATGAACTCTAAGGGAATCTTTAGCTTTCTTAACGGGTTTCTTAACTCAAATATCTCTCATCATTCTGGCATAAATTGGTACATCTCTTAGTTCTTGTAAAAGTTGAATTTTAACATACAGAGTCTGTAATTCCCCTAAAATATTAAAATCAGGTGGCTCAGGCATTTTGGTTAGAACTAAACGCTCAGGGAATGGTGGTTTTTCTATTTCAATGCTCTTATTAAAGGATTGTTGTACCACTTTATGTGAATCATGTTTTTCAGTCTCTTCTTTATCAGAATCAAAAGAGGTAACATCATCGATAATGGGTTCAACTATTTTCCCAGATCGTAAAAGAATGTCATTACATTGCGCAGGGAAAACAAGAAGTATAGGTTGGTTCTGAATATCAATGACTTGCATAGCTTTATTATTGGGGTTAGGATTTGATTGCACAGGTATTTGGGGTCTCATCATTTGATTATTCGGTGGAGCACTTGATGGTAGAGGAAGTGGTTGCTGAAATTGATGAAATTGATTTGGAAACGGGAGTTGTTGACCCCTCTAATTCAGATTCCATTAGTTAGAGTAAGATTGTTGTTGTGGAGGCCAAGGAGTCCACATTTCAGGATCTACAACGGGAGGGTTTGTTTGTTGCATGGATGGGTAATTCATTTGATTGAAGGGTGGTTATTTCATTTCGTTAAAGGGAGGGTAATTTGCTTGACTAAAAGAAGGATAATTGTTCCAACGATTAGAAGATGTAAATGGTATATTAGAGTTTATAACTTGTCCTTGTGGTTGCCATTTCCTTCTCTGTGTCAGCAAATAGATTGCTTCAGCTTCTTCTTTAGTTGGTTGCAATGCTACTTTTATTCCTGGTAAAGAAGGGCATTGTTGTGTTTCATGATCCTTCTCACAAAGGGTGCAAATTGGCACCTTGTCCAATGGGCATTCCCTTAGTGGGTGTTTATCTCTAAATTTGGGACAAAATACAGCCAAGGCTGCTTCTGCTTTGGCTTATTTCTTCTTAACCTGCAAGGTGTCAATCTGTGAAGCAAAAGAACTTAACATTTCAGTTTTAAATTCCTCAAGTAAATTACCTATTTCAGCTCTTGTTGCTCCTCCATAGGCTGATTTTTGAACTCTTGAATATGTAGTATCTCTGCTGTTTGATCTATTCCTTATATCTCCTCTTGAACATATTTTACAGAGGTTAACAATTTCATCATATGATTCTTTAGATATGTCCCCTTTGTTAGCCACCTATAAAATTTGTTATAGCAAAAGGTGGCTAAACTATTTAGAGCCTTCAAGGAACGAATTTTTTTGCAAAAAGTGTTGGCTCTTGAAAAATCTTGAAGGCCTCATGCCTTTGACCAATATTTAATGCTGTTCATGTCTCAAAAACTCTGAAATCATGCTGATTCCTAAGAAAGAATACTGCTGCAAGCACCCTGGTCCTTTTCCCCCTTCTTCCAGACTAACCTCATCTTTGTGTTTTATTTTTCCATGAAATCCTTAATTTTCATGTTTTTTCCCTTTTCCCTTCATCAAAATCCCCTTGATAAGGTTTAAGACTCTTTCTTAGCCTTATCGAAACCCCCAAATCCCTTTGAAAACCATTAAAAATCCATAAAACTACATTTTTTATGACTTAAGCCCCCTTGGGCTAAGTCTTTAACCCTCCCTTCCATACGTCTTGGTGCTGGAACCGAGCGCCAGCCCTCCAAGAACTTATTGCACCACCCGATGCCGATTAGCCCTTCCTTCTAAACCCCCGGTCATATGTTTTTCCATATAACTCATGGCCCTGCAGCCAGGCGCCTAACCATATTTTATATATATCCCGCCCCCGAAAATATTAAAACCTTATGTTATTTTGAAACTTTGGGCGTTTTATTATTTTCTAAAGGTTTTCGCCGGTCCAAATTTCAAAGCACTCTCCACCATCGATCTAATCTGCATATCGACAGTGCACAATCCATCACCCGGTGGTCCCTGCAATCCACTCACCGTTGCAAAAACCACGCAGTATCCATCGCACCGCTTTTGAGAGCGGGGTGGTATTTTTCATTTCACAGCGATTCCATACACCACTTGACGCATGGCTTGGGCACTGTTCATAAAACCACCGTCCATCACGCGTTAAAGATCGGACGTGGACCCGGTGTGATATTGACGTCCGCTGTCTGATTTGAGGCCACCCATCGGACAACGATCACTCACCAAAGAAGCTCGACAGTTAATCAAGCTACGACGCGGCATTTAAAGGATCTCCACCGTTGATATAATCTGCAGATCAATGGCCCACATTCCATCGCCCATTTTCCCCCGCCCACATCAGTGCCGGTGGTCCCAGCGCCACATCAGCATCCACATGGTAGAGTTTAATTGGGGCGGATCTCCATTTTGTTTTCCATACAGTCACCTTCGATCCTGACCATCGATCTTTGTGCAATTGACAGCTCTGATTTAAATCATTCTTCCCCCTTCCCTTCAATTCTTCTGATCAATCTCGACCATTGGATGATGCCATCCAATGACCATGCTTCCTCCACATGCCTTCTGAAGAAGTAAACCTATACATGCATGGATTTTATAATATTTGTTTGTATTTTGTAGGGTTAATGGTTTTTTCCGCCATGACTGAAGAAATTTAGAAGCAGAGGGTGACGATCCTCTCGCCTCTGATCCATCAAAGAGAATCATTCGTAGGGTTTCAAATTCTTGTTTCATCAAATATCCATGAGGCATTGATGCCATATCATCCCTGTGCAACCTTGCACACCAACAATAAACACATAAATCAACCACAGTTAGAGAGTATCAGTGTCGAAGGCAAAAACGTACCAGGATAGAAGTTTGAAGACGGATTTGTGGGGATCACGGCTAAGAATGATTATCAAAAGCATAATCTCCAATTAAAACACAGTTTGAATAAAATATTAAGTGTTTTATCAATAGAAAGCGTCCACCGCCACATCTGAGGCAAATTGATTCCTCCCAGCTACCGGAATGCCACCTGTGCCTCAAAGTATTCAATCAGAGGCCAAATTTATCGATCAAGACCAAATATCTGCCTCAAAACATAGCCAGAGGATAAATTATGCAGAAAAAATAATGACAAAATATCTACAGAGTAACCTTGACATTACACAGAGCCTTAAAGGTCAACAAAATCTCCCACCGAGCTTAATCTTTATGTAAATCATTTAGTACAAAAGACACCTATGTAAGCTTCTTTATTGAGCCCCTCAAAGGCTGAGAAGTCGTTTAAGTCTGTATTAATTATTTTTTGAGATATTTTATCAGATCTCACCTCCTCATCCTTCTATATATACTCCTACAGAAGATGAATGAGGGGTTGGTTGTAGAACATTGAAACGTAATTGAGCTTGAGACTTCTATCTATAAATAGTGTTCACGGGCTCTTGGAGCTCTGCTGGTGGTAGATAGGTTAGGATGAGATGTGTATATGGTTGCTAAACTAAAGCATTGGACTTAAAGATGTAACTGGTTTGGAGCATCAATACAAGCTAATTTATGGGATCCTGGTCTATGTTGACGGTGATGTTTTTCTTATCGTAACTTGTCATTTGGTTTATGTTTTCATTGTGTTTCATCTTCTCTTATAAAGAACATCATGCATAGAGTTAGGACCTACTGTATATCAGTACCCTTCTCTAATTGAAAACCTTTATCTGAATGTTTTCTTCTAATCTGTGTTATTTGGGAATGATTTAATTTAGTTTAAGCATAGGAATGTTGGCATTCCCTCGTCTTACTGCCTTAGCTGAATATTATTCTTGAAATTTATGTTCAGTACTAGCTAAGTAGAGATGAACTATGGAAGATATGGTGTGCCCTGGTCCTAGTTTTATCCCTAAAGGCTGTCTGGATGTTTCCCTTGAAATGTGTTAAAATTTGGCTAGTTTAGAAGTACTTACTAGATCTTAGGCCATTTTGTGTCATCTTTGTGTTTGTCTTGAAAGTAACCAAGTAAAACAGATCTAGGAGAGGATTTGTGGTGAGCCTGGCCGGCTAGTTTATACTCCAACAATTGCATTCAAGTTTCCCCTTCATTTTAAAATGTTTTCTGCCGGAAGTGTATCAAAGGTTGGCTAGTTTAAAAGTACTTACCAGATCCTGGGCTACTCTTTGTTCTGCATATTTTTAATTTTCCTTCTTATTGTATCATTTCATTCCATAAATCAATCTTCAAAGAGATCCTTATACATAGATGACTTTCCCCATGGACCACTCTTTCCTCTTGTTGTTCCAATTAAACCCTATTATGACTCCATAGCCCAATGGACTAAAACCTACAATTATCTATCTTCCTAGCCAAAGCTTGTTCTATCTGCTTGCAACTTCTCACCTTTGAAACTCTTTACATTTAGAACTTCCCACCTCAAAAAATAGTCATGCTCAACCATCCAAAAAAAAAAAAACCCTTGGCCTTCATAACGAGCCTAATATCATTACCCTAAAATTCAAAGAAAAATCCATCTTTTCACTTATTGGAGAGATCCCTCTGCGGATTCAGGAGGGCTAGATCCTAGAATCCCAAAGTGGTTGAAACGAAGTTTCTCCCTACGACTGGAATTTCGCCAATCTTGCTGATTATAGGGAGCTAACATTTCTGGCGACTCCACTGGGGACAAAGCCCAGAATCATTTTCATTTTAGGGTCACCATAGGACATTAGATCACTTTGGGTTCCCTTAAAAACTTCATAAAACGTGTGAGTGAAAAGCAACCTTTTCAAGCACTACCAAGGAATGGTAATAATGATGGAACTTGTTTGGATCAGTGACAAACTAGGTAAACCCTAGGATTCTCTTAATACTTTATCTAACCTTGAAAAAACAGCTGGCTTAGCCATAAGAGTACACTGTCTTTGTCTCATAAGTATAGCTAAGTTTTGAAACAGAGTTAGGATATTCTTAGAAGCCACAAAATTGAAAAATAACTCAGAAAACACCAAAAATATTTAAGATTGGTATCCAATAAACATGGTGGTGGACCATAAAACATTTTACCTCCTTAGGAGCTAAAAAATTCCACTTGGCGACTCCACAATCCTCAACAGACCTTAATACTCCAGTGGGAATAACCCTTACTATTATAATATCATTCAAACTCAGTTAGAGGACTGTAGGGTTTAAATTTGTAAAATAGACTAGTTAACCTCTTGAAGATTGTCATATCCGGTTGAACTTTTCTTGTTTATTTGGGTCTAAAAAAACACAGCATCGTGGCTTCTAGAAAGATTCATACTAGAGCCTACCCAGACATTGATCCACCTGAAATAGTCAGTAACCCAGAAATTATCCTTAGGAAGTCTCCTAGGATTAAATTATCAACTATTTGCAGATCACCCTTGAGAGCTAATTCAATTCCTGAAAATCTTTCAGCTCTACAACAATCAAAATTTAACTTAGTAAATCCCTTTAGAACTGGGTCTCTTGGTGATTTAGATCAGTTAGATTCTGAGTCTTCACTTTCATCTCCTGAAACAAATGAATATCCTGGTAGAAGAGAAACAACACCTCCTAATTTCCATTTCCTTTACAACCTAGGTGCCTCTCATCCAAGATCATCTCAGCAGTCTATTCCTGGTCCATCCACTTCTTCTCATCCTAAATCCACTGTCCAAACCACTCCACTTCAGCCCACTTTCCCTTTTTTTAATCCACTTCTTGTGAATCCACCCCCACCACATATCATGGCAGCATGGTATGCTCCCTTAGTCCTTCCTCTTCCCTTAGTCAATATTCCACAAGACTATCAGTCCAAAATTCCATTATACGATGCCAGAAATGCTAAAACTACATCACAACATGTGGATAAGATGAATGACTACTTTGACAGGAATTAAATTGATGATAATTCTATCAAGCTTAGACTATTTGCTCAGAGCTTAGGGGGAGAAGCAAGAAAATGGTTCAAAGGCTTAACCCCCAATAGTATTAATGATTTCCAAGCCTTCCATCAAACATTCTTAAACAAATGGGAAGTAAAGAAAAACCCTCTTCAAGTCCTTTCTGATTAAAAAAATCTCCACAGAAACGCGAGGGAAAGTGTACAAGCTTATTGTACCAGATTCAATAGTGTGTATAATGCACTTTCCCTAGAACTAAAGCCTCCACATGGCTCTTCTTTAAACAAGTTTCCTGAAGGGTTTGACCTTGAGATGGCCTATCAGCTGAGAGAGAGATATTTTGCAACTCTTGAAGAGATTCAAAAGGGTGCTCTTTCTGTGGAAGTCAACTTAATGGAAAAGAGAGAAAGAATGAAAAATGAGAAGGGAGTCTCTTTTAGAGAGGAAAATACACATTCTACTTCAAAATCAAAGATGGAGAAAATGATGGAAGAAATGATGAAAGAGATGAGAATAATTAAGAGAGCACAAGCAAACCAAAATCAAAATGATCCTCAAAACAGAAACTAGAACCAGAATCAGAATTTTAGAAGGAACCAACCTCCAAACAGACCTAGGGAAGATGATCAACATATCACTCCTCCCTTTCATCAAAACTATGTAAGTGAGGTTGAGAAAGCAGATGAAATAATAGAGGATGATGACATAAACATGCCGGGAGTAGATAATGATGACTTTGAGGTGCATTATGATAGAAAACAAGGTCTATACACACCTTATGATGACAGAAGAGATGATGATGAAAATTATTATCAAGACATGGAAAATGTCATCACAGAATCTCAAAAAGAATATGACCTTAGAAGAAAAACTAGTCAACAAACTCCCAACACTAAAGCCTCTGACAAACCTTCACAAAGAAGCACTACAACCAAGCCTAAAATGTTCAAACAAAAGGAAAAAATAGTGGCTGAAAATTCTGAGAATGGTAAAGAGAAGGACACTCAAAACAATGGAAAACATAGTGCAGACATTAGTAGTACTAACATCTCAGCTAGTACTCCTGTTAAAACCATTTTGTCAAATATAAAGAAGAAAAATAAGCAAGCTGATATTGCTGATAGAATGACAACTAATAAGGCTGAAACCAACACTTTAAATAGTCAAATTCCTTTCAGCCTGGAGTAGGAAATTTCAAAGATCAAAATCTCTGTTCCCTTGACTGAGTTAGCTGCCCAACATGTATATAGGACCCAAATTTTGAAGGCTTTAAACATTGAAGAGAATGAGGACACTGTCAATCTTAATGATGACCAACCAGAGCTTATCTTTGGTCCAAAGATTGAAGGTATGTATCAAGAGGGACCTGTTCCTCCCTTTTATGTGAGTTTAAACGTTCATGACAAAATTTTACACAATGCTATGCATGATTCCGGGGATTCTCATAATTTAATGCCAAAAGCTGTAATGGAGAGCCTTGGTTTAGAAATCACCAGACCTTACAAAGATCTTTACTCCTTTGACTCAAGTAGAGTAAAATTTTTAGGATTAATCAAAGACCTCTGTGTTAACTTAGCTCAGATTCTAGCCAAATGCTTAGTAATGGATATTTTTGTGGCTGATGTTCCCCCAAAATATGGAATGTTGTTATCAAGATCGTGGGGGGCTAAGTTACAAGAGACTATGCAAATGGACATGACCTATGTGACTATCCCTGTTTTCAATCAGACTAGAAGACTTTACAAGGAGTCTCATATGCAATACACAGTTACAAGTCAAGACAGACCACAAAACTCCCCTTTATACTCTGTAAACACAGGACTGGATTCATTTATCCTTTTTAATGAAGAAAAATTGGATGAAAAAGTAACTTTAACATAATTTATGGCCGATAGAGAGGAGGAGGTAAACACCACAGAACTGTCAAAACAGTTTGCTGAACCTCTAAATATCAGCAAACCAAACACAGGTCCCGAGTTTCAAGTCATGTGTCCATTGCTCCTAAACCTTGACAGTCAAGAAAACAATCCTCAACCCAATGAAGAACCTGAGGAGTTAAAACAAATGCAACTAAATGCTAACATTCCACAACAATCAAGAAGCACATTAGTTGAAGAGGACAACCACCAAACAGATGAAACTAAGAATAGTCCTCTGTGGAGTATGTATTTTGATGGGTCGTGCACTAGAAATAATGCTGGTGCAGGTGTTTGGATTTACAACACTAAAAATAACCACACATACTGCATTTCCTGTAAATTAAACTTTCAGTGTTCCAATAACATAGCGGAGTATGAATCCCTTCTCTTAGGCTTACATCTATTGAAAAAGTTAGGAGCTAGAAGAATCAATGAGTATGGGGATTTAGAGTTAGTCATTAGGAAAGTTAGTGGGGAGTATAACGCAAATCATTCCTAGACTTAGGGCCTACTGAAACGATGTCATGGTCCTTTTAAAAACATTCGAGTAGTCCGAACTGATTTTTGTCCCAAGAAAAAGAAATATTACAACCCACAATTTAGCCTTTGCAGCTAGAACATGCTTAATGCCATATAACACCAAAGCTTGCACAAATCAGATGAAATTTAGACCATCCATGCCTAATAATAAAAATTATTGGCAGGTGTTTGACGGAGACAAACAAATAGAAGACTTCATGCAATTCAGAAATGAATTCGAACTACACAGTTTGGACTCAGACTATGATACAGACTGCGGTGAAGAAAATTTTCTTGGCGAAGAAGAGCCCTCTCCTGAGCTTGTCAATATTTATATTCTGACTACAAAACTAAAAAATAAAACAGAATTGGAGGCAAAGTTAGAAACAAAGGAGTTAGAAACTCTGTGATCCAAAGATGAAAGTTTGCCAAGCGGTCTGGCACCTTTAGAAGAGTTGTTTGATTTTAATGATGTGGAAAATAAACCAAGACTAGAGCCTGTATATACTGAAGTGGAAGAGTGCAATATAGGCAGTGAAATTAAAACAAAAATGATTAAATTGTCTAAAACTTTGCCAGCTCACATTAAAATCAAATACATAGAGCTGTTTAAAGAGTTTTCTGATGTTTTTGCATGGAGTTACGAAGATCTTAAATCCTACGACACTGAAATAATACAACGCAAAATCCCCCTCAAAGAAAACCAGAAACCATTCAAATAGAAATTGCGTAGAATAAACGCTGTTCAGTTACCTTTGGTCCAGAGGGAGATCATGAAAATGTACAAGACTGGTATTATTGTCCCTATTAGATATTCTGAATGGGTGTCTAATCTGGTGTCAGTTAGGAAGAAAACTGGAGAGATGAGGCTTTGTATAGACTTTAGAGACTTAAACAAAGCTTCATTAAAGGAAAATTACCCGTTACCTAACATGGATCATATCTTACAAAGGGTGGTAGGGTCTAGAAGAATTTCTTTGCTTGATGGCTACTCAGGGTACAATCAGATCCTAGTCCACCCTGCTGATCAATTAAAGACAACCTTTACTACACCATGGGGCACTTTCATGTATGTGAAAATGCCCTTTGGTCTAATGAATGCTGGAGCAAATTTTCAAAGAGCCATGGACATAGCATTCTCGGAGGAACTGGGCTTCTTCATCATTATATACATTGATGATGTCACTGTGTTTTCAAAAACAGATGAAGAGCACTTAGAACATTTAAGAAAAGTTTTTGAGAAATGCAGAAAGTTCGAAATATCTTTAAACCCTAGGAAGACACTTTTTGGTCTCCAAGAAGGTAAACTTCTTGGGCACATTATTTCTGAGGAGGGTATAAAGATAGATCCCAAGAGGATTGAGGCCATTTTGCAAAACTCTCATCCTCGGAACATCAAAGAGTTGTAATCTTTCATTGGAAAGAATAAATTTTTGAGAAGGTTCATCCCCAACTTGGCTGAGCTCCTTAGAAATATTAAAAACATGTTGAAGAAGGAGAAAAGGGTTAAATGGACCTTGGAAGAAAAGAAATCTTTTGAGCTGGTGAAACAAGCATTAACCAAAACACCGGTTCTTATAAGTCCCGATTTTTCAAAATATTTTTACATTTTTTCATTTGCATCAAAACATACCATAGCTGCTGTCCTTTTATAGAAAAATCCACAAGGACAAGAGCAACCTATTTCTTTCTTTAGTAAGGCATTGAGGGATGCCCCTTTGAAGTATAACATTATGGAGAAGCAAGCTTTTGCTTTGATCAAAGCTTTGAAAGACTTCAGGGTGTGCATCCTTCACTCACATATCATTTCCTTTGTCCCAAAATCAGTTGTTAAAGACATTATAACACAGGACCCAGATGGTAAGAGAGGTAAGTGGATTGATGTTATTCTTGAATATGATTTAGAGATAAAACCCACTAAACTCATCAAAGGCCAAGGTCTAGCTAGATTAATGGCTGAATCAAATTTTGAAGTTCTTGATATTAATATGATTGATGCTTTGGATGACAAAGAAAATTTCTCAACTCCCATTATTGAAAACCATTTTATGAATTCTCCTTGGTATGTTGAAATTATTTATGTTTTGCTTAATCTAAATAAACCTCCTGGTTTGACAAAGACAAAGGAAAGATTCCTAAAGTTAAAAGCTGTAAACTATTGCATTATAGATAAATGTATTTATTGGAAAAATGCAAGCGGTATATTGCTTAAATGTTTGCCTGAGTTTGATGCGGAGAAGGTTAAGCAACAGTTCCATGAAGGAGAGTGTGGAGGTCATTTGTATTGGAAGACAACAACCAACAAAATTTTGAGGGCTAGTTTCTATTGGCCTACTCTTTTCCATGATGTGCACAAGATGATCATAGCCTGTCATAAATGTCAACTTTTCGAAGGAAAAAGAAAACTGCTACCCCTAACTCTGCATCCAATCACTGTTGAAGCCCCATTTCAATAATGGAGACTTGACTTCATAGGAGAAATCCATCCACCATATTCTGCCCAGCATAGGTGGATTCTCACTGCCACAGACTATTTCACTAAGTGGATAGAAGCCATACCTTGTAGACAGGCTAGTGATTTAGTTATTATTAAATTCATGGAGACTAACATTCTCTCCAGATTTAGCTGCCCTACTAAGATCATCACTGATAATGCAGCAGCGTTTGGATCAAAAAGGATGGATGAGTTCTGTCACAGATATCAGATAACATTGGGGCATTCCATGGCCTATTACCCTCAAGGTAATGGACTTGCATAATCCTCAAACAAAATTTTGATGAACATAATCAAGAAACTGTTGGAGGACAATAAAAAATATTGGCACACAAAGCTAGTTCATGCACTTTAGGCTGACAGATTGACTTTGAAGAAATCTATTGGCATGTCACCCTTCCAGCTTGTGTATCGTACTGATGCAATTTTTCCAAACATCCTTGGTGTACTAGTGATGAAGTTGATCCAAGAATTTAAAACTGAAGAAAATGACATGATCAGAAGAATAAATCATACCATTCATCTTCAACAAACCAGAGAGGAAGTTTATAACAAAGCATTGCAGAAACAGGGCAGCCTTAAAAAGATTTTTGACAGAAGAACAAAGGCAAACAATTTCAAAATTGGGGACAAAGTTTTAAAGTGGTAATCAAGGAGGGAAGACAAGGGAAAGCATGGAAAATTCGACAAATTATGGCTTGGCCCTTACTCTATTCATTCAGCTGCTGGTAACAATGCTTATTTTTTACAGGAGTTGAATGGAGCGGAATTGTTTTGGGGCCCTGTCAATGGCAGGATGCTTAAACATTACTTCTCTTGATCCATGCTATGTTTTAAAGACTTTTTATCTTTTCCTCATTATAAATATCTCATCCACCATTGCATTCAAAGTTATAAAAAATCAAAAATACAAAAAAAATAAAAGAAAGAAAAGAGGGCAGACTCTGAAAACAAGAAAGGTATAGCCCCATACCAAAAAAGAGAAACAAATCTAGAAGTGTGCAAGTTTAAATGCCACTCCTAGAAACACACTTCTAGTTAGTAAAAAAGCCTAATCTTGACTAATTAGTTTTAAATTTTCTGCTGATAGGATAGTGAATTCAATTCGCCAAACTATTTAATCTTGGCTTATCAATAGATATATTAGGGTAGAAATTAAAGGTTCAAACATGTACAAAATATGAACCTAAGGTTTCAAAGAGAGAATGACTCAAATATTTTTCAAATTCTAAGTCAAAAGATGTAAGAACTCTTGTTCTAAGTTGCCCAAAATCTGAACCAGAGAAAAAGGAAAGACAACTCACAACAAAGTCAGAACAGAGCTATATAAAGGAGGAAGGAAATACTTTCAAATTTCATATCTCAGGCATTCCAATTTTTTGTTTTAATTTTTCTACAAAATAGATGTCTATGTGAAGCTTGTTTTTATGCCATAGATCACAAAAAGTCAAACAACTTAATCTTGACTTGACTTTTTTAAAAATTTTGCTGTAGAATTTAGAGAATAAAGTTTTTTGGACAGTTTAATCCCAAATAGATAGTAGATTAGGTAGAAAATTATATGGGCTCAACTGTTTAATCTAAGTCCATGAAGAAATAAAAATAGAAATAGATTAGATTTCCCGCTTTCAAAAGAATAAAATTTTGTGAAAGGAGTTTTCCAATCCAAGTGCACTCCAATGGAGAAAAAATGTTAGATCAGTAGGACTGGGTAGGTAGAAAGTTGTATTGATGAAAATCCATCGCTTTATGGCTGCTAACATGATTTCAAAGCAAGGTCATCCAAGAAAAATAAGGGAAGCCCAATGGATGAGGCACAGGTTAGCCTCCCAGAGAATCCAAGTCTGAAGTTCTTGATGTCTTCAAGAAGGCACCATCCCCAAGTGGAGCCACTGTTAGCCACCTATAACATTTTTTATAGCAAAAGGTGGCTAAACTGTTTAGAGCCTTCAAGGAATAAATTTCTTTGCAAAAAGTGTTGGCTCTTGAAAACTCTTGAAGGCCTCATGCCTCTAAAAAATCTTTAATGTTGTTCATGTCTCAAAAACTCTGAAATCCTACTGATTCCTAAGAAAGAATACTGCTGCAAGCACCCTGGTCCTTTTCCCCCTTCTTCCAGATTAACCTCATATTTGCCTTTTTTTTTCCATGAAATCCTTCATTTTCATGCTTTTTCCCTTTTCCCTTCATCAAACCCCCCTTGATAAGGTTTAAGACTCTTTCTTAGCCTTATAGAAACCCCCAAATCCCTTTGAAAACCATTAAAAATCCATAAAAATACATTGTTTATGACTTAATCCCCCTTGGGCTAAGTATTTAACCCTCCCTTCCATACGTCTTGGTGCTAGAACCAAGCGCCAGCCCTCCAAGTGCTTATCGCACCACCCAATGCCGATTAGCCCTTCCTTCTAAACCCCCAGTCATATGTTTTTCCATATAACTCATGGCCCCACAACCGAGTGCCTAACCATATTTTATATATATCCCACCCCCGAAAATATTAAAACCTTATGTTATTTTGAAACTTTGGGCGTTTTATTATTTTCTAAAGGTTTCCGCCGGTCCAAATTTAAAATCACTCTCCACCTTCGATCTGATCTGCAGATCGACGATGCGCAATCCATCTCCCGGTGGTCCCTGCCATCCACTCACCGTTGCAAAAACCACGCGGTATCCATCACACTGCTTTTGAGAGCGGGGTGGTATTTTTCATTTTGCAGCGATTCCATACATCACTTGACGCGTGGCCTAGGCACTATTCATAAAACCACTGTCCATCGCGCGTTAAATATCGGATGTGGACTCAGTGCAATATTTACGTCCACCGTCCGATCTGAGGCCATGCATCAGACGAAGATCGCTCACCAAAGAAGCCTGACAGTTAATCAGGCTACGGCGTGGCATTTAAAGGATCTCCGCCATTGATCTAATCTGTAGATCGACGAACCACATTCCATCGCCTACTTTCCCCTGCCCACATCAGTGCCGGTGGTCCCAATGCCACATCAACATCCACGCGGTAGAGTTTAATTGGGGCGGATCTCCATTTTGTTTTCCATACATTCACCTTCGATCCCAATTATCGATCTCTGCGTGATCGACGACTCTGATTTAAATAATTCTTCCACCTTCCCTTCAATTCTTCTGATCAATCTCGACCGTTGGATGATGACATCCAATGGCCATGCTTCCTCCGCGTGCCTTTTGAAGCAGTAAACCTATACATGCATGGATTTTATAATATTTGTTCGTATTTTTCAGGGTTAATGGTTTTTTCCACCATGACTGAAGAAATTCAGAAGCAGAGGGTGAAGATCCTCCCGCCTCTGACAATCCTTCGTAGGGTTTGAAATTCACATTTCATCAAAGATCCATGAGGCATTGATTCCATATCATCCCTGCACAACCCTGCACACCAGCAATAAACACATAAATCAAGCACAGTCAGAGAGTATCAGTGTCGAAGGAAAAAATGTACCAGGACAGAAGTTTGAAGATAGATTTGCGGAGATCACGGCTAAGAATGATTATCAAAAGCGTAATCCCCAATTAAAACACAGTTTGAAGAAAATCTTAAGTTTTTTATCAATAGAAAGCCTCCACCGCCACATTTAAGGCAAATTCATTCCTCCCAGCTACCAGAATGCCACCTGTGCCTCAAAGTATTCAATCAAAGGTCGAAGTTATTGATCAAGACCAAATATCTGCCTCACAACACATCCAGAGGATAAATTTTGCAGGAAAAATGATGACAAAATATCTACAGAGTAACCTTGACATCACACAGAGCCTTAAAGGTCAACAAAGCTCCCACTGAGCTTAATCTTTATGTAAATAATTTACTACAGAAGACACCTATGTAAGCTTCTTTATTGAGCGCCTCAAAGGCCGAGAAGCCATTTAAGTCTGTATTAATTAGTTTTTGAGATCTTTTATCAGATCTCACCTCCTCATCCTTCTATATATACTCCTGCAGAAGATGAATGAGGGGTTGTTTGTAGAAAATTGAAACCTAATTGAGCTTGAGAACTCTATCTGTAAATAGTGTTCACGGGCTCTTGGAGCTCTGCTGGTGGTAGATAGGTTAGGATGAGATGTGTAAATGGTTTCTAAACTAAAGTGTTGGACTTAAAGCTGTAACTGGTTTGGAGCATCAATACAAGCTTATTTATGGGATCCTGGTCTATGTTGACGGTGATGTTTTTCTTATCATAACTTGTCATTTTGATTCTATTTTCACTGTGTTTCATCTTCTCTTATAAAGAAAAACATGCATAGAGTTAGGACCTACTGTATATCAGTACCCTTATCTGACTGAAAACCTTTATCTAAATTTTTTCTTCTAATATGTGTTATTTGGGAATGATTTAATTCAGTTTAAGCATAGGAATGCTGGCGTTCCCTCATCTTATTTCCTTAGCTGAATATTATTCTTGAAAGTTATGTTCAGTAATAGCTAAGTAGAGATGAACTATGGAAGATATGGCGTACACTGGTCCTATTTTTATCCCCAAAGGCTGTCTGGAGGTTTCCCTTGGAATGTGTTAAAAGCTAGCTAGTTTAGAAGTACTTACCAGATCTTAGGCCATTCTGTGTCATCTTTGTGTTTGTCTTGAAAGTAACCAAGTAAAATAGAGCTAGAAGAGGATTTGTGGTGAGCCCGGCCCGCTAGCTTCTACTTCAACAATTGCCTTCAAGTTTCCCCTTCATTTTAAAATGTTTTCTATCGGAAGTGTATCAAAGGCTGGCTAGTTTAAAAGTACTTACTAGATCTTGGGCTAATCTTTGTTCTACATCTATTTAATTTTCCTTCTTGTTGTATCATTTCATTCCATAAATCAATCTTCAAAGATATCCTTAGACATAGATGACTTTCCCCATGGACCACTCTTGCCTCTTGTTGTTCCAATTAAACCCTATTATGACTCCATAGCCCAATGGACTAAAACTTGCAATTATCTATCTTCCTAGCCAAAGCTTGTTCTATCTGCTTGCAACTTCTCACCTTTGAAACTCTTTACATTTAGAACTTCCCACCTCAAACAATAGTCATGCTCAACCATCCAAAAACAAAAAAAACCCTTGGCCTTCATAACTAGCCTAATATCATTACCCCAAACTTCAAAGAAAAATCCATCTTTGCACTTATTGGAGAGATCCCTCTCCGGATTCAGGAGGGCTAGATCCTAGAATCCCAAAGTGGTTGAAATGGTGTTTCTCCCTGTGACTGGACTTTCACCAATCTTGCTGATTATAGGGAGCTAACACCCTTTACCAAGCAACCTTAGCATATCTAAACAGTCATCCCTCACCCCTTTCAGTAATATTATTTTAAGAATATCCTTACTTACATCGGGATGATTGGATCTCTGCAAGCTGTATTGTAGTCTTTCCACAAATTCCTCCAGATTCTTGTCCTCCTTTTGTACCATCTTAAATATTTCCTCTCTTTTCTCTCTCGTCCGGCAGTAGTCTTGATATTTAAGTAGAAACTTCTATTTCATCTATTACCATGTTGTGATTACATGGCCTCCCAGACTCATGTATCATCTTAGTGCATTTCCTTTTAGTGTTGCTGGAAATAGCTTCATTTTTTGAGCATTAGTAATGTAACCATAACTTTTGCATAATATATCAAACTCGAAAATAAACTCATCAGGATTTTTAGAAGATAAACCATGAAAGTTAGGTAAAGATGAAAGTGGGATATTCTTCATGGGGGTTGCTCCTCTAGAGAGATCACCAATAGGAAACCCCAAGGTAGAGAGAGAATTCTCATCTTTTCCTCCTCCTTCAGGATCTACTGGTCCTCCTTTGAAGAATTCATCATTGTTCCCTTGCATTGCTTGATCTCCTACTACGCTTGCTTGATCCTAAATGTTTTCTGCTGGTTCCTCAATGTTTTCTGGTGGCTCTTCAACGCTTTCTACTGGGTATTCAACACTTTCTGCTGGTTCTTCAACATTTTCTGCTGGCTCTTCAACGTTTTTAGGGCTCACAATTTCTTCTATTTCGTAGTTCGATTGGGGAGAATGTTGAGGCTTGGGCCTTCGAGAGCTTAGCCTCTATGAAGACTCAGCTTTTGATACGATCTCGTCAATAAAGGTATTTATTCCTCCCCTTCCTTTTCCCTTGCTACCTGTAGGGTTAGTTTTCTTGGGGGCTCCGCATCCTCTCATGCAATCTGCACATCTGGAAGAAAAACATCAATGCTTTTGAAATCTATAATTGCATTCCCCGACAGCGGCGCCAAAATGTTGGTCACTTTAATTGCTTATTAATTTAAACAATCAAGTGCTACATAAATTTTCAACCTAGGGAAGTCTATTTATTTTAAAGGAAATCACACACTGTATATGCTCAATCTCAAAAGAAATGAAATGTTGTAGTAAAAATTACACTAAGCACACCTTTCTTCGACAAATTGAAGTCAACTTGAGTTAAAGCAAAGGCAATCTTTCTATTGCAGACAATCATCAAAAGAATCTTGGACTACATTAAAAAGACAACAATCTAGGAAAGGAAACCAATTTGCAAAAGGAAATACCAATTATGCTATAATAGAGAACATGACCCTATTCCCCAAGTAGGAATCTTCAACACATATTTCTGATTACCAAGCTTTCAAAAACTCATTTTGTAAAAAAAATTACCAATTAAAATAATCCACAATTAGCTAGGAATTAATTGTATGAAAAAAATGCAACAAGTAAAGGAAACAGAGATTCAACAATAGAGAACAGAGTTCCAATATTGCATAAATGATTTCAGAAAATAGAGTTTAACAAGGCATAAATGAAAAGAACATTTAACAAACTATGGAAATAAATGGGTGAATCTTGTGAAGAAGGTGGGCCCTTTCCTTCTCACAAGATTCCCGAGAAGAAGGAATTAAAATGAAATTCTCAGAACAAGCTTTTATTCATCCGTCGAAAGTAACATATTACAAAGGATTCACATTCCTTCTCTGCGAGTCTATTTCAAAATAAACCTTCCTTAGTCTCTAATGTTCTGTAATGCTGATTTCTCCTCTTTTTAAAGAGGTGACATCTATTAAAATTGATCACATTATAGAAATCCTATTCTTATCCCGATCTGATCTTCTATACTGAAATAGGATATTATGTTCTTCCATAGAAAAATGTTGTTACAATGGTTACAATGGTACTGGCTTCGAGGTGCAGTTGTTATGGCCAGTGTAATAGCTCCCTTACTTGTCTTTTCTTGTTGCTGTCGTTCCTGAAATACTGCTTGAGAATAGCAAATCACGGGCTGTTTCAGCAACGGGATCTACGTACTATGTTGACTATTTCAGCAATGTGGTCTTCAGACAGCCATGATAGATTAACTATAGTCTTCAAACTGTCTCAACAACTATATTTTTTCGATTAATGATTAAATATGAAAGTAATGTAAAATTATATGTAAAACAAGTTAAACATATAATAAATAGAAGAATGTTATATAACTTTGTAAGAATGGATGAAAGTGATAATATAGGCTTTAAATTTGGACTGGAAAAGAGTGGAATGATAGCAAAATGTATGGTCAAAAATATACATTATAGGATCCTAACAGTTGAGAGGGGCTTCAACAAGTGAACGAGGGAGGGTTTCTAGGAGCTTAAAAATTATTAATTATTGAATTTTCAATGACCCATGCCAGAACCCCATGGGGTTTTAGCCCACTAACTGGGGCTACAAACTTCAAACATGAATATCTCTCAAACCGTGAAGAGTTACGTGGCATGCCATATATCAACAAAAACATCTCGACAAGTAGAAACTATCAAAAGATTTCTTGACCCAGAATATAGTAATTTGGTAGGTAAAAATTCCCATTGAATATTTGGGTAGCCCCTGGTGCTGCTTGGGTTGACATCAATGACAATCGCTGATCAACAATATCCCCCTTTAGCATTTATGGAAACAAAAGTACTCCCCCTGCAATCATGACACCTATTTCTACAACATTCTCTCCCCCTTTGACATCAATGGCGAAGGGTAACTCCCCCTGACACACAACCATCTTGCGGACCTGTACACACTTCCACTCCCCCTGGCACACAACCATCTCGTGGACCTATACACACTTCCACTCCCCCTGACACACAACCATCATGGGGACCTATACACACTTCCACTCCCCCTTTATATTTTGAACAAGGAAAATCTAATGAGAACTTGGGAGAATCCCAAGCTTCTGGTGAAGATATTCCAATGCTTCAGAAGTACTCTCATGATCATCAATGATTCCTACCCAATCTACATCTGTAAAGGCATGAATAATGAGATTTTTACCCTTGGGATACCACAATCCATATTTTGTTATTCCCTTTAGATATTGAAGAATTATTTTGATGGTAATAATATGTCATTCTTTTGGTGTTGTTTGGAATCTTTCTATTTTTCCAACTACTTGCATAACATTTGGCCTGAAGGCTGTTACATATACAAGACTACCAATCATATATCTGTACAACCTTTGATCCACATCCTTAGATGAGTCGTCTATTCTCAATTTGCAACCTGTTACCATCAGAGTAAGGATGGGTTTGCAATATTCCATTTTGAATTTCTTGAGCATTTCCTTAATGTACTTGGCTTGACATATAAATATTCCTTTCTCTTGTTGAGATATTTGAAGCCCTAAAAAGTATGTCAGCTCACCAAGTAAATACATCTCGAAATCACTTTGTATCTTCGTAGAAAACTTCTTACTTTGTCGATCATCATTGCTACCAAATATTATATCATCCTCTTTAGCTATTAGACATGATTTAGTTGCTTAATTTAGAAGATATATGTCATTTGGAGCTTGACTTTCTATAGCCGCAATTTCACCATACCTGCCTTTCTTGATTTCACATTTTTTGGAGTTGAATAGTATTGTGTATCCTTGATCACACATTTGTCCAACAGTGAGCATATTGTGATTCATGTTTTCTACCAATAGAACATTATTTGCTAGAGCATCTTAAATTCCGAGAGTGACGCTACCTGATCCTATAACATTTGAAGATCCATCATTTCCAAAGGATACAGTTCCATCCTTCTTCTCTTTTAGAGATACAAATTTCTTTCTATCTCGAGTTGTTAGTATGAATATTAATCGCAAGCGTACGAAAAAGGCTCACTTTAGTCGTGCATAACAAATAGCCCTAACAAAAGAGATGGGTGCCAATATATTTAGATCTGTAATTAGTTGACCAAGATAGATGCTGCAAAAATCTAGATCTATGCATTAAAAGACATTAAGCAGTAAATAAAAGCAAGAGTTGCTCCATGCATCCAATAGACAAGACAAGATTTTTTTGAATAATTTTTGTATTTTTTGACACTTGTGAAGGGAACATCGAAAGATGTTACCAATCCCCCTCAATGGGATGGTTTCTTGTAAGTCCTCAACACCTCAGATCTAAAATCCCTCTCTCTTGATGGTGTAGAAAACCCAGACAAGGAACTCAAAGGAATCTCATAAGAAAAATGGTAGCAGACTATGAAAATGATGGTGGATCAAAGTCAGACCAAAACTATAGATCTAGAGTGGTCTTTAGGCAACAAAAGGTAGTGAAGGAATGGAAAAACCCTTCTATTTATAACAAAATATTGAGTTAGTCTAGGTATTGGTGCATAATTAAAATATTATTAACCAAATCAAGATCCAACTTTTGTGGAATATTTTATTATATTTGTTGGAGGGAAAAAGAATTTGACTTTGGTCAAATCACTTTATTTGTAAATAATAAATAAATAAATGATTTATTTATTATTTTAAGGACGTGGTTGAGTAATAATAAAATAAATAATGATTTATTCAATTATTTATAAATGATTTAGTCAAATTTAACAAGGAATATTATTTAAATAGGGTTTAAATAATTATTCCTAGAAAATAATAAAATAAATAATGATTTAACTAATTAATTTTCTTGTTTTGGGTTAAATATGACCAGGAATATTAATTAAACTTCTATTTAACTAATTATTCCTTGAGGAAA
Source organism: Pinus albicaulis (assembly GCA_034641835.2). Classification (NCBI taxonomy): domain Eukaryota; kingdom Viridiplantae; phylum Streptophyta; class Pinopsida; order Pinales; family Pinaceae; genus Pinus; species Pinus albicaulis. Next base: position 263,058,978 of record CM076582.1, on the reverse strand, counting down.
ATCAAGCAAATATGAATTTATTCAATATTTCCTCATGGGGTTTGCTGTTTAGACCATAAACAACTTAATTAATATGTATTACTAAGTTATTTTTCATGGTGAAAGTAGTAAAATTGGTCTTACTTGGTGTACTTTGGTCCTTCTAATAGTAACAAGTTAGATGACCAAAAATTGGTGTAACAGATTGCCCCCCAGTGTGCAAGTGTTAGGAGCTAATCGTATGACCAAAGTACGTTGTAAGAACTCAATCACTAGACACCGAAGGGGAAGTCAGAGAGAGAAATATAAGGTAGACTAAAGTGCTAGAGGACTAGACCCTGAGGAGCTGAGACTTACAAGTGCGACAAGTCTCTTTTATGAGTGATTACCTCTACTATAGGTGCTGGGGGAGGCATACCTATGCCTACCGAAACAAAGTAAAAAGAATAATGCATCCAATAGAAAAGGGATTGAACTATGTAGTACATGCTGGCATAAACATGAGCCAGATAAAAACATGATAATAAATCCCACATACATACTATGCCTGGGATAATAGCTAGGACTTATACAATAATATATGAGTACATGAGATATAAGTACAACCAAACAGCCCTTGTAAACAGGAAAGGGATCTGAAAATATAACTGATACATGCAAACTAAAAGGTGTTGCAAGCGGTTGAGGCCGACATCATCAAATCTATGGATTTGCATCGAAGTTTGTACTGAAGAGGTCATCCGGGCATGTGGGGGGCTACCTGAAGGGCCACACCCTCATGAGTGATGAAACATCTCACACACACCTAGGAATCACTGGTACAAACTGTTGTATCACTGAACCATCAAGTATATAGATCTTGATCATGATGTAAGGAGTTGGAGCTGAGAAATAATCAATTCAAAGGGCAGTAAGGATTCCCTTTGCCTAATCTAAGGCATAAAACAAGAGTGGAAGCTGGAACCAAGGTACAACGCACTCTAGACCTATATTTTGGAATGAATGATCTGATGTCGACAAAAGGAGGTCCACCATAGGTGAGGTAATAAGGGATCCTCAACTAAGGCATGAGAGAAAATAGTATAGTGACTGACAAATTGGCACCAGTGATGATGATGAAATGGGAGGTACTGAGTAGCGGACGGACGACTTCCCTTGTTAGAGCATAAAAGGCATGGATGACCTGGTAGCAAGTCACAAAATATCCAAGGGGACATAAGAGAGACACCGAGCAATGAAGGATGGATAACTATAGTGGGATAAAAAGGGACTTGGGATAGACTCCATGAATGCGATGATGACTCAACTCAGATGCTCTAAACAAGGGCGACTCGATGGGGACCATAAATACATGAGTACAAGATGGTTACTCATGACGAAAATTGACACGATCATGGACAATTATGGAGGCAAAGTGGCGCCCCAAGTGCAAATGTTGCAAGTGAAGAAATTCGATTTTGAGGAGTGGTGAAGTGACCATTCTTGGAAAAAATGTGTCGTGCTGAAGTATCAAATCACAAAAAACTAACAGATACCCATTTGAGAGCTTGGTGAGAGATTTCCAACGGTACGAATGGTTTGTCAAATTGAGCTACGCTTTGGCCATAGCGGGCGAAATAGAAATCTGGGGTTTCTGTTTTAATAAGGCATTTTTCCTCCAAATTCACTCATTTGCAAGTGTAGCTGTGGTGGATGTAGAGAGGAGAAAAGGCCCTAAACCTTGTGATGAACATAGCGAAAAAACTGACCGTTGGAATCGAGATATGTCAATTTCAGGTAAGAGGCCTAACCATACTCTTTCAATTAAGGGGATCAAAATTTTAGTTTAGGTACCTAGATCTCATGAAAATGCCAGGTCACACTTTTTGGGGTTTGTTCTGCAACTTGGGTAGCAAGTACTGGGCAGAAAACTGCAACCTATCCCAGGAAATGACCTGAAAAGTGCAACCTGTCAGAGAAAGGGGGTTTCAATTTTTTTTTTTGGCTGAGAATTAGGATTTTTATGGTTGAGGGGCATAGACGCCCCCAAGCATGTTATGGTCATGCCAAAATGTACCTAGAAATAGGGAATCTAAACACATTTTTATGATGTGGTACACCATTTGTTTTTTTTATGGTTATGCAGTTTAAGAAAGGGAATGGAGGATTACCAATCTCTATGGGTACTTCATATATGAAGCAAATGGAATTAATTTTCTGGTTTGGAATACATGGTGTCACTATCCCAAAGAGTGGATTTGGAGATAATGAACTGGTGCTATCTTAGAAAAACCATAGGTTGGTCAACAACAATGTCTAGGGGACTAGGTTGCTGATGTAGGATGAAGGAATGATGAGGGGTATCATCCCTAGAGTGATCTGAAGTGATATGGGACTCTAGAGGATCTTATAAATGGGGAAGAATAAGGGTACTCGAGTCGAAACGACCAGATACACTAGGAGAGTTGTGGAGAATTGCTTCTTCTGGTCTCTCAAATATGGGTGCCCCCCTTACCCAAAAATTTGGTGCCAATGTAATGGCCACAAGGTGTATGTGGTTCAAATGCATGGGTTCGATGTAAGGGGGGATAGATAAAGTCAGGGGTGGTGACTACTTCCATAATGTCACAATCGTAATAGAAGATGGGGTGACTAGTTGAAGAAAGACCACCAGACGTGGCGAAGCTACCTAACTCATCATCATGAGAAGATAGGTTCACATGCGCATCATCACAAGGGGTGACAGAAAAATAAGTAGATGAAGGATCCATCGACGTTGAGCCTAAGGTGGTCACTGAAGGGAGGTTAGATGAAGCAAAAGGGGAAGTCCCAGTGGGGTCTTCCACCGTGGATCTCCTAGATGATGACAGGTAGTGGACAGTGGCTGAAGACTCTGTCATTTCGACATTCAGAGGAGGAATGTCTATGGGAGTGAATGTGTCCTCTAGTTTTGCTGAAGCAAAATATGCAAATAAGGGAGTAGTGGACTCGTTGTACTCGGCCTCGAATTGGTGAACCACTTCCAAAGAGGAGCGGTACTCTTCGAGGGGAGGATAAAGGTAAGTGTAGTGGCCATGGAAATGAAACAAAGCATAGGGGTGATTTGTGCACAAAGTCTTGAATTTCTTGGCTGGATCAGGTAAAGTGACATGGAATTTTGGGATATCAGACTCAATAAATGCTTCGTTGACCATGGGCTTGAGATGAGGCAATTCAAGCCAATTATGGGTGGCATGACCGACAACATCACACAAAGCACATGAAGGTGTATGCTTTGGAGGATGGGGAGGAGCAAGTTTTTTCGGGGTGGACTTGTCTTTAGGTTCCTTCTTGCGAGCTTTTCCCCCTTTTCCCGACGCTGTCGTAATAGGACTAGGTTCTTGTTGAGGTGGTTGAGGCACGGTAGCAGCAGGAAGAGTCATGGAGAGAAATTGAACCGGGGTCAAAGCAAGATAAGGTCTAGGTTGACTAGGCGAGGTAGCAGCTGGGGGATCGATGTACCAGATGGGAATCCCTAGGGTCAGGTTAGGAAGAGATAAGGTAGCCATAACAGGTACCGAGAACACTCTAGGAGGGGGAGCTAGGAACGATATCTGACCGGAGGGGTAACGGCCAGGCGGGACGACTCCAAGATGGTTAAGGCCTGGATCAATCATTCTAGGAGGGTATAGAGGCTCATGGATACTAGATGCAGGTGAAGTGTCAGGATTAGGGGGTCCAGTAGGCTGAGTCGATGTGTTAGGAGAATGTTGTGGAGGGTGGGGAAGATGACTAGCCGAGGTGGGCCGCTCAAGGGAAGCCAGAGATGATTGCATCATGCAAACATTTGATGAGATGGGATCAGAGACAGGAGGAGAAAGACCAGGGAATACGCCAAGAAAAGAGGAGTATTTTTAGACTCTGGGTGAGACACTAGTCAAGGGATTGACGATATTCATATTGGCCACCAAAGATATGATGGACTCAGGGGAGGTCTGAGACTTAGGCTCATAATATGTCAACTGGTCAATGGTGACTATCCTTCCATTATGGGGAAAGGAAATCTTGCAGTGAACCATAGATGGTACAATAGACATTGCATAGGTGTAGCTACGACCCAATAGAATGTTGTAATATAAGGGGGCGTCAATGACTTCTACGTCAACACAAACAATCTTGCCCGCAAGAGTAATAGGAAAATTGTGGAACATGCCAATGGGCCTGGAGGAGTGGCCATCCCACACTCGAACAGTGATAGTGGAAGGGTCCAGCTTAGGTGATCTGAGGTGCTTCCAAACCAAAGTAGAAATGACACAGGTGGCTACCCCCTCATCAATTATACAATGGGAAACGTTGGCATTCCAGATCTTGACGGGGATTTGGAAGGCGAGGGAAGCAGGAAGGGGAGGATGTTCTGATTGGTCAACATCAAAGATGATAAATTGATCATATAAAATATCTACAGTTCCCATGGTAGAAAATAGAGCTTTTCGTTGTGAAGGGCATGACTGGAGGAGTTCCACCATTGAGATGGCAACAGGAGATTGCACCAAATCATCTACTATACTATACGAATGGGAAGCTTTTCCAGAAGCAGCATTTCAACGGAATGGTACATTATGGATCTTGGTATGAACCTCTGGCTTATGCTGAGGGATCTGCAAAGGATCATTGGTTGTCAAAAGAGGATTTGTAGAACCTCAAGAAGGGGGCTCGGGGGAAGACATAGTGGGAGGCTTGTTGTACTAATTGGACTGAGTCTGAAGATTGAGGTCAACAGTAATGGGTTGGCCAGAGTTCATCATGAGAATATGGTAATCAGAGGAACCAGATGGAGGAGGTTGAGTGGCTGCTTGACCTTTAGGTGGTTGGGAAGCCATGAATTCTTGCTGAGGGAAAGGATTAGCAAACATAGCCGGCTGACTAGGCAGAGCATTGGGAGGGATGGAAGGGGAGGCTTGCTGTCCTAGCGATGATGCTTGAGTCTCCCATGTCTGCCACATCTATGGTAAAATAGGACAATCATGGGTGTAATGACCATATACACTGCAACATTATCAATGCTTATTTGCGTGAACATACCTTCCCTGCTTGGGCTGAGTGCCCTGTTGCTAGTTAGCAGTGTTAGGTGCATTTGTTTGGGGATTATGTCTAGGATTATCGAGGGAAGATTGATTTTGAGTGCCTTTCCTCTTCTTTTTGGAAGTAGGAGGATTAGTTGTGCCCTGTTGTGCATACACCAGCCCCTGAGGGGGCAGTGGCTACTATTGCGGGGGTCGAGAAGGCAAGGGAGGCAGGGATGTTAATTCATGAAGAGCTAGAGCACCAGGCTGCGGATATGGATAATAAGGAGGTTCAGTAACATTGTGGTAAATAGGTTGCACAAACGAAGGAGGCATGTCATATCCTGGATACATGCTACTGGGAGGGGGAAAAGTGTTGGAGGTGTTGGCCCCTCCTTGAGGGAAACCATATCCGATGGGAGGTTGAGCGTATGGATGAGAAAGAGCTCCAATGATACCGTCAATGACATGAGATGCCCTCGATGCATTGGCACCACCAAGTCTAGGAAGATCAAGTAGGATGGTATAAACATAACTAGACTGAGCATGGATCAAGTCATGCTTTAATGCAATATGGAGAGCAACTTCTTTAGTTTGAGGGAAATGCAATGCAACATCTTTACCTAGAGCAGGAAAAAGGGATAAAAGGAACCAGTCCATGTAGACACAGTCTTTGAAGGTAGGGGCTCGATATAGGCTCTTTCTTCTCCGCCATTCCTAGAGATGATTGGATAGGCGGGTCATAGACGATTGACGAGAAGAAGTAAAAAGTTCAGTACCAGTGTCATAATGGAGGGGAAGCTGGAAATAAGACAGAAAATCCTGTGCAAGAGTCGCAAAGGTAGTATGAGAGGATGAGGCCTGATCAAAATACCACTTAGAAACTTCGCCGGTAAGCATACATTGGAATAATCGAAGATGGACAAAGTCATTGGTAATGGAATTAGACGAACAACACATGTGGAAATATCGAACATGATTTGTAGGATCTTCTCCAGCAAGACCTTCAAACTTGGGGGTGTTGAAAGGGAGCTTGGTAGGCATAGAAAGCCAACTAGCATCATGGCGTACAGGGTCATTGATCAACTGGTTAAAATCGGGAAGACTAAGGCCTGCCATATAGGGGAGCAAGGGAGAAGCTGGGGTAGTTCTTGTTGCAGCCCAATAGTAGTATTCCCAGCATTGGGGCCAGGGCTACCAATAGCGTTATGTCCTGAACAAGACATAGTGAAGGTGACATGGGGAGAACTAGGCGCAGAACCAGAAGGTGAACCCAATGAACTAGAAGAGGAGTTGGAGTGCAGAATCAATGGAGGACTAACTTGAATCCTACATGGAGGACTAAGTATTCCTACCAGAAACTGAGGATGAAGGCCAAGAAGTCTCCAGGATAAACACCTTGCGGGTGCAATTATGAAGGCACAAACATGACACAAAGGGAAGAGAGACCAACAAGGGCGAGGAGGTGTAGGATCAACTAAATACAATGTCAAAAGAAGGGCAAAGAGGTGCAACATCAATTGATTACAATGTTAAAGTCTTTTCCTGGCGGTGTTAACCAGCCTCTTCTTCGCTTAGGGTGTGTGTGTTAATTGTGTAAATTTTAATTTTTAAACCCAGATGTTTGTAGAGAAAAAGAAAAAGTGTGTTGTATAACTGTAAAAGAAACTGTAGATAATAGTATATGAAACTGAAATAACAGAAAATAAATAGATAATTATTCATTAATATAAACCCAAGGAGTCGTGCCTCTCAACAAATACGTTGTAGGTGGGCAAAAATCTAGTCAAAAAACACCAAAATATCCAATAGATCTAAATTCAAGAGGGACAATGATCTAAAGGTCGGATCTGCTGGAAATAGGTGCAGAAAACAACAAAAAATCAGAGGAAAATTTGTTGTAAATGAGGTGGCGAAAGGCTATAACCTGGAGGGAAGCAGAGGTGACCCTCAAGGAAAACCCAAAAAAAACTAAAAGGAGGTGTTTTGGATGGATAAATAACCAATCTAAAGTGGATATGAAGGTAAGGGATTAGATCTGAAAAATGGCTGAACACACTGAAATTTCAGATGACTTGTAGTAGCTAAAACTCTTTAACGAAAGGTAGAGGGTACTGAAGCCTAGGGGGCTAGGTTCCCACTTTGATCTATAAAAAATAAAAATTATAGGTCCAAAATGGGCAGAGACGAAGGCCAGACAACCCGGATCAGAGGCCCAGACAAACCCAAAAAAATCTCAGAAAAATTCTCGCAAAAAGTTTAGGTCGCATTTTCTGACCTGTTTTTTGCAGAGGTCACATGTTTTGGCCCGTTTTCTATGCCCTGGAGGTTCAGGTCACAAGTTGTGGCCCAAAAAGTGTGACCTGCACTTTTGGCACTCTCTGGAGCAGGTTTTAGAAAAAAAATTCGTCTCGGTTGTGGCTGATGCCTATCACCTGCGCAACAGGTCCGAAAACACACAGAAGTTAGAATTTTTAATGTTTTAGGGTTTTATAGGTTTAAAAAAACATCAAGAAAAGAAAAACATGAAGCTAAAAAGAAATCATAGGGTTTGAAGCAACTAGATATGCAGGGATTTGAAAAACGACAGAGGTCGTAATCGTAAACCCTTGTGGAGTTGCTAGTTGTTAGTATGAATTTTAATCGCAAGCATACGGAAAAGTCTCACTTTAGCCATGCATAGCAAACAACCTTAAAAACAAATATGGCTGCCAATATCTTTAGATCTAAAATTATTTGACCAATGTAAATGCTGCAAAAATCTAGATCTATGCATTAAAATACATTAAGCAGTAAATAAAAGCAAGAGTTGTTGCATGCATCCAATAGACAAGACAAGATTGTTTTAAAGGAATTTTGTATTTTTTGACACTTGGGAAGGGAACATAGAAAGATGTTACCAGTCCCCCTCAATGGGATGGGTTCTTGTAAGTCCTCAACACTTTAGATCTAAAATCCCTCTCTCTTGATGGTGTAGAAAACCCAGATAAAAATGGAACTCAAAGGGAGCGTATAAGAAAAATGGTAACAAAATATGACAATGATGGTGGATCAAAGTCAAACAAAAAGTATAGATCCAAAGTGATCTTTAGATAACAAAAGGTAGTGAATGAATGGAAAAACCCTTCTATTTATAACAAAATATTGAGTTATTCTAGATATTGGTGCATAATTAAAATATTATTAACCAAATCAAGATCCAACTTTTATGGAATATTTTATTATATTTGTTGGAGTGAAAAAGAATTTGACTTTGGTCAAATCCCTTTATTTGTAAATAATAAATAAATAAATTATTTATTTATTATTTTAAGGATGTGGTTGAGTAATAATCAAATAAATAATGATTTATTCAATTATTTATAAATTATTTAGTCAAATTTAACAGGGAATATTATTTAAATAAGGGTTAAATAATTATTCCTAGAAAATAATAAGATAAATAATGATTTATCTAATTAATTTTCCTATTTTGGGTTAAATATGACCAGGAATTTTAATTAAACTATTGTTTAACTAATTATTCCTTGAGGAAAATCAAACAAATATGGATTTCTTCAATATTTCCTCATGGAGTTTCATGTTTAGACCATAAAGAACTTAATAAATATGGATTACTAAGTTATTTTTCATAGTGAAAGAAATTTTAATTAGTGTAAAATTGGTCTTACATAGTGTACTTTGGTCCATCTAATAGTAACAGGTTAGATGACCAAAAATTGGTGTAACACCAGTCATATGTGTTGAGAAACCACTGTCAACATACCACACATCTTTGTTGTTTTGAGCGTTAAGAGCGAGAGCACAATTATCAGTCTTCTTCTTCTTCCATGTTCGTTCGTTATGTGGCTTCGAAGATTATTTTGGAGGATTTTCAAGTCTGCAGTTTCTTGCTATGTGTCCAAAGTTTCGACATTTGTAGCATTAAATATTATTTATCAAATTTTCAAATCTGTTGATGTTTCGTTGAGGCCTGGGGGGTTCATATTTGACAGATCTCCTGGAATTGTATTGGTTCCTAGGGTACATGTGACATTATACAACTTTATGACAAGTTTTTCCACATGAATAACAATAGACATAAAAAACATGTTGGTACTTGGATGGAAATCTTCATCAAGGAATTGTCTTCCAAGGATATTCTTGTGAATCTTGTCCAATGAAGTCTACATGCATGTCAGATCTCATAGGTTCATTGTATTTTGTTGTAGAAGATCCTGCTTCTTCTTCTTTGTAACCGAGGCTAGTTCTGTCATTGTAAGATCGTTGATTGTTGATGAGTTCTTCCAATGCCATTGAGCTATTGGCATAGTTTTGGATAGTTTTTCCCTTCTTCACTTCCTTACATCGTGAGACTACTTTGGCTTCTAATTCTTCCCTTTCTTGGTTTCTTTCTTCCAACTTCTTTTGAAGTGACTCTTCAATGCATTTTTGTTCTTCAACTTCAATTTTGAGACCTTGAACTTGTTCTTCAAGAGTGTTGGAATGGATTGTCTCAGCCTTAAGCTCTTTTATAAGCTTGATTGCTTCCTTAGAAAATTCTTCTATGTTCAACCCTTCTTCTTCGTTGTTTGATACCTATTGTTTATTGTGCTTGGCCATAAACAACACTCTCTCATTGGCTTCTTCTTCATTGTGATTGTCTTCATTGGATGATGAGCTATCTTCTTTAAAGAGAAATTTCCTTTTGGATCCTTGCTTGTTGAATTTATTAAAGCCTTTCTTTCCTATTGAGTTTCCATCACTTTTGTTTGAACATTTTGATGTGAAATGCCCAACCTCACCACAGCTGAAATATATCAATGGAAGTTTACCTTTGAATTTTCCCTTACCAATTTTTAGTTTTGTCGTAAAGTAAGCATATTCTTCATCTGAAAGACCTTCTTCATCATGTCTCGTTTCTTCACACTTACAGGTGCATGTCTTTTCATTTAAAGGTTGTTTTTCCTTATTGGTATTCTTAGATGCAACGAATGTAGTTTCTAGATGCGAAGTACCCTATTCTTCATCAAGACTCATTTCATATGCTATGAGAACTCCATGTAATTCCTGTTTGCTGATTTTGTCTAGATTTTCAATGTATTCTAAGACCGATACCTTTGGGTTGAATCTCCCTGGTAATGTTATAAGAATATTTCGTATAATTTTCTTCTCGTCAACTAGCTCTCCCAATCCTTCTAGAGTATTGGTTATTTCATAACCTTATTGGAAGTATGCAGCAATGTTCCAGTCTTATTTCATTCTAAGTTGCTCAAATTTTTCTCTATATATTTGAAGCTTTTCTTCTTTGACATTTGAGTTACCTACATATATATTCTCAAGCTTGTCCCATACATTTTTGACAGTTTTACAACCAAACACCTTATGATAAGTAGATTCAATAAGTCCACTAATAATAATATTCTTTGATTTTGCATCATTTACCAAATTATTCTTACCTTCTTCATCCGCAGTTGATGTAAATCCATTTTGAACACTGTCCCATAATTTGGAACCTTGCTCCAAGAGATAAAACTCCATTCTTCCTTTCCAGAGTGCATAATTATTTTCATTGAATAGAGGTACACCATTCTTGGTATGCTCCATGATCTCCTTCCAGCTGTTAAAATTGTATTGAAGGAACCAAGCTCTGACACCAATTGCTGGAAATACTGAGAGGGGGGGTGGGGAGGTGAATCAATATTCCTTTTAAGTTGAGCATTAGATATCAATCTTCAATTATTATCAGTGTTTTAACAATGATAACAGTAAATAAAAGGAACACAAATGCACACAATTTTTAAGGTGGAAACCCACTCCAGGACAAAAACAACCTAATGCTTTTCTGATAATTATTTAATATTCAACTCCAATTGAAAATAAAGCTCCAACTTCCTAGAATCTAGAAAAGCATTCTTCTCCAGCTCCCACTAGATGGACACTCCAATGCCTGAGTTTCTTCAGTATTCAACTAAATGAATGCCCCAACACCCAATGAGCTACAACTTACCATAGAACCACCCTACCACCCTAAATTTTTTACAGGCTTGAACCTATTGGTGACTTCATGCACTAGCCTAGCACCACCCTACCACCCTATAGGAGAATAAAATAAGAATGGACCCTCGTACCAGGGAAAATGGTCCACTTTAAAATGATATAGAATGATGTAGAAGAATAAGACACACTAGACCATAACCCCAACTATGAAATAACCACCTAATGATGATCCTAGACCTCCCGACACTGCCTCTTCAACTCTTGGCAGATAGAAACTAGTATAATTTTTACAATAATGTATTTACAATGACTTAGTACATTAATACCTTTATAGCGACTGTATGTAGTGGTGCCCTCTTGAAGACTTCATGTGCTGAAATTCTTGCTGCTATTATTCACCTTGATTTTTTCTCTTGTCATGCTTCCCTCTGCTGCACCTTTCTTTTCTTTTCTGTCCTAGAAATTCTGATCCTTTGTAGCCCTTGACAACACATGATCTAGATTTTTCTTGCCTTCTAGGAGCTCGATATTGAATCTAGTGTATATCTGTTATTTCAGATCCCTAATATGTGATTTTCAGCCCTATGGTAGTCATGTAAGTCTTCTTTCCAATGCCATAGGTCTGACCCAATTTGGATTCTTCAAGCGAGAGTTATGCCCAATCTCTCACAATGCCCTAATTATGGACTGTTTCAGTAGAGCAAACTTGTATGACGTGTCATGTGTCACTGTTTGTTCATTCAGCTCTAAAATTGATAAATCAAAAACTAAAATCCGTGCAATATCTGATACTTAGAAAGAGAGTTATGATGATTTTCCCAAGGTCACTTCTTTGAGATGAATTTCAGGAGCATGTAAAAAGACTGACTTCCATAGATCATATCTCTGAAAATATTGCGCACCTTGACCTGAAATTTTTACAGGAGCTTCCTTAAGATTTCTGCTTCTCTTCATAGAAATTCCAGCTTCGTAACCTTTGTATAAAAGGAGTTAGAGCTAAAATTCCATGATGACCTGTTTCAGATAGCGAAATCCCTACATAAGGAGGATATGAGGATCACAATTTATATAAATGCTTAGGTTGAGAGGGGATTAAACAAGTGAATGAGGGAGGGTTTTTAGGAGCTTGAAAATTATTAATTATTTAATTTTCAATGACCCATGCCACAGCCCCATGGGGTTTTAGCCCACTAACTAGGGTTACAAACTTCAAACATGAATATCTCTCAAACCGTGAAGAATTAGGTGGCGTGCCATTTATCAACGGAAACATCTCGACAAGTAGAAACCGTCAAAAGTATTATTGACCTAGAATATAGTAATTTGGTAGGTCAAAAGTCCCATGCAATATTAGGGTAGCCCCTGGTGCTACTTGGGTTGACATCAATGACAACTGTTAATCAACAATGTGTTCCTTTTATGTGTGTTTCACATCGTGGAGATCAAAATATTTCTCCATATGTAATGTCCATATTACTAGGTCCTTTCCATAAAACTTCCTCATATCTATATTTAGAAAGTGGTGTTTATTAAACCCAACATTGGAGTCTCTAAAATCATAATTAATATTCCTTTTTTCCTCATCATGATTTTCATGGATTACCTTGTCACCACATGGATGCCTTTCTTCTAGCAACTTTTCCATACCTTCCTTTGACGCTTCTATCTTGACATTCATCGTTGCTTCCATGTATTCTTTTAAACTATCATTAAACATTTCCTTGTCCCTTTTTATACCATCTATATTAACATTCATTATGGCTTCCAATTGATTTTTTGTTACTTTTTGCGAGAATGAAATTTGTTGCACTTTGTCTTGTAATTTTGATATATCATGCTACATTTCTTCCTCTTCTTGATGCGTCATATAAGAGATTTTTGGTTTCTTAATAGGTGTGCCAAATTTTTTTCGAGGAATTTTGGAATTAATAAGTGATACATATTCTTCACTATTCCCTTTGAATCACTTCAAAATAAATTTTAAAACAAAAATTATGATTTTTTTTAAAAAATGCACGCCTTTCCCTTGCATTTTAGGAGCTCAATATTGAAACTATTATACCTCTGTAATTTCGAATCTCCAAGGTTTGAAATTCTATGCTGTGGTATCCCTCTAAGACTTATTTCCAACAGCATAAGTCGGAACTAAATTGGATTCTTCAAGGTAATTTTATGCCTAATATCCCATGATGGCTTGACTATGGACCGATTCAATAGAGCGAACTTGTAAGGAATGTCACATGTCAATATTTTAACCTTCAGAGCTGAAAATTATACATGAAAAGCTAAAGTTTGTTTAATTTCATTCAAATTTTAAGAAATTCAAATACGATGCTCATAGAGGCTGTTATGATGATTTTCCCAACGCCACATGTTTGAAGTTTAATTTTGGAGAATGAAAAAAACCTAACTTCTTTAGAGAATATCTTAGAAAATATAGCAACCCAAGATATGAACTTTTCACAGGAATTTAATCAAGATTTTCTCTACACGTTATCACAATTTTAGCTTCTGAACCTTCATATAAAAAAATTATAGCGAAAATTCCAAGATGACATGTTTGCAACAACGAAACCCTAGAATCCAAAGCTCTGATACCAAATGTTATGCAACCAACTCACAAAGTAGAAGAAAAGATAAGTAAACGAATTAAAAATTATCCTCTTTAAGGGGGAAACCTCATTTACATTACATAATTAATAATTATAAGATGATACAAATGATAATACCTCCTTGGTATATATATAGGAGTCTAAGGGGTCACCATATAATTATATCCTACATAAAAATAATAATGTAATGTCACAACAATAACAACCTAGGGGATACATGTGAAAACATTAACAATAGGGGGATACACTAACAATAAAAATAAATGGGATACACTATTACTATTGGGACTTAAAAATATGCTCCAAGACCTATTCATTGACAATGAATCATCATTCAATTCTGACTAATTCCCTCTCAACATTATAAATTTCCCTTTCAATTTGTGGAGGGGTAAAATTGTAATAAACCCATGACAAGTGCTCAATTTTTTATTATTCCTCATAGGTTGATAGATCAATATTATTATGATGCCATCTTCTAGTACAAAAGCCTCTTCCTTAAGTCATGGTGTTAGCGTAAATTCTTAACGCAAGTGTACGAAAAAAATCCTACTTTAACTGTGTGTGACAAACATCCCTAACAACAGAAATGACTACTTAACCCTTTAGATATGCAATGAATAGTAATAAAAAAATGCTACAAAAAACTAGATCTATGCAGTAAAATCAATTAAATAGTGACAATAAATATTAATTACTCCATGCATCCAACAGACAAGACAATATTTAATGAATGATTTCATATATTATTACACCTAGTGAAGGGAACAAATAGATGTTACCAGTTCCCCTCAATGGGATTGGTTCTTGGTTTCCCTCAATGCTTCAGCTCTAGAAGATTCTCTCTCTCAGTAGTGTAGAAAACCCAAAATGTACATTGAACTCAACTGTGTTGGGTATGTGTTATATTCTTTCCACGACCAACCCCATGTGCTATACGTTGCGTCGGGCGCAGCAAGGCAGTCACAAGGGGGGTGGTAGCGCCCTGGAAAATTTTGTTTTTGGTGTGCGGACCCACTCATAGGCAGACCCACCAATGTTTTGTGCATGAGTTTGCACATGATTTTGGGGTACGATGGTTTTTGGCCCCTGGTGTTTTGTAGATCCAGTCAATGGAACTATGGTTATGTTCTAATCTAGGGTTAATGGATTGGGGTTTATGTATGATTCGGCATGTATATATATGTGTTGTAACACTAAAATGAATATAATGAAAAATCAAGCTGGTTGTCTCGATTTGGGATCCAGGAGAAAATCTCTGTGTTTATTTTTTTTATGTTTTATGCTCTCGCTATTGTTTATTTTTTGTTATAAGATTCGTGTGTAGATAATTTATATTCAGGGTTAAAACCTACATTTTCTATTAGAGTTGTTTTGGCTTCAAGGGGACACCTTTGCTACTAAGGGTTTTTTGCTTGGGCCTGAGGTAGACCCTGTTCAGTGGGAGATCTGTGGGATCGATTCTTGCGGTGAAAGAAGATGGCGAGTGACGGAAAGATAGAGATTGAGGAATTTAATGGTCATAGTTTTGAGTTGTGGAAGGTCAAGATGGAGGATCTGCTAGTGGATAAATATCAATGGATCGTGGTACATCCAGGTACTAAACCAACGGCAATGTTAGATGAAGACTAGAAGGAACTAGATCGGAAGGCTAAGAGAACAATACGGTTGTGTGTCTCAGATTCAGTATTGTTGAATGTATCTCTGGAATCTACGGCGAAGAATTTGTGGGAAAATATTGGGACTTTTTACCAGTCTAAGTCTCTGATGAATAAGTTGTTCCTACGGAAAAAGGTGTATAACTTGAGGATGAAGGATGGAGACTCAGTGACAGAGCATATGAACGCCTTCAATACTATGGTAAGTCAGTTGTCATCTTTTGATATTAAAATCTCAGATGAAGATAAGTGCATCAATTTGTTGTGTTCTCTACCAGACTCGTGGGACAGTGTAGTTATTGCAATAGGTAGCAATACAACTACCTTGAATTTTGATGACATTGTCTCAACCTTGTTGTCAGAGGAAGTGAGACAGAGAAATATGGAGGGCCAAAATGGAGATTCCTTATCTGTAAGAGGAAGGTCCCAAAACAGAAACAAGAATAAGGTTTCGAGTGGGAGATCCAAATCTAGAGGGAGATCTAAATCTCCTGGAAAGTTTGTAAAGGTATGCTGGAAATGCGGAAAGGAAGGACACTACAAAAATGAATGTAGATCTAAAGCTCCTGAGAAAAGAAATGGATCTGATGATGCTCCTTCTACAGAGGCAAAAGCCACCTCGGATGAAGGTGGGGATGTGTATTTGGCTTCTTCTTCAAATACACATGTAGATCATGAGTCATGGTTGACTGACTCGAGTGCATCCTTTCGCTTCAATCCCCATAGGGAGTGTTTCTGCGAGTATGAGAAATATGATGGTGGCGATGTCTTCCTAGGGGATGATAGGAAGGCTAGAATCATCGGACGTGCAAAGGTCAAACTGAAGCTACAAGGTGGAAGGATTAGAAAACTTCCTAGTGTTCTGCATATTCCTGGATTGGCTAGAAATCTGATTTCTGTAAGAAAGATGGATGATGCAAGTGTAAAAATAGTGTTCAAGAAAGATGTCTGCAAGATGGTTCAGGGAGCACTGGTATGAATGTGGAGAGTTCAGATTGGAACTCTGTACAAGCTACAAAGTAGCACTGTTATTGATGGGTGTAACAGTTTTTTGGTTCCTAAAAGTGGAGCAGAAAGCCTAGCTATCTTCAGAGAAAAGACCATGCTATGGCATCAAAGGATTGGACATATTGGAGAGAAGGGCCTTTGGATACTGCATAGAAATGGTATGGTAGAAGGTATGTCTAATTTCTCTCTGGATTTTGATTTATGTGAACATTGTATATATGGGAAGTAGAATCGGGTGAGTTTTGCTTTTGGTGCTAAGAGGGCGAACAAGATATTAGAACTTGTGCATAGTGATGTGTTTGGACCTGTGTCAGTTCCATCACTGGGAAGGTCTATGTACTATATCACTAGTACAAAATGGCTAATTTGTTACTAAAAAACGACTAAAATTTACATATAAATGACTATTTTTCGGTCGGTGACCAATAGTAGCTAATTTACAGTATCTTATAACACGACCAACTTTTGGTCGTTTTTAGCTTAGTCATTAATTGGTTATCTCAATTTTTTTCTCTAGTTGTATATTTGGTCATTGATTT